>LPNX010168878.1:731482-823699 GCA_001517045.1 Pseudotsuga menziesii
CGGCCAAACTGAAACAGTTTCCTTGCTCCAAGACGGCACAGGAATGGCGAATGCTCCAAGACAGCACAGGAATGGCGACCTCTAATGCACAGGTGAATCGGCGAATGCTCCAAGACGGCATAGGAATGGCGAAACAAAGAAGCGAAAGGGTATGGAAACTAGGTTTTGGAAACTGTTTTGCTTGTTGTGCCACGTATCTCCTCCACCACCACGTCTCCTAATAGACTACTCCTCGATGGCTAACAGACTCATCCACGTGCCACCTCCACCACCACGTCTCCTAACAAACTGCTCGGCGGCTAACAGACTCGTCCACGTATCTCCTCCACGTCTCCTAACAGACTGCCCGACGGCTAATGACTCCTCGTGGGCGATCTGATCTCCTAACAAACTGCTAACTCGACAGCTAGTTAACCTAGTTAAAAGATCAGACGATTCAAATCATCCTAATTATACACTTGGCGTGTTTTGCTGGATCTTGATGATCCACTCAAGCAAGTCCATCCCCCCAAAATATCACAGATAAACGCCTATCGACGTAAATATTTATTTAAAATCCATATGTTTGGTACTCCCTCGCCCAAGACCAAAGAGAGAAGTAGAATTTCGCAAAGACTAAAAAGAATTAAGTAGAATTTCACCAAAACCAAAGAGAAAGTGAAATAGAATTTTACCAAAATTCATTGTGTTACTAGTTGCTTTGTTACCTTTGGAATGCTTGAAAATAACAAAATGGACACATGTTAAGAAAAAATTAAAAAATTAATTCAAATTAGCAAATATTTACCTGTTAAGAAAAAATTGTACAATTAATGGCTAAAGTAATGATGTATTGATACATATAGAAAGAAAGTAATGACATGCTAAAACTTGAAAACATGGTTTGCATTTCACCATCCTTCACTGAAAAATTTGTTAGTTTGTCTTTTTCACATAGAATGGCAATCTTACAGATCTGAAAGCAATGTTTTATTCAAAATAAAATCAATATAACCATAAATTAATGAAGAGGCATGGTTATACCTTATCGATGCCACACATCACTGCTTTGTTGACATTCTTGCGCAGTAATACCTACCTCCCAAGCTGTGGAGTCTTCGCCACCTCCCATGATGAAAACTAACAAATTTGAGGCTGAAATCACACATTATGACTACAGATTAGAATCATGAGAACCAAGTATTTACCAACATTTAAAGAGATACAGCTGAGAGATATTACCAGATGCAAATTACAAGGGATACAACCTAGAGATATTACCAAATAAAAATTACTTACTTTGGGTGGCAGACGAGCGTTGGATGCACTAGTATTTGTGATAGATAAACTAGAAGTGTTTGTGATAGATAAACTCGTTCACTTCTGTGCTTTTCAACTTTCCGGGGTATTTCTACGCTTCCCTATTTCTTCATGTTCGACCGAGGTATTGGTGCTTCTATGCCTTGATGTCTGCATAGAGTGATAGGGGTATACGCAGAGTGAAGTTACCCATCTTCCTTGAAAATTGAGCAAACAGACTATCCATATCATAAGATAATTTAGTGATCGATGACCCCGACTCTGCTCTCACTCCAATTTTAAGAGAGAAATATGACCTATCGGCAACATCTCTACGACCCAAGCATATATCTCCCACAAACTTTTCAAAACAAATTTTGTGCACAGCCAGGAGCAGCTCTGCAAGAGACTTACATAAACAGGTGATAAAAAAGTTAGGAATGTATCCCTTACTTCTGGAAACAGCATCGCATACCAGGCGTTCTAGAGCAGAGACTACGCCCTGTACAACTTTCGCAACCACTTGTCTTTTGTTGGAAAAAGTTGTGTACTTTGGAAAGGCATCTTAGACCTGCCAAGTAGATTTTATATTATATGCTATGGCTATTTCAACTAAGGAACAAATATATAAGAGAATGAGGAACAAGTATTTGAGACTGAGGAATTAACTGTGGAGATTGGAGTATTGGAGTATTTGTGACTGAGAAACCTATGTTGGCGGTGTTCGATCCAGCCGTGTGATCCTTGCAGAGGAAAGGGATCAACGTCAGAGGTAGAGGTGAAGCTGAGCAGGCTCAACACCGGAGGTTGAGGTGAAGTGGACCAGGCTGCGGGAGCATGGAGGAATGAGGAGAGAAGATGGAAATTGGGACAGATGGTTGTTGACCGACTGTGAAAATAGCTATATTAGAAGAACAGTTGCAGCCATTTAATGATCAATTAATTCACCCACGGTTTACAATATACTAGCTACTGGATAGTATTATTCGGGTCTTCTTTGGAAATATATCGTGAATCGTGATTCGTGATTAATGCTTTCATTAATAATCTGTGATCAATGCTATGAGTTGTCATCCATAATCTTCATTCTTGAATTAAACTCTATAATACTGTTCTGACAGGCCAGGATATATTATTACAGGATCTAAACTAGATCTAGATTTTTGAATTAAACTCTATAATGAGATTTTTGAATTAAACTCTATAATGTTGTTCCAGGGGGTGCCCATCCAAGGATATATTATTACAGGATCTACACTAGATCTACGTATTAAAACTTATGACAGGTAAAAAAAAGCTCGTAAATGTCAAATTGACGGTATGTAATTTTGCTATTACAGGATTTACACTAGATCTACTTATTAAAACTTATGACAAGTTAAAAACGTTGGTAAATGTCAAATTGAGGGTATGTAATTTTGCAAGCTGGTGGATAATGACATGCTAAATTTGAATTCAAGTGTCAAATACTTCATAAAAATGAAAATACGTTTTGTAGGCCATCAAATTCCAGGCCTGTCATTCACTGTCCAAAAATCTTGAAGCTTTTCTGGCTCATCCGTGGTCATGAGAAACCACCGAACTAGAGAAATGTAACAATGTATTTATTAAAAAAAAATTAAGACAAGTACATTCATATCATTGTTTATATTAAAAACAATTAAGACAGGTACATTAACATATATATTTTATATATGTATTTATTATTATATTATAGATTATTGAAAGTAATAAAATTTTTAGTAAATAATTGTGATTGTGTATCTTAAGCTATAGATTATTTTATTCGCATTATAATGTTCGACCTCATAGAGGTAATCTCACCGATGATTGCAAGGGATATAGGCTTTTTCTTTGAATTTTTAGTAAATCAGCCATAGCTAGAATAGGTGTGGTAAAGATAGCTTGTTTCAGTTTCTCAAATGCACACTCAGCAACAGGTGTCCATGCAAAAGCATCCTTTTTTCAGTAGAGTTGTTAATGGAGTTGCAATCTTTCCATAATCCTTGACAAACTTGCGGTAGTAGCCAGTAAGTCCCAAAAAGCCACGAAGGCTCTTCAAGGTATGAGGAGGTGGCCAATTTTTCATGGTATCGATTTTGGCAGGATCGACATGAACCCCTTGTGCTGAAACAATATGCCCGAGATACTCTACTTCCTTATGCCCAAAAACACATTTAGATTGTTTTGCATAGAGATGATGATCACAAAAAAGTTGCAGTACAAGATCCAGATGTTGGAGATGCTCAGCCCAGGTTTTACTATAGATGAGGATATCATCAAAGAAGACTAGAATGAAGTTTCACAAGTAGGGCCGAAATATTTTATTCATCAATGCCTAGAACGTGGAAGGGGCATTTGTGAGGCCAAATGGCATGACCAAAAATTCATAATGGCCATCATGTGTGCGAAAAGCTGTTTTAGGGATATCATTCGCATGGACCTGAATTTGGTGATACCCAGAACGAATATCCAACTTGGATAAAAAAATGAGCACCATGGAGCTCATCCAGAAGCTCATCAATAACAAGAATTGGAAACTTATCCTTGATTGTGATGTGATTAAGTGCTCAAAAGTCGATGCAAAGGCGCCATGAACCATCTTTTTTCCGAACTAGAAGGATCGGTGAAGAGAAGGAACTAGTGCTAGGGCGAATAACACCTTGCTTTAGTAAGTCGCAAACAAGCATCTCAATTTCTGTCTTGTGGTGAAATGGGTAGCATTAGCACCTTATGTTGGGAGGGATACTTCTAGGAAGGAGAAAAATATGATGGTCCTCGGGTTGAGAAGGTGGAAATCCCACCGGCTCAACAAACACACATGCATATTGATCCAAATTTGTTGGAGATCCAATGGAGTAGTTGAGACTGCTAAAGGTTGCATCTGAATGAAATGGAGTTTGGCGATGACACCATGTGAAATTTTCATAAGAATCTTTTCCATGCGATGTGAATTGCTAAGGCTGAGAGACCCTGGTTATAAGCCCCACAATGTGTGTTTGGTACCATTGATTGAAAACTGCATCCAAAGTTCAGCAAAATCCCATAAAATGGGTCCAAGTGTGTGTAACCATTGAGCGCCCAAAACCACATCACATCCACTTAAGGGCAAGGAAAACATGTCAGAGCGCAAGTTATAATCCCCCATAGATATGCGCACATTACGACACTTCCCTTTGCAAGGTAAGGTGCCCCCATTGGAAATCATGACTTCAAAGCTGGAGCAAGGATGGATGAAACAATCAGACTGTTTGGCAATCCTCGGATCAACAAAGTTGTGAGTGCTACCAGAATCAATGAGTATTGTAAGAGGGAGTTTTTTGAAAAAACCTCTGACCCACATGGTTTGTGGGGTGGTGACTCCGGCTAAGGCATGGAGAAATATCTCTGGTTGGTCCTCTGGAGCAGGAAGTTATTGAATGTCACCATCATCATCTGTGGGATCCTGAGCATCATAAAAAATTTCAGGTGCGGGTGGAGAATCCACATCCAAGAGATAGAGCTTTTGCTCAACACATCTATGTCCCGGGTGAATTTCTCGTCCCAATTATAACAAAGCCATTTTTCCTGACGTTCCCGCATCTCTGCTTCAGACAAATGCTTGATAGGAGTGGTTCTAGGAGCTAGCAGATTTTGGGTTCTTTGAGGAACCATAGGTCTGAATGGAATAAGAGTGGATTTGGAGCATTGTTGAGCCCGAATCTTGTCCTCTTATAGCTTATCCAACCCGAGGGCTTCCATCATTATGTTGGGGCAGAACATTTTAACCTCAGAGCGTATTGCATCCTTCAGACCACTGATAAAACAACTAAGGTAGAATGCATCAGGAAATCCCTCGGTGTGATTGGCGAGTTTCTCAAATTCTGTCTGATACTCCCGCATAGTGTCAGTTTGGCGAAGTTTGGTGAGTGCTCCAGTGAAGTCATCAAAAGCACTAGGAACAAATCACCGCAAGAGGAGTTGGGAAAAATCTGTCCAGTTTGGCTCAACATGAGCCTTGATGTACCAACGGAACCATTGAAGTGCTTCATGTTCCAAATGAAAGGATGCAAGGGGGACTTTATTGACATCAAAAGTGTTATGCAGACTGAAATATTGTTCTGCCCTATAAATTCATCAAGTCGGATCATCGCCATTGAAGCGAGAAAAATCTAGCTTCGGCCTGTGGAAGTTGCTAAACGATGAGAACCCAGTGTCTGCAGAAGACTCAGGCTAGCGGCGGTTGTTCATGGGTGAATGCTGAAGATGAAGGCCGAGAAATTTTTGATCTAGATCCTCAAGTTTGGACTTGATGGTGGCAATTTTTTCTTCCATTTGTTTATTTGCTCCGGTGCGGGTGACAACCATAAGCAAATTTTTTTGAAGAAGAAGAACTGATCTGTGGCGGTGCTAGAAGCTACATTTTATCAACAGGAAATGGAGTAAATGATCTGTGACAATTCTGAAATTCTGCACGTTATCAACTGTAAATAGAGATGGACCCCAGGTATATTCAACTTCCTATTGGTTCAAAGGTAGTCACTCGACCACCAAGGTTGTCTCAGGCTTGAGTATTGGGGCAGTACCCCTCACTTCACGGCGCAGGTAAAACTACTAACCACTTGGCCAAAATGACAGCTCTTTGGTTTTCCTCACGAATGGGAATCTAGTCAATCTGGTGGGGGTCATTGCCCTTTTTGCTTGGCAGGTTCTCTCAATGACCAGCTACTTCGAGGTTCTTGTGGTACTCCTCACAATGAGTTTTAGGGCTATTCCCAAGTACTTCCCATAGTTAAGCGGACAGGGTTGAATCCCTGATCCGGATGAATAGTATTGCTGCAAGAAGAAGAACAACTGTAAGGCTCACAGAGAAAAAAAAAATTCCTGAAATTCAACCCAATGAGCCCAAGAAAGTGCTTTGATACCAGATGTGGAGAACCTCCTGCAATGAACAATCAAAATGCATGATATAACAAAAATATTGGAGCACAAAAGAGATTTTATTAATCACGGGCCACTTCGAGGGGCAACCTCCTTTGAGCAAGCTCAATACAAAGTAACTCTTCGATGCTTTCATTAGCCTCAACACATACTTATATACTAAGTCTAATCTAAACAACTATTACTCCACATGAATGTGGGATAATGCAACATATTAACTAGACGACTTAACAACTATGAATTACTCCCCATGAATGTGGGATAATACATCATACTAATGAGACGACTTACAAAGCATATGCGTCCGACAAAATATTCCAACAAAATAAAAAGGAGGTTGACACGTGTTCTTAACAATCATATATGAATAAGTGGTGTTTTCTTGCAAATGTTGTGTCATCATTTTGACATGACATGTAAATTGTGTCATTTGTTGTTAATATTGTGTACAGATGCTACATGTCCTATACGCCGTACCTTCTTAGTCACCAAAATAAAGCATATTATGGTAATGATATTATTACTATCATTATTTTGATGAAAAGTTGTAAGCAAACTCTTTTAAAAACTGGCATTGAGTAAAACTATAGTAAAACAACATTCATAATTCTCAAGACAATTATTTTTTATTAACACCGAGGTTGTAGATAAATTGCAAATGGTGGATATTTAAATTCACCTTTGGAGCTCAAGTTGATTTCCCTAAACTTCAATGAACTACAACCTTATGCGAGAAAGGTTATTGATATAATATTGTTGCCGCGCTATACCCTCTATTGGTGACTAATAAAGGTGTATTATATGTCGTAGTGCACTTCATAGCACGTCACTTAAATCATGTGCAAATTTAAAACATGCTTGTTAATCTTTGTCTTATTTTGCTTTCTCAGTGGTTAAATTAATTTAACAAGTTGTAAATAGAAAACTATAAGGAATTATTGTGAAATAATATAGATAAAGCGTAGCTAAAATCCTCAAAAATTTAGAATCAATTTCCTTAATCTAAATAATCATGAAGGTGGCAATAAGTTTAATTATATCTAATATTTTCAAAAAATATTAAATTAAACAAAAATAATTACATTAAATATTAATATAGTTTATATGAAAGGTTAGATGTTTCATTGTTAAAATGTCTTCCTCTTTAATTTGGTTAAGATACCCTCTTAACTTCAAGTGTAATTATTAAGCTTGAAGGTCATAATAATTTTATTATGGGAGATGCTAATTATTTCTTCTTTTTACAAACACATTTAACATATTTTCCAAATTAGCTTTATATACACTAATATTATTATTAAAACTTGTGAAAAACATCATTTATTACTTAGGTTATGAAAGAGGGATCTTGTTATTTCCCCCACTAATGTTCAAGTCCATTAAATGACATGTTCATGCTTGTATGTGCACCTATACTTGCAAAAACAAGTGAATCTAGGTGCAAATATTGTGTGACTTTGACATGATATATACCCCTAACTCTTAGTCACTTATTCCAAATATCTATCCATTAAAATCCAAAATAATGCAATTATAAACAAATAATTAATCGTTATAAATTTAATTAATACCGAGTTACAGTGAAGTATTGTAAATTTCTCTTTGCAAGCTACTCATATTTTCACTTTGATTCTCATGAATGTTTTTCCTCACACCACTACAACACAATATAAAGTTCTCCATGTATAAAACACATTAAATTATTATATGAATTTTAGACCTCATCCGCCTATCAAAAATAAATATGCTTGTACAATATGTAAATCCTATGTAAACATATAACATGGTATATAATATATGATTGGATATCATTTTTTTTTAAAGTAAGATTGGAGTTCCTCTTTTATTTATCAAAATGCAAATTGTACAATCAAAATCATGGTTGACCAGCCTCTAAAAAGATTAGGCCAACTAGACTTAACCAATTTTGATATCTAATGTTGCAGGTTCACGAAAGAGCCCAAAGCTTTCCCAAAGGAAAATCCAGACTTGGGAAAAGTTTGACAAATTAGAAGACTAGACATAATGAATACATTGATATTCAAAACCTACCTAGAAGAAAAACCAGGTTTACACAATGACCATGAAAACTTAACTGACTTGAAACCATAACTAGAACAAACTACCAAAGAACAAATTGTAGCACATGAGCCTACCCAAATTGCGTTAATGTGGTCTCGTCCAAGGAAATCACTATGTAATTCGCCTAAGAGATGTTACTACTAGCACCACCCATTTGATAGCATGTGTTTTTAGCCATCATGAGACCATCCAACTGCTCATGAATTTTGTTTAGGTCTTACATGCTTCTCCCAATGACTTGGAGAGTCTCTTACTGAAAGAATTACTTCTACATTAAGACATGGTAAAGAATATACTTAATTGTCCAATATGGACTTATTGGCTCTGAAATTTTTGAATCCTACTCTTTCTCTTGGATGGAGCATGATTCCATAGCAGTAATGGCTTCCTTAATGTAATAAGGAACCTCACTATAGAATGCATGTTGCAAGTCTATTCGGATTCCTTTGTTCTCACATTCCTTCCACCCCCGCCTCTACAACTATTGCTCATTGATAAGGAGCCATGAAGTCCAAGAACCAGAGAAAACTAAGATTATTTCCAATTTCATATGCCTTGTGGTAGCAGACAATGGAAGCAGTCCTTTGTTTCTCGGCCATCGGAGTAGCAATGGGCTTGCACCAGATTTCTTCCTTAGATTTCGTCCACCCTCTAAAAGGCCAAGTGGAACATAGATTACAATCCCAAACCTCCTAGTGCTCTACATTATACCCACTGCTATCATAAGCTTTGTCCTTGGCTTGAACCAACGTGATGTTTCCAACCCTCTAAACATGCTCAATCTTATGTCGCACAAGGGCATAATCATTGGGTGTTAAATCTTTCAAAGTTGCCATAACCAAATGAATAAGAGAAATCATGCACAGAGCAAAATAACCTATCCTTCTCCCACTGAAACCACTTCTACGTCCTGAGCATCAAAGATAGAGTTGGAGGTGAGTGTGCCAAGTAATCTCATTCACTAGTGTTATAGAGGATTTCACCACACTAGGTGAATCACACATTGTATGGCCTTCCCTTGTCCCGCTGCAGACTCATTAGCCCCTTTGGACCACTTTATATCTTTTGATGTTACCTTGATCATCCCCAAAAAACATTACAATATTGATATACGCGGCTTTTTCCCCGATAACTGCGTACATACGCGGGTATTCCCTCTATAGTCGCGTACATCGGGATGTGTACATAAATCCAAATCCTTTTGGACTGTTCCTTGACTTGGATCCGACTCATATGACTCCTGGCCTTCCATATGCCTTGAGATCGCACGGATTCGACCCTTCAGTATCCCTTTGAAGAACTATATAAGGAACCCATTGGTACATTGAAAGCATAAGAGAACTTTGAGAGCATCGAAACTATAGTCCATTGTTGCCAAGATTTATGCTTGAGTCTGCATCCCTTTTTCCCTTCGAGCACTGTTGTGTTCTTCCCAAGCTTGCCTTTCACTAGTAAGCTTGCTATCGAAGTGATGGAGGATTGAGGTGGTGGAGGCCCAAGTGGGGGATTCAGTTTCTCCGATTCGCAGACGTGCCGTCAGAGGTTGTCACTTGTAATCTCTGATTCTTATTAATAGAAATATCTTTTCCTGTCCAGTAATGTGTATTTGAATGTATATTGTTTCCATTGGAATATGTCAAATGCTTTTACATTATTGATTATATATGCTAGAATAGATCTAACACCATGAAATATAGTATGCTTGTATTGTTTACTTGTTGTTGAGGACGTGCTATAACAATTCAAGCTGAAGATTGGAAAGCTCAACGGGGATCTACTACAACCGTCCGGAATAAGGTACGAGGTTCGATCCTTTAGTGTTAGATTGTTTTATTTCTATTGCATATTGGGAAAGATTGATTTCTGGAGTCTAGTTGTCTGTTGTGGTACCCCAAGCCATAGGAATTTCTCTCCGTAACAACTAGCTGGGGATGGGGCTTCTAAATCCTTCCCCTGGCCATCTGTCCATTTTGTATTAAACATGCACACTGGGGGAAGTGCCCTCCAGTTGTTGGTAAATCACATCCAGGGTAATCGGATATCATCATAATATACATTATTTTAAAAAAAACTATTATGCCCAATTTTATATGATTATTAAATAGTTACTTTATCGTTAATCCACGTTTGAAGAAATTTAAGTATATAATCTTATGCAACAATAATTAGTTTTATATGAATATTTATTTACTTGATATTAATCAAAGTTTGAAGAAATTTAAATATCTAATATAATGCAATAATCATCTATTCTCACAAAAGTGATAGAATCTAATATAATAAATATGAAAATGAATGTAACGTTATAATATAATAGTTTAATCATTTAAATAAAAATGATCCAAAGAGATAACAACACCAATAGTTGGACATGTAAACCTTGCTTAATAGATCAACAAGTATGTCTTAGTTGGCCTTATGGCCTTTGGAGAGTATTGTCTTCATTGGATTTTGTATAGTTTCTTAATCTACATGAAACCAACTATGGTATTATTCATAGTTCTCTAATAACCTTCTTCTCCTTCCCATAATTATGCTTTAACACAAAGTGTCACTCTACAAAAGATTGACGTAGCTTACATGCCATTGGTTCAACCTCATCTAAATGTTGATGAACTTCAACATTTAATGGTCTTTATACATAATCAACTCCTATGACGATAGGAAATGATGCCAACACCCCAACATCTATACAATATCATTGAATTCCAAAGCGTAGGATCATCCATACCTTCTCTACACTCCATTCAACTTCTCAATAAATAATGCTTATCGATTGGCTTTCATGACTCAATATGCACACACACAAAAAATGTCATATTAGAATCAAAATTGACCTAAAATATTTTGTAAGAACTTGATAGTGGCAATGCAATTACCTATGTAATCTTCTACTTCAATATCTCAAAAATTTATTGCATTGTCCTATTCCACTACAATTCTCGCACTAATTTCATATACTTAATGATTATTATAAAATTGTATATGTATTATATTATATACATAATATTATATTAGAGATCTTTTGAGATTTATCTTATTTGAATTTAGTAAAATATTATAAAGGTTAGAAGTTTAACACTTTCTCTAGAATTGACCCTAGCATCTTATTTGATATAACTACTTGTAAATGTCCTTAATCCTTTTCCTAGTCCTTGTAGGTTATGCATTTTCATCAATATCTTCACTCACCTCAAACCTGTTATGGAGAGAAATTTCTATGGCTTGGGGTACCACAACAGACAGCTTGACTCCAGAAATCAATCATTTCCAATATGCAATAGAAATTAAATATCTAACACTAAAAGATCAGACATCGTACCTTGTTCCAGACGGTTGAAGTAGATCCCCATTGAGCTTTCCATCTTCAGCTTGAATTGATAGATTACGTCCTCAACAACAAGTAAACAATACAAGCATACTATATATATTGGTGTTAGATCTATTCTAGCATATATAATCAACAATGTATAAGCATTTGAAAACATCTATGGATAAAATATTCATTCAAACATACATTATTGGACAGGAAAATATATTTCTATTAATGTAAAATCAAAGATTACAATGGATACAACCTCTGTCGGCACGTCTACGAATTGGAGAAACTGAATCCCCCACTTGGGCCTCCACCACCTCAATCCTCCATCTCTCGATAGCAAGCTCACAAACAAAAGGAAAGCTTGGGAAGAACACAAAAGTGCTCCAAGGGACAAAGGGACGCAGACTCAAGCATAAGTTTTGGCAACAATGGACTATAGTTTCTTTGCTCTCAATTCTCTCATATGCCTTCAATGTACCATAGAGTTCCTTATATAGCTTTTCAAAGGGGTAATGAAAGGTCGAATCCGAGTGATCTCAAGGCATAGGGAAGGCCAAGAGTCAAGTGAGTCGGATCCATGTCAAGAAAAACTTTAAAAGGATTTGGATTATGCACACAACCCGATGTACGCAGTTTTAGGGGTCAAACCCTCGTATACACGCGATTAGGGGTTTAAAAGTCGTGTGTACCATTTTTCACATGTTTTTTGGGATGGTCAAGGAAACATCAAAGGACAAAAAATGGTCCAAGGGGTCTAAGGAGTCTGCAGAGGGACTAGGGAAAGCCATACAAGTGTGATTCACCTGGAGTGGTAAAATAAGCTATAACAAATGCCCCCCGATGTGTGAGGTCAGAGGGGTCATACGATGGCCGAAATACATTAGAAGTCCATCCCAGAAGTGGAGTGATGAAGAATCTCAAATAGAAGACCAGCCACCCAATTAGCATAGTACAATGATACAACTCTGCACATAACTTCAAATACATATAGCAGTCCCAGTTACATAAGAGTACAATGGCCATGAATAGGCATGATACAAGATATCACATAAGTGGTCATCGCCACATACAATATAAATAAATCAGAATCTCCATGATGAAGATACACAAAGGACCCTAGTCTCCATAATGGCTGAAGATATACAATGGATCAAGATCTCCATAATAACTGGAAATGTCTGACATATACTAGAATCAAGTCACGAGAGCTAAAATCTCATGAACACTGGCACGATCAAGGAGGTAGCATATAAGAGATGCCACCAATCTAGAAGGTCTTCTACACAAACCGCTACGAGTACATGTCCTACTATGTGAATAGAGGTGTCGAGGTCGAACATAGTAGTCCATCATCTGATTACCGATCATTGATGTATATCGTTAACAGATGCGAGATCACCCACCGATAATGAAAATGGGAATCAAGGTACTAGAGTGCAAGCTAACAAGTGTGAATAAATGTGTTGAGGTCGAACACTTGAGAGGATCCATCGATTAGGGGACACTGATGTATTCCCCAAGACTGTCGATGGTGAGAGAACCTGCCACTGATGACTGCAAGTCTCAAGGCACTCAAAATGACTCTAGATTCCAATCCTAGAATAAATGATCTGAAGTCGATGGGATGAAATCCGCTGGAAGGAGGGCATTAAGGCATCCCCTATCATCCAACACGAGGTACTCAGGAAGGCTGTATAATGTGGAAGGACTTGATGATAAGGTGCACAAACCAGTAACTGTACCGGGGATGGCTGACATGCAAAGTCAAGATAACTGAGGAATGGTCGACTCAGGTTTCAACTTCCTTCGAACAAGAGCATAACGGCGAATGGTAACTGAATAAAGGCAGCATAGACTCGATATACACATGAGGCATCAACAGAGGCTCCATGGGGACTGGAAGCTTAACCAGTAGGTGGAGATAAACTCAGATAAATGAGTATAGCTCCTAAATTCAAACTATAAACCCAACCAATGGATGTGATATGCAGTGCTCTGTTCGAAGGCGACACGACTCGACAGCTGCCAAAGATAACATCTTTCCTTGTTCGACTTTTTGGTTTTTTGATTTTTTTTGGACTTTTTCAAATATTTAAAAAGCTTGACTACTTTATAGTTACAGACTAGGAGGAGACGAGTGTCATATGGGCAAACAAACTAGTTCCAAGCAGTGGAACATACCTATGCTCAATGCAAGGACACATGTGTAGGATATCGACACTTGGGGGAAAATCCCCTCCCAGTAAAAAGGGAATCAAGCTGCAAAGGATATATAAAATGGCTTTGCATGGCTAGAGATGAGACAAGCTCGGGCTATATGTCTGAAACGCAATGTCAGGGAAGCCAGCATAAAGCTCAATAAGGTGGGAAAATCTCATGATAATGCAATTACAACTTGACATAAGGGAGTCCTGAGGGAAATAGGCCAGCAAAAGATCAAGAGGAGTATGAGGCTCTTGCGAAATGTCATGGCAATACTATACAATAGAATCTCACACCCTAAAGGACAAAATGTCAGCATGGGCACCAAAATGCAGATAAGTCGCTACCTAGGGTACCCATTTAAGGTCAAGCTCTACCACTCATACCATGCCACTTCTAAAACAGCAAGAAGGTTCAGTGACATAATAGAGTGGGTTCATACCTAAGGCTATGATGAAACGGTCATAAGGTCATGCAAAATGCAAATGGTGATGAAACCTAACCTATATGCCAGTTTAGACATGATACCTAAGATCGGCACGAACGGACCAATCCAATGGTTGAAACGACACTCAAAAAGGACTCCTACACCATGAATTAGGTAAAAAATGGTCCAAAATGATTAGAAATTGTCGAAACTATAGGAAAGTGGGTAAAATTTTTCAAAAAATTTAAAAAATTTCTATAAATAGTAAACAATTCAAAATATTAGAAAACATTTGAAATTTTTACCCATTTGAGCTTAGATTTTCAACAGCGAATTCCAGGAGATCCAGCCGGCGGAATCCACTACCATTTCTTCTAGGTACTTACCCATGATCTTCTCTTCCATTTTGATGCAATTTTTATCAAATTCCATGGTCATTTGAGGTTTCTAGGCCAAACTAAAAAAGGCGTTGTGGCCCATGCGAAAATCGAGGGTTTTTCTTTGTATAGGACTGGATATACGCATAAAATGCCCTCACAGTCACGTACATACGCGGTTGTTTGGAAAACAGTCACATATGAGGCCGCGCATGAGGTTTTTTAAGTAATCTAATGGGAAAACTTGCAATTTTTTGTGTAGGATGGTCCTCGAATGGAGAGAGCATGAACATGGTGAGGTAGAGGAGGTAGTAAGGGCCGATCTAATGGCTTAACAAGCTCTACGTGCATGTGGACTCTATAAGTTTTGGTGTCTTGGTGGCTTGAGGGCCAAACCAAGACTATTGCAGATGCTGGTGGATTACTGGGATCCAGACTTTTAGCCCTTCCAGATAGATGGGATGTCCCTCACTATAGAGGTGGAGGACATATACTTTATTGCTGGACTTTCCCAATGGGGGGAAGTAGTGAACCTTCATCCTTGCGGTGGGCCCGGAGGTGGCCTGACTATCGATGAGTACATTGCAGTGTACTACTATCCAGACACAAAGAAGGTGGGGAGTCAGGTCCCAACCAACTCTATATAGGTGCTGGGCCTAAAGGCCATTCTATTGACATTGGGCAGGATAGTAGGCTTGGCTTCACTCCACCAAGCCTCGCGGCCTATGATGTTCTATGTAGTGGAGTGCATGAGACCCGCGGTCTATGACTGGAGCACTACACTACTGAGCAACATGAAACATCAGCTCAGTGAGTGTAAGGCGGGCAGAGTGCGGAACTTCGGGTTCAGCATTATATTGAGCACATTTTTCTTCGAGCGTGTTCCAGGATTGAGCCCCAGAGTTGACGTTCCTCTTCACGGGGTTCGAGATCTGGCCCAACGGCATTGGGAAGATGCGATGCGTAGACTGGGGGGAGGTAGGGTGTCCAACCCCTATCCAGCTAAGTTCTTTCTGTGGTGGAAATGACAAATAGTTGCTATCGATGACTACCCCTATGCAGGGATTGATTTCCGGGGGGACCCGAACATGCCACTACCACTAGGATCGACATATGGCGATATAGGTAACGAATCTTGACCCTCTCTTTAAAATTTTGAGTTATTTATTTTTTTGTGTTTTCTGATTATATGGAATCAAAAGACATATTTTTGTGTGACAATACATAGTGACATCTACCATTTGTATGCAGATGTGGGACCACGGCGGCCTGAAGGCTTCCCTCGTCACAAATGGAGGGGAAGAGGAGATGATATCATGGGTGTGGATGCGGAGCGGACGCTCCAGAGCATTCATACCAATTTTGTGAGGCTGACACACAGGGTTCCCATGGCGCAAGTCGAGGACTTGCCTGAGGCTATGCAGCGCAAGGTGGTGGGTGTACCACGAGCATGGGTGCAATTATTCCAATGGCTAGCTAGAGCCGTAGTGACCTTCCATGATCACAACCCCCCTCCTCCTCCATAGGCTTAGATACCTGGGAGTTATACATTTTGTACTACCATGTTTTATATCTTGGTGGCTCAAGAGCCCAATTTTTGTATCATGACACTATGTATTACCACATTTTGGATGTTTATATAAAAATTTTATGGTGATCGGTTTATTTATTTACATGTGTAAAATTTTTTGTTTGTGATGAATTTATTGTGTATGAAACAAATGCCAATCTAACACGTAGTTAGCATATGAGTCAGCAACTTGATTATTAATTTTTGGAATATGTATGTATGTTATATTGTCAAATTGTTGTTCTAATAATCTCACACGTAAGAATCTTCTTAATAACATCGGATCTCTAACATGGTACAAACCATTAAGCTGTGACACTACTAACTCTGAATCAAGACGTACCTCAAGAGAGAGAACGCCATGTGAAATGGCATCTCGTAGAAGCTCAATAACGGCACTATATTCAGCCACATTGTTTGAATATGGTCGCAAACATATGCCTCCTAAAGAAAGTACCTGACCCATAGGAGTATAAATCACCCAAGAAGCAGAGGCTGAGTGTTGAGTGTGACGGATTGAACCATCCGCGAATCCTATGTAGGTGGAAGATTCCATTGACATCTTCCAAAAGAAATGGAAACTAATCACAAACCCAATCACTATAAGAAAAATACCTAACTATGCAAAACTGTACAATAATATACAATAACCAGCCTTGGCTGAAAATCATGCATAGTACTTCTTGATATAGAGCCCATTTCTAGGCTCCGCCAAGGCCGTTCCCTCATAATCCACTAAATCATAAGCGCCCTTCTCTAACACATGTTTGACAACATAAGGGCCACTCCACATGGGGTTAAACCTTCCTACCCCCAGGGGTTCTTTCGGTTGATCCCACAAAAGGACCAAGTCTCCCTCACTAAACCTCCTTGGATGGACAGACTTATTGTACGGGACCTTTACACGAGTTTTATTTACTTCTAGAGCCACCAAGGCATCTCGACGCTACTCATCAAGTTGCTCAAAGTGGACCTAACGCTCCTCCAATGGTGAAGTGTCTGGTAAGAGTTCTACGGCTAGCTTCAAAGAAGGAATCTCGCATTCAATCGACAATATCAACTCCACTCCATGTACAAGTTGATATGGAGAAAAACCCGTGGAAGTATTAACAATGGTTCTATATGCCCACAAAGCAGGATATAACATGATGTGCCAATTATTCTTGCTCTGTGCGATGGTTCATTGGAGAATGGATGTGAGTGATTTATTCACTACTTCTACCTGTTCATTCGCTTGAGGGTAGTAAGAGGAGGAATGCTCTTGCTTGTACCCTAACTTTGACTCCAACTCTTCCATCATACGATTCTGAAAGTGCGAGCCATGGTCAGTGACAAGCTCTTTCAGAATTTTGAACCGAGTAATAATCTGGTTGAATACAAAGTGTGTGGCTGTCTCACCGTAGGATTTAAATGTAGGCATAGCCTCAGCCCATTTCATGAAGTAATTAACAGTCACTATGATATGATGATTCCCCCCAGCTGAAGCTGGGTTGCAATCCATAAAATCGAGCCCCCACTTAGTGAAGGGACCGGCGGTGACGATGGGATGTAACAGGGCAGGTTTTGAGTGCATATTACGTGCAAAAACCTAGCAAGGGTGGCACCTCTTGACCGCATCTACACAATCCTTAAATATCGACGGCCAGAAATAACCCACTCTTAATATTTTTTGGGCTATAGAAAGCCCAGATAAATGACCACCACACGCCCCTCCATGGCAATCATTGAGTACTACCTCAGCCTCTTCATGAGTTAAACAACGTTGTAAAATGGAATCTACCCCACGATGGTACAAAGTGTTATCCCCTATGAGGTAATTATTAGACACGTGACGTAATCGTCATCATTCATCCCGTGAGAGGTGAGTAGGGACCTTCAATTTTTGTAAATATATAATGATATCCCCATACCATGGGTCCAAATTTGAGATTAAGAAGATGTGTTCATCGACAAACGTATCTTCACAAACCAACTCCTCGGCCTCGCTTGGGAAATCCGATATAAGCTCTGCAAAAATTAATGACTTCTTTGATTTTGCCGAAACAAATTCGAGATCGAATTCTTGTAGGATGACAATCCATTTATTATATTTTCCCCCAATCATCCTTCGAGTGAGGACGAACTGAAACAGATTGACATGGGCTACAACCAAGTTTTGGCGAAGGAGAATATAATGTCTCAACCGTTGAACCGCATGTACGGTAGCTAAAGCAAGCTTCTCAACATGAGAATAACAAATCTCTGTGTCAATAAGGTTCTGGCTCAAATAATATATGCCATGCTCTTGGAGCTCCTCATCCTCTTGAACCAAAACCATAACAATTGTCTCCATGGACGCGACCACATAAAGTAGAAAATCATGGCTATAGTCTGGGGGACTAATCACTAGGGCCGATGCCAGGGCTTGCTTGAGCACATCAAAGGACTCCTGATCTCACTCATCCCAACAAAAGGTGGTGTCCTTCTTCAAAAGACGGATGAAGCCTCTAGTCAAATTGGTAAAATTGACCACAAATCTCCGTAAGAAGTTTGCCATGCCTTGCAAACATTGAAGATGACGAATATTTTTCAGGGGAGATAACTGAAGTATTGCCTCAACCTTCAAAGGGTCGACTCTTATACCCTCTTTAGAAATGATGAATCCTAACAAGTGACCTGACTTCACACAAAATTTTCACTTATGAGGGTTTAACCTAACCAAATAATGGCGGCATCTTTCGAATACCAATCTCAAGTGATAGGAATGAGCAGCAAGGCCATCCAAAAATACTTCGATAATTGACTTGAGATCGTGGAATATCAAGGTCATTTCCCGCTGAAAAGTAGCTCCGGCATTCTTAAGGCCAAAAGGCATTTTTCGATATGCAAACATTCCCCAAGGACAAATAAATGCAGTCTTATGTTGGTCCTCAGGTTTAATTTGTATCTAATTATATCTGGAAAAGTTGTCCATAAAGGAAAAAACCTCGCTACCCGCACACTCATCCAAAATCTGATCAATAAATGATGTGGGGAAATTGTCCTTAGGACAGGAACGATTAAAATCATGGAAATTAGTACATATGTGGATCACTCCCTACTTCTTATCCATTGGAATGGGGTTTGAAACCCACTCCGTCAAGGGAACGGGATAGATAAAATAGGCTTTCAACAGTTTCTCTATCTCTGCCTTACTCGCGGGTGCTTTCCTAGGATTCACCACACATAAGTTTTGTCGAACAGGCTTAGCGTTGGGATAAGTATTAATCTTGTGTTCAACGATACGAGGGTCGATACCTGGCATTTCATTGTAAGACCAAGCAAAGATATCACAGAATTCCTTAAACAACTCAGTGTATTCTTGAATCTCAGCATGGGAACATTCTGCCCCAATATAGACATTCTCTATCCTGCCAAGATCGCGAGAGATATTGATAGGAATTGTTGAAGATATGTTTTCCGTGTTTCCATCAGCCCTCGAACCGGGAGAGCTTAATGGAACCATAGGACCACCAAATCTCTAACTAAGAACCGCCCTAAAGTCCTCACGCTCCAAGCAGTCAAGCTCGAGAAGAAAGTAAGATCTATGATGGAGTTCCTCCCATGGTCGCTCAACTCCTGACATGGCCTCAATAATCGCTTCATCTAAAGGGAAAATAGTATCAAGCCAGTCGTGCGCATGAGAAGACTGTACTGTCGATGCCGGCAGCACATAAGGGTCCTTCTCCTCCATTCGTGAAGAGGAAGGACTGGGCTCTGCAACACACACTATATTAGCTTGATAAGCTATCATAGTTGTAAGTAACGGCACGTACACCATAATGGGCTCACTCAAAGTACTCGGTGTAGGAAGAATCCAAGGATCTTCCATATGACTCATGCGAAAAGACATCGATCTCATAGATGTCGAAGCCTCATCGGAACTAAACCCTATCATAAGGATCTGTGCAGGACAACTAAAGCTTCCCATGAGGGATGGATACAGGCCTAAACCCACACTCTCAGTTGCCAGCTGAGAGTGTTCAACGATCGGGATCGAAGCTCCCGAAGATGTGGTAACAAACGAATTCTTGAATGACGTTTGATCAATCGTGACTTTATTCTCGTTAAATGGAAAGCATACAACGCAAAATAGGGAAGAAGCAACAACTTGCATACTGTACATCCAATTCCTACCCAGCAATAGATTGTAGTCAAGGGGCGCATCAACCACCTCGACCTCTATCGCAATGGTCTTCCCTCCCAAACAGAACTTAAGGGAAGGAAGGATGTTGTGCGGCCTAAACGATCTCCCATTGAACGTAGTTAACATGGTCACTAATTTAGATAGCTCAGGGGAACCTAAACCCTTCCAACACGATAAAGACATCACAGAAGCGACAACGCCTTCGTCAATCACAGTGCGCTTGACGGTCATGTTAAGACATTATACATGAATCAAAAGAGACACATAGTAAGGCAAGTGAGGTTGAAGTCCCACGGTTTCAAATTTAATCACGGAGGAAGAATTATCATCATTCACACCAAGGGCAGAAAGCAAAGCCTTCCTTTGCGAAGGACAACTCTGAAGCACTTCCAATGTAGACATCGCACAAGGAGTGTGGCCCAAATCCTCGACAGCTGAATAGTTCTGGGTGGCTCGGGGATTAGGATTGTGTCCCGAATGCTTAAGGACTCCCTTAGGAATGCGAGGTGTAGCTTTAGGTTTATCCACAGCTTTCTCAATACGCAAAGGAGACCCTGGTGGATCAGGTTCCTTTCCTGGGTTGGGTTGTGACGAACCATAGTCCTTCGCATAGGTCACAACTTTCGTAGCATGTACCATGTTAATACAACCACGACCACTACCCTCCAACGGATCTTGATCACCACTAGACTGATCATGGGTCCTCGAGTTCATATTTTGATTGTGAGGTAAATTTTTAGTTAGCACTGCTGGGCCCTGTGCTAAGAATCTCGAGGCTTCATCAATACGAGGGCACAAGTAAGTGAGGTGATCGTCCTTACACAACTTGCAAGGGAATTTAACCTTACGTTTAGCTTGCTTGTCCCCCTAGCATTGCGGGCATTCTTGTCATTATTATTAGCATTCTCATTCCTATTCCCACCCTTATGATTATTCTTACCCTTCTTTTTATTTCGTTCAGGCTGCTGGTTGCCCTTCTGGTCCAACGATTGCACCGAAAGTACACTCACCATTTGGGTGGGTTGAGACAAAGCCGTGGCTTGTCCTGAAGCAGATTGGTTGATTAACATTTTACTAACTTGTTTTGCAACCGAATCCGCAGGTTTAGCACTTGCACAACCAACAATGCCATCGGCATGTGGTCCAGGTTTAACTTTGGGGTCAAAACTAGAATGCAGAGCATTGGGAATGATCTCATATAACAAATAGGACTGAGCATAAATCAAGTCCAGTTCCTGCACCCTAAAAATCGCTTGTTCCTCATTCTACACTCCAGATATAGAAACATCCTTCGCTATATATGGCAATAAGGACTTAAGGAACCATTCGAGGAGGAATTCCAGTGATATAAAGGCTTTAATTAACCTCTTCCGTCTACGCCACTCTTGGATATGATTCGAGATATGTGTGGCCTTATCCTTCCAAAATGTCGACAAGAGTTCAGTACCAACATCATAACGCACTGGTAGCTGGAAGTGGTTAAGAAAAGTCATCACTAGGTCATCGAACAAAGCGAATGCCCCCTAAGTATCTCTATATACCATTTCGCAGCAGGACCTATAACGATGTGTTGAAACATCCTTAAATGGATGGAGTACTGGTGTAAGGAATTCGAATAGCACCATAGGTGAAAGGTAGTAACATGTTCGCTAGGATCCTCTCCCGATTTTCCCTCGAACTTGGGTATGTCTGAGGGAAGCTTAGTAGGGACAGCTGGCCAAGCCGGGTCATGAGCTATAGGACCGTTCGTCAATCTCGACAAGTCAGGAATATTTAGCGTTGCAAGGAAAGGGAGCCTAGGATGATGACGTCGATGGATCGCTCCCTGATAGTTCTAATTCACATAGGTCTGATTACCACCATGGCCTTGGCCATAGTTCCCTCCTCCTGTTTGACCCGTATAGGGTGGCATGGAAGCACCATAGTGTGGTGTACCTTGACTATTCAGAGCTACAAAGCTGTAATTTGGAGAGTAAGAAGGTTGTTGATACCCGCCCCCATAAGGTGAAGAACCCTATCCATACTGCGTCCCATAATAGGGTCCATAAGTCATCGCATGAGATGTCCCATGAGACACTCTGTAAGTAGGAACATATGCTTTGAAAGTAGGAATATACATTCCGGAAGTAGGAATGTGACCTCTAGAAGTATGAACATGACCTCCCGAAACAACGGGCGGTACATGAAGCTGAGACACTATCGGTCTAGTAACCGCAGTACGGACATAACTTGTAGCAACGTTCTGACCCGAAGGACCACGTGAATGAGGTGGAGGGTGAACATTCGAAGAGCTAGGGACAGAGGAAAAATGGATCTGTGTAATTAAGTACGTACTATTCCCTATAGTCACTCATCTCAGATCTGGTATCCTAATAGGATCACTAACCCTAGACCTAAGAGGAATATGTGATGTAACTTCCACCGCCGGGATGGAAGGTGCAATGTGACTAATGCTCCCAAACCTCTCCGCATGGTAAGGAATGAGAGTGCCCCCAGGCATAGTGTTAGGCTCGAACTCAAGACTCAACATGAAATGCCAAATCATGTGTGGAAAAACCAGACATACCATAACTACCATAACTAGTGCTCGCAGGTTCAAAATGAGTCTCGTCATCCTCCGACATTCCATACCGATGATGTGTCAATGGGGAGTCAACCCTAGAGTAAGTAGGTCTATCATGAAAGGTTCCTATCTCAGAAATCATAGGACCTAACTCAGTCAAGTCAGGTGAAGGATCATAGTTAGGAGTAAACTCCCCATCTTCCACATGAATGGGAGAAGGTGGTTCAGGAATACCTTCTATATGGTCTCCCATGGTGTGTGAATCAATGTGCGAAGTAGTCCTCCTGGACTGTCTATTTCTCTCTCCCAAAGGAGGAGGAGATGTAGAAGGAAAAATTCCTACTAAATGACGAGAACGGCGAGGAGCCGCACCCAAATCCACAATGACTCAAAAAATATAAAATACTCTCTATCTACGCAAACCCTAGGCAAGATGTCGTGCACAGAGCAATCACCAATAAAATCAAAAGCCAAATGCAAGAAATCAAGGTATAGGATAAGTGAGCTCTCGAAGGAAGCAGGTATGTCTCGCCTAGGAGAGGCTTGAGACTCCCATACACAACAAGTGGAGGTATGTAACCAATTATTTTGGCCCTCAGGTTCAACACGTAAAGCGAATGTGTTTTCCGACCCAAACTTGGTCGGGACACCTGCAGAATAACCCCTGTAAGGTACCCCCTTGATATCCTAGGTAAGGCCACTAAGGTCACCTCAATATAATCAATGCTCAAGCGGGCAGTCGCAGGCAGGATTGACCGTATGGGTAGGGTAGCAAAGCCTAAAACTCTCGAAAGAGCTCCCAGATACAAATACAATACTGGAAATATCTTCGGTGCTACTTAGTTATGACTATGGGTCATCCCAATCAATAACCACTCACACTGCCTCGTGCTTAACTCCCTTTTGAGAGGAGGATCGTGAGAAACACTGGTTATACCAAGGATTTCACACACTCACCTGGACAGACACATACATGTTGGTGTTTAGTGGTCTTGGAGAATTTACTCACAATGAACTATTCCAAGACCCTAAAACCTAATCTTGTTGGTGAACCCTATTAAATAAAATAGTGTAGTTCATTTTAATTAAGCGCTGATTTTAATTGGCTTTATTACTCAAAAAAGGGATATGGCCGTGCAACTAATGGTGTTATGACACAACATGAAGTAAAATGCACACCTAACAATCAATGCAAATGCATTGTGTCCATGAAAATAGGGTATGCTACTACGTGAAATGCACAATTTTCTTCAAATGATAAATGCAAGCTTTCCTATATGAAATCCTGACTAATACTCCAAAGCAAATCTAGTGCAAGTACTATGCAAAATGCAAAATGCAATGCATGATGATAAGCAAATGTTTTTGCATTTTTTGAAATAAAATGAGATATAAAAAGAAAAAGAATGATTCTACAACCCTCAGACTCTGCAAGCACACTCAAGCAGCACTCAAGCAAAGCACTAAGGTAAAAGAAATCTAATGCACTAATCCCAAACAAAAAATTGAAAATGCCATGACAAGAACATTAAAAAAAAATTTACCCTAAAAAAAATGTCTCTGGTCAGAAACAGAGGTGTATACAGACTCTGGCAGTATCAAAGGAGACTCAACAATCATCACAACTCACCCAGCAACCATTTAACTTCCACTAAAAGGAAAAACTAAGGGCATACGCGACTATTCGCAGTAAACCCGCGTGTATACATGGAAATGGCAGAGAAAACCGCGTGTATACGTGACTGTGAGTTCAAAACTTGTGTATAGGAAGAAAGGTGCATAGAAATCAAGGCAAACAGACAAGCTGAGACAAACTTCACACTAATCAGACACTACCAAGAAAACATGCCCCCAGACCCGACACAGAAACAAGAGAGAAAGATAAATTCAAAGTCAGTGAATGTCGATAGAAAACCCCCAAAGGACAACTACTAGGAACTCCCCAATGAAGTCGCCAATTATGTTACGGAGAGAAATTCCTATGGCTTGGGGTACCACAACAGACAGCTTGACTCCAGAAATCAATCCTTTAAAATATGCAATAGAAATTAAATATCTAACACTAAAGGATCAAACCTCGTACCATGTTCTGGATGGTTGAAGTAGATCCCCGTTGAGCTTTCCAACTTCAGCTTGAATTGATAGATTACTTCCTCAACAACAAGTAAACAATACAAGCATACTATATATATTGGTGTTAGATCTATTCTAGCATATATAATCAACAATGTATAAGCGTTTGAAAACATCCATGGATAAAATATTCATTCAAACATACATTATTGGACAGGAAAAGATATTTCTATTAATGTAAAATCAGATATTACAATGGATACAACCTCTGTCGACACGTCTGCGAATCAGAGAAACTGAATCCCCCACTCGGGCCTCCACCACCTCAATCCTCCATCTCTCGATAGCAAGCTCACAAGCAAAAGGCAAGCTTGGGAAGAACACAAAAGTGCTCCAAGGGACAAAGGGATGCAGACTCAAGCATAAGTTCTGGCAACAATGGACTATAGTTTCTTTACTCTCAATTCTCTCATATGCCTTCAATGTACCATAGAGTTCCTTATATAGCTTTTCAAAGGGGTAATGAAAGGTCGAATCCAAGCGATCTCAAGGCATAGGGAAGGCTAGGAGTCAAGTGAGTCGGATCCATGTCAAGGAAAACTCCAAAAGGATTTGGATTATGCACATATCCTGATGTATGCGGTTTTAGGGGTCAAACCCGTGTATACACACGATTAGGGTTTTAAAAGTCACGTGTACCATTTTTCACATGTTTTTAGGGATTGTCAAGGAAACATCAAAGGAAAAAAATGGTCCAAGGGGTCCAAGGAGTCTACAGAGGGACAGGGGAAGGCCATACAAGTGTGATTCACCTGGAGTGGTAAATCAGCTATAACAAAACCCCAAACTGTATTGATTAAGTTATCATATTTATGGTCTAAATGTTCTAACTGTAATGGTCTAATTAGTTCCATAACATTTAACCGTAATGGTCTAATTAGTTTCATAAACAATGAGGACTTAATTATGGAAGCATGTTACTTACATAGCCATGGAAATGAATGTCTTCAGATACTAGTATATGTCCACAACATTCAATTATTTGGTATCTCTATTGTGATGAAATACAGTGTAATACTTTCAATGAAAATAAAAATTATAAAACTAGTAGTTGATGTGACATCTAAGGAATGAAAGAAGTTTATGGAGTTTTATCCTATAAATTATATCGTTGTTTTTCATTAGATACATTGAAATACATCCTAATTTAAATGAGTGTTTTATACAATTATTTTTTATTCTTAAACTCAATGCTTACACATTGTCATCACTACTATTTACTTAATTAGGTATGTCCCTTTTATATGATTATCAATCGTTGATCTATTTGAACTTTTCTTTATTCTTAGAATGTAACATGGGTAATGGTTTCCTCACTTTTCCAAATGGATAATGGGTACTATGCACATTTAAAAAAATATCAGTAATGAACAATATTTTTGGAAATTTCCCATAGTTAAGGTCATGGTCATGGTCATGTTATTTATCGACATCACCTTCACCGTTGTCAGCATGATCATTTTCCTTGTTCACTCTAGGGATGCATAATGTATTTACAAGATCATGGTCGTCGCCTATACCTTCATTGTATTTGTCATCTCCATTCCCTTTTTATTGTGACAAAGTTTTGACAAACATGTCCATCATTCCTATAGCATATTCGTCTAAACTTTCCAGAAACGAGTGATTTTTGACATATAACCCATCATCCTCATCATTGTTGTCGCTATCAAATATGTGAAAAATATGGCCCATTGGAAATATTGTATAGAGAGATATAAGACACAACCATCTCTTTTTATGAAACATGAAAGAAAGTTATTTGATAAATAGAATAAGTATTGCCTCATATTTACCCAACAAAGCGACTAGGGAATAGGGTCGATGTTGAAAATTCTTCAAAAAATGCCTGTATGCATTGAAATTTGACATGGTTAGACTAGGTGCATGCCTTGAAGGTATGGGATGGTTTCAAGACTCAAGGACAACTCATGTCCCCACAAAATATTTGACGTCATCCTCGTTTACATCAACATTCATCATGTATGTCTCGTTGTCATCATTCGTCGTTCCATATATATAATATTCATTTGAACTCTCTCGAAATATCATGGAACTTTTGACACACCCATAACAAATGTCATCCATTTCCATGCTCATGTTATTTATTTCCATTGTCTTTTTCATTGTCATCATGATCATCGTCCTTATGCACTCCAAACAACACATCACATACTTACAAGATCATGGTCATCATCTATACCATCATTGTATTTGTCATCATCATTTCCAATGTATTATGATGAATTTTCGATGAACATGTCCAATGTCCATCATTCCTATAACATCTTTGCCAGAACTTTCCATAAATGAGGGACTTTTGACATGTAACCCACCATCCTCATCATCGTTGTAATTGTCAAAGATGTGCAGAATATGGCTCATTGGAAATATTGTGTACAGAGATATAAGGCACAACCATCTCTTTATATGAAACATGAATGGAAGGTATTTGATAAATAGAATAACCATTGGCTCATGTTGACCCCACATAGAGACCAATGAACGGGGCTAATGTTGAAATTTCTTCAATCTATTTTTGTATGCATTGAAATTTGACATGGTTAGACTAGGAGCATGCCTTGACGGTATGTAATGGTTTCAAGACTCAAGGATTACTATTGTCCCCACATAATATTTGATGTCGTCCACATTTCTAGCAAAGTTCATAATGTACGTCTCATTTCCACCATTCGTCGTTCCCATATATATAATATTTTTTGAAACTCTCTCAAAATGTCATGTAATTTTCGACATACCCATCATCAACGTCATACATCATCATGGTCATGTTTATTTACATTGCCTCTTTCATTGTCATCATGATCATTGTCCTTGTGCACTCTAGGTGATGCATCACGTATTTACAAGATCACAAGGTCAATGCTGAAATTTCTTCAAGCATTCATGTATGCAATGAAATTTATTCAAACTATTATTGCCTTGCTCAAACTACCATTTGGTCACTATACTCTCCTGTTGGTCCACTTTAAATTCCGCTAAGACAAAATGCATATTTTGAACAAAGAGTGGCTTCCCAAGACTAGTAGGATGAAATCCAAATACACATTATAAAGAAAAAAATTCAAATTATAGAGTGCATGACTATCAACTAATGTTTTAAACATAGTTATGCCATGATTTTCAAATTCCCACCATAGCCCATCATAAAATCAATGATATACATCCAATATTCTATCATAATTATTTTGGTATAGGTTTGTCCTTGACAAAGGAATACAACACTAAATATATCACCCGAAGGGTGATCCTTGATGCCTCCAATCCTTCTTCTCCCTCTCTCTTACCTCCTTCTAATGCACATGCAATCCATACATTAATTCCATTTGTACCCTATCCAAATAGGAATCACAATCATGATCTATCGTAGCTTGGTCAATGTCTAATCACGAACATGCCATTAGTTAAGATCTTGTAAATATGTTTATGGCCCTACCGTGAAACGGACTTTTATGACCTTCTAAAATTTCCTTGAGGCAATTGCCAATAATTTGATTGGTCTTATCCATATGCTTTGCAATAACCAAATAATGAAATAATGAAGCTGGTCTCATGGAACTGTCAAGGACTAGGAGGTTCCCAACAAAAGAATAGGACCGAGCCACATTGCTGCCAAGTTAGATCATATTCTTGTAAGTACCCACCTCCTCAGGACTTTCCCAGAGTCCAAGATTTTGTGTTCGGTCATCTCGGACCACAAGCCGCTTTGTCTCTTCTTCCCGTCCATGGAAAATATGGGGCCTCTTCCCTTTAGGTTCAATCATTTTTGGTTATAATCGGAAGGGGTTAGGGACATCATTTCAAAAGCTTGGCTCTGTTTTATTCTAGGATCTCTGGCTTTCATTTGGGAACAAAAGCTCAAAAAGGTGAAGACAACTCTCAAGTCCTAGGCCACACATCACTATAAGGATCCATCTCATAAAAAAATTGAAATCGTTAGAAAAATGGAAGCTCTCCAAAATGATATGGAAAAAAATGAGATAACCAGAGAGCACCTTCGCAAGGAGATAGAACTTGAAAAAAGTCTGCAGTCAATTTTAAGGCAAGAGGAAGAGGGATGGAGACTATGCTCTAGAGTTCTTTAGCTTAAGGGGGGCGATCAAAAAACCAAATTCTTTCAAAATCAGTGCAGAGAGAGGCAGCGAAGGAACACAATATGAGAGCTTAAAAAGGAAGACGGTATTGTCATAACAGGTCAAATGGAAATCAGCACTGAGGTAAGATGTTTCTTTGAAAATTTGTATAATGCTGCAGAGGATGTTTCGCAGGAAAATATGGAGGAAATGGTCAAATACATCCCTGCTTTGCTCAGTCCAAAGGATTGTCTTCATCTTGAATCCCCCATTTCTAAAGAAGAAATAAAGAAGGCCATCTGGACCCTTCATCCGGATAAATCCCCCGGACCCGACAACTTTCCCATTCATTTCTACAAGATGTTCTAGCCTCTAATAAAAAATGATCTTTTGTGTTTTATCTCCTGTATGTCTAAAGGAAAAATGGGAGGCTCCACTAATTCCACTTTCTTAGCCTTGATCCCCAAAGAGGATAATCCCTCATCTATTAAAAGGTATAGACCTATTTCCCTCTGCAATGCCTCCTACAAAATATTTTCCAAAGTTTTATCCTTAAGAATCAAGACTATAATCCATTCTCTAATCTTCCCCAATCAAGGAGGCTTTATCTCAGGTCTCCAAATCTGTGATAACATCCTTTTGGTTCAGGAAGCAATTCATTCTAGCACCAAGAGGGGCGAAGCAGGGATGGCTATTAGGCTTGATCTCTCAAATGCCTTTGATCGATTAAGACATGCCTTCATTTTGCTGGTTCTCAAAAGGTTTGGTTCCCCCCCCCCCATCATTATTAATCAAGCCCAAGCCTACATCAATTGTCCCTGGATAGCTCCTCTAATCAATAGAAGACCCACATATTTTTTCAAGGACAGTCGAGGGATAAGGCAAGGCTGCCCCCTCTCCCCTTTTCTCTATATCCCTGCTGTTGATTCCCTGAGTAGAAGGATCAATAGACTTCAAGAAGAGGGCTCCCTCCCAGGACTCTCCTTTAGAAATGGAGATCAACCTATTAACCATGCCCTTTTTTCCAATGACACTATTCTGTTGGGCGTTGCTTCCTCCCAAATTGCAATAAATTTTTTAAGGCCCTTAGATCTTTTCCTCCGTTCTTCTGGAAGTTCTACAAACCTGGATAAATGTCAGCTCTATGGATGGAATAGAAATGTGATGAATCTTCATAATATATCTCAAATCCTCCACATTCGTGTCAATTATTATTGGACTCATTTCACCTATCTGGGTATCCCCATAGCTAAGAAGTCCTTTGCTTCCTTCATGTGGGCTCCAACCATTCAAAAGATTAAAAATAAAATTCATTCTTTGGGATCAAAGTGGTTAAAACTGGTAGGAAAAGTGACGCTCATTCACTCAATCCTATCCTCATACCCTATTTACACCAATTCAATGATCTTGACTCCCAAGACAGTAATAAATAACATTTGTATAGAAATCAGAAAATTTATTTGGCAAGGAGGAAAGGTGCAGACAAAATAATTTCATTTAGTTAAATGGGCCACAGTTAAATGTTCTAAAAGCATAGGAGGATGGGGCATAAGGGATCCAGAAAAAATGAACAAATCTCTTGGCACAAAATTGATTTGGAGATTGGTCACCGACAAGAAAGAATGGTGGAAAGAGGTAATAAGGAAAAAATACACCAGGAGACCGAGATCCAAAATTTTGACCTGCTCTTGGTCCGGAAAGGGCACCTTGCTCTAGATTTTGTGCAAAGCATCTCTCAATCTGATTCACACAAATTATTACTGGATTCCTGGTAATGGAAAAAAGACTAAGGTTTGGGATAACAGTATTCTGGGACAACCTTCACTCTCCTCGCTCCTGGGGATGAGAGAACTATCTGAATGGGCTAGCAGCTTTGGCATCTCCACTCTCTATGATCTCTCCTCATGGAATCCGAAGGGGAGTTGGAATGGATGGAAAGAATTTCATCCACTTGAGCATCTGGAGGAAGCAAAGAATCTTCTTTACACATCTCTGCATGGCAAGTCTCCAATAAATAAATATTCAAAGGATTACATTGGATGGGGCAAAAATGGCATGTACACTGTTAAAGAAGGATATAAGAAATTAATTATTGAACCAGTGGCAGATGAAAGCTTATGGAAAAAGGTTTGGTGCTCAGATAGCATACCAAAGGTAAATTATTTCATATGGATTATGATGCATAGAAAATTGCTCACAGATAAAAATCTCAGGAAAAGGGGGATAGCAGGCCCCTCTAGATGTGCTCTTTGCAACTCGGAATAAAAAAATACAACCCACATTTTTCTTCAGTGCAGTGTCTCTTTGAAAGTTTGGAAGTCTATTCTTCCTCCAGGTTCTCAATTAAGACCCCCTGAATCCCTTGGTCAGCTTCTTGAAACATGGAACAAGAATTTTCCCAGAAATCTCAATAAGAAACCCATTCTCAAGCGCCTTTGGAACACCGTACCAAAGAACCTTTGCTGGCAGCTTTGGCTAGCCAGAAAAAATCAATTTTTAAAGGGGAGAAAGTTGCTCCATCCCGAATAGTCTCTAAACTGTGGGAATGATAGCAGAGAAATTTGCTTCGAAAGGTGTCAACTATCCGGTTTTAGAAAGCCTTCCAACGTCACTCTCTTCTTGGTGCAGCCTCTTTCTAAAAAGGAGCTCCCCTAAGTCCAATTTCATCAGCACTCAACCCAACCTTCTCACAGGTTCATACCCTTGGGAGTTAAGGAAGATTCACAATGAACTTATGGCTTGGTTGTAGGAATAGAATTCCTACGCTCTTTTCTTTGATGGTGCCTCAAAAGGAAACCTAGGGGTGGCAGGTGTGGGGGGAATCCTATTGGATCTCGGAGGACAAACTAAAAAAACCTTTGCTTGGGTTCTGGGTCACAAGACGAACAATGAAGCAGAGTGGATGGCTCTCTTGCAGGGGATAGAACTTTTGGAGTCCATATATTCCTCCAGGATAGCGATATTTGGTGACTCAAGGCAAGTCATATACAAAATGATCAATGGATACACCACAGGTTCAATCAAGTGCAGAAGGTTATATGACATAATCACTACTCTCTCTTTGGACAATTATGAGTTCTATCATATTCTTCAATCAAATAATGCCTCTGTAGACGCCTTGGCCAACATTGGGGCCTCCTTACCCCAAGGTCATTTTTGCCTCAATGGCTTAGGTCCAAGAAATAAAACCATACCCTAATGTTTTTAATGTTTTATTCCCCTCATCTAACCCACCCCATATCACTCCTCGTTGGATTATTGGTTATAGACTATGGTTCTTTGCATGCTCCCTGCCTTGGTGACGCATGGTCTCCACTCACCTCTAGATCCTTCTTGTTCCTACTTGCCTTAATGAACCATCCCCTCTGGAGTAAAATCTCATTCAGTTCACACGCTCCAAGTCTCATCACTCTCTGTGCAATGGCTCCTTCCCAAAGTTTCCTTCCCCCCCTCGCTCCTTATGTTAGCCCAAATATTTCTCAATTCTCTGCAATATTTCCAAGGAAAACTTTGCTCTCAGTAATCACAGGCATCGATGAAGGTTATTCTCAGGGGATCCCTTGGGAATCCTTGCCTCTGATCAGGACCTTCATCAAGGAAAGACTAGCTCTTGCTGCATTCTTGAACTGCATCTGCCCTTCGCTAGCTATTGGTCTGTTGTGGCATTCAATTTCAAGCTCTGAGCCCGGTATTTTCACATTTGGGCACTCTCCCTCTGAAGCTAACACTCTGATTTTTGGGTGCAATTATTCTAGGTGGACGGAAGGAGAATTGGGAACTCTCTCGTGTAATAGCATGACAGAGTGCAAAATTCTATAGCAGGAAATTATTACTCTCATCTTAGCATTAGGTAATTTGCCTTCCAATTTTAGTTTTATTCGCTTTGGGCAGGCCCATGAACTCTCAGGTTCTGATACGGATTTACTCAGCAATTTTTCTAGCCTTAATCTAGCTAACCCCATTTCTAGTCACAAAAGAATGGACCGTGCAGGATAAAATGCAGGCCTTGCAGATCTGAAGGCAAACCTAAGGCGTCTTTATGAAATGGTGGCTATTGGAATCATGGACAGTAGAGAGACAGCTAAAGAAATTAAAAATCTTGTTGATGTGGTTGGCTACACATCCTATCAGGTTATCAACCATGATGCCAGGATTAATGACACCGAGATGAATTTAAAGGAAATCATGGGAAAAGTGGATTGTATTTAGGAGGACCTTCAGCGTCTGGTTCAAATGAATCAAGGAAGTCAAGCAAACGAAAACCGTCCAGGGGGAGCTCAGCACATGGAGGAGGAATCGGCCATGCAACCTCTCGGATATTCAGGCAACGCTTAATGAGTTAGAAATCCAGCTTATGTTTTTTTGTTTACTTCTTAATCAACAGTTTATTCGGGTATATACTACCTCTGTCTTTATCAGATATGTAAGAACTCTGTTTAGCTTATTTTGGTCAATTCCTTGGCCTTGTTTTGTCTTTTCTCTTTCAGACCAGCAATAACTACTCAATTGCAGTTTTTTGTAATAAATGGTTGTGCACAGCCTGTTTAATATCAATCCTTTTATAGTTTCTGTTAAAAAAAAGTTGGTTAATGGGTGGAGAAACATGTACTTGTATCCAAGTCTTAGTAACCCTACTAAATGATGGCTCAACTTGGATTATATATCTTTGAAAAAATAATATTTTCAATGGAAATTATAATTACAAATATAGTAGTTGATGTGACATCTAAGGAATGAAATAAGTTTATAGAGTTTTATAAACCTATAAAATATATCATCATTGTCCATTTGATACATTGAGATAGATCCTAATTTAAGTGAGGCTTTTATACAATTAGTTTTCATTCTTAAACTCAATGCTTACACATTACCATCACTACAATTTACTTAATTAGTCTCTCCCTTTTATATGATAGTCAATCATTGATATGTTTTGAACTTTTTGTTATTCTTAGAATGTAACATGGGAAATGGTTTCATCAATCTATTGAATGGATCATGGGTACTATGCACATTTAAGAAAATCTCTGTAATGAACAATATTTTTGGAAATTTCCCAAAGTTAAGGTAAGGTAAGAGAGCTTGGAGTTCAGGTAAGATGGGTAAACTCTTTGGGATTTTGAATTTGTAATAGTATACTAATTGATTAAATGTTAAATACTTTGTATAATAGAAGTCTAATAATTGATTAAATGTTAACTACTATTTTCAATTAAGACTAGTAACATGCGCGTTTAATTTAAACAAGGAGGGAAATATAAACATGGATCATTGATGACGTAAACATTCAAACAATTTAAGCAATGAGTCTATAACCCTTTTTCATTGAGCATTGAAAAAGGGTGACCAGTATTTTAAGACCAAATATGACAATCCCCACCTCCAATACATAGCGAATATTTTCTTAACATGTTCCTTTGATCTCAAACAAAAACACATTCATCCATGCGAAAGATTGAACAAAATTGGAATATATCCCAACAACAGACCTCATGAATTATTTATCTGGGAACCAAGTGCCCCTTCACCCATCCTATTACCAATAAAATTCCCTACAAAAAACTTTGAAGCCATGTATGTCACCTCACGAAGCTTCACATCATGGTTCAATACAAGATTCATAGGAACCTTCCTTAATTTTATGCACATTTTTTAATGCTTCTTCACTAAAGTAAATTTTGAATCTAAATCTCCACTCTCCCTCATGTCCTCCCTTCTGGAAACCAAGTTGTATCCTTAAGCCATTGAAACTAGACACATAAATTTTATGTTTACCTTTATCTTTATAAGCTTCCTTGGGAAACTTTGGTGCATGCCTCAATTCTTCATGAATCTCCTCAGGGGTTTGATATATTGTATCATACTCTTCATCTGCAACCTATATGTCTTCATCGTTGGAGGAGTATTCTATTATAGTTAAAACATCCTTTTCAAATTTTGAAATAAGGATGGCCTTCATATTCATCCTCAGTTTATTCTTTGGCCTAGTTTTTTGTCTCCAATCTCTTCCCCAATTATTTGGAGCAGGGGTATCATCATTTTTTGTACTAGAATAAAATTCTTGAGCCATGTTATTTTATTCAACGTCCCTGGGAGTACAAAGAGCATTCATTTCTTCCTTTTGAAACCCACAAACCAATTTGTTTTGTACCTATATTTTCAAAAAAATTGACACAGGCTTATTATCAGCATTGAATTCATATTCTAGTTGATTTCTTACATGTTCGACCTTTCTCTTCCGCCCTCTCAAACCTCTGTATTTATTCTTTGTCTCTTTACGATTAGTATGCATGTAACATCCCCATACCACATAATGCAGATTAATTAAAAATTTTACCTCAAGAAACCTTGTTTAGCTTTGAAACACGGGGCATGGACGTTAACACACACTTCAACCTTCGTTCGTAGGCTTAGAAACCACTGTAACAGTCATTCTGCCCTTCACAGATCCATTCTGCAGCCAGGAACACCATTTTCCGCACTAGACCTATCCTTTCCTCCTTTCTCCTTCTGCCTTCGGAACTCCAAAGTCAGCAGAACAAATTTTCAATGAAATCATTTACAACCTTCCGCCTCCCACCTTCTTCCCTTCCACCTTCCACCTTCGAAACTCAGAAGTCGAAAGAACAACTTTGTTGAGACTCATTTTGTTATCATTTTTGGCATTAAAATAACACATTTAAATGCATATTTTATTATCTTTTGTGTATTTTATGTCACACTGATCATTATTCAACCTCAGGTATGAGTATATTTAAGGTTTATATGAAACCTTTTATTATTATCATTTTTATGGTTTTAATTAATTAAAAATAACATTATTGGAGTACATTTGATATATTAATTGATTTACATATTTGTTTGCAGATTTCATAATCCTTTTGGGCTAAATTTATAAACAAAACGTATTCATCTTACCGTTCAGCCCGATTTGCGCAGCTCATTGTCCAGCTCATCACGTAGCTCACTATCCAGCTTTTCGTCCAACTCGTTAATCAAGCTACGCGCTGTCCATAACCGATTTCAGGCATTTAATGTTGAAACAGTTTTGCAAACGGCCTGCTGTCCATGCGTTCGGTTGACGAAGAAGCTCATGTTCTAGAAGATCACCCTCATGCTGCCACTACTCAAAATCACACATGCTTATCATCCACGTGTTTGGTTGATGGAGAGTCTCCATTCTAGAAAACCTACCGTGCATGCTTCCTGTGCTTGACACCATTCCATCAACCACGATAAAAGAGGAGCATGTAGGCCACGTTCTCACTGAAGAAAACCAGACTTGCATTGAAGAAGGGAAGAGCATCTGTGTTGGCCTACGATTAGTTAGAAGCCTTTATGATTGACTAAATAGATAGAGCAGTCGACCACTAAAGGGTCGACTTGCTCATCCCTGTAAACATTGTATATAAACACCTCCATGCACAGAGCTAAGGAGTTGTTCAGTTCATTTGTTAAACAGTCGTTTTTGGAGAGTTTTGTAACTCTGTTCCATCATTTTAATAAAGAGTTGTATGTGTTGCTGTTTATGATTCCGTTTGAGTAAGCGCTAGCCGAGAGTCACCCCTGATTGCTGAGAGGGCCCCTCATCAACCATAGGTTTTCTTTTGTTGTTTTCATTATTTTTCTTTGTAGCTAATTCAGTTTTGATTTCTAGTTTGTTTATTTTATTAAGTTACTGTAAATGTTTATTTCATTTTCTTTTTGTAATGCATTTTATTTCCAGAATTAAATAGCTAGATTACGCACATAGTTGTTTTCTATTTGTTTCTGTCATTTCATTTCTAGCTTATTATTTAGTTTTGTTCATAAGAAGATATAGTAGATTGTTTTTATCAATTTAAATAGATTAATTTCTGTTTATTTATTTCCTGTTATAAGTTTATGCAATTTAAATTCCAGTTTGTTTATTAATATGCAATGATTTTCTTATTTTCATGTATTTGTATTTGTTTATTTCATTGTTAAATATAATGATTAAATAGGTTTATTTATTTTCTTTATGCATTGTATAAACATGTGCACGAAATTAGCTGATAATTAGATCATTTAAGTCTTTTTCTACCGTTTTCTGTATACAAACTGCCATTCGGACTATCTGTCCTGTCTTTCATTCAGACTATCTGTCCAGTCATCCATCTAATATGTTATCTAGTCATTCGTCCAATATGTTATTCAACTTACTGTTTTGTTTTTAATGTTTTTAATGAAATTCGAATTTGTTTGAAGCTTTGTTAATTTCGTTTTTAGATATGCTTTGACTGTAATAGTTAGATGATAGTTTTATTCATCATTTAGACTTAAAGTTGTATTGTTTTCATTTATTAAAGTTTTATCCTTTCACTTTAAACATACTTTTAAGTTAGGGTATGATTTGTTTCTGATTTTTCTTACTATTGTATTGTTTTATGATTATGATTTTGGACTAATTTATCCATTTAGGTGTGAACTTAGGATTAACAATGTTATCTTTAGGAATAGTTTCATTTTTCACTGTATGATTACCAACAGAGACTTGTAGGATAGAAATCAGTTTCTTTATAAAATTTTCTATTTGCTTCTCTTATTTAGTTTTATTTATTGCGTTTTCTACTTGTTTCTGTTACTTAGTTTTCCATTCACTTATTTAAGTTTCCTTTGCATTATATCCTTTTAAGTAGTTGTGGATAGTATCCTTTTTAGTTAGGAGTTATTTGTTTATAAATTATTTAGTTGTTGTAATTGTATTTCCAAAAATACACTTTCTTTGAATAGTTAGCTCTTGAAGTCACTTAATAGACTTCGTTATAAAAATAGTGGTTATATTCTCATTTGTTAATTAGAATAGTCTGATATTATCCTAGTTTGATGCTTTGTTCTAGTTCAATCACATTAATGATTAGATTCTTAGGAGTTTGACTCGGTTTTTCATTTTGAAAAGATATTTCGATCTTTTGTTTGTTAAAATACTTCTACAATGCCTTAGGAATCTACCTTCGCATATATTTTGCATCAACTCTAAGCCTACCAACCCCGGTTGATAATTAAATATTAGGTGTATTAATCTAGTCGATAAAACACCCAACATTTTGGTGCCGTTGCCAGGGAGTTGTTCTGTAAGGTAGAAAAAATAGAATTTGCTTATGAAGTTTAGTGATAGGTTGGTGGCGGGGGAGCGGTAAGACGAGAGGTAAGATCCTGCACATCTGTTACAACAGGCGCCCCCAAAACCAGCAGTAGCAATAGTCTAGGTTTTCCTTTCCTTTATTTTTTCATGTACAGAGTCTAGATAGATAAGGATAGATAGGTTTCCTTTACGTTACAAAGCAAGGGGAAGGGGAGATGGTAAGACGCAAAGATGACTTCACTACGGAATTTCCATAGTGTGACAGCCTAACGCATCCACTTTAGTGGGTCGCCCCAAAGCCTTTTTGTTCCTTTTTCGCATAAGTGTGTTTACTTTATGCAAAGTTTGATTTATTTCCCTTAAGCATACTTTTCTTTTCATAGACGTAGATAGTTTACTTTTTCATAAGTTCAATTTGATGTACACATGCCTTTAGGTAACTTACTTTCGTACAATTTACTCATATGTGAGTATAGGAATTATTTTAACATTTAAATCACTTAGTGGTGTTGTAAGCACCACCCACCTTGCTAACAAACTGATAGGAACATTTGAAAGAGGAACCTTAAGATAACACATGAAAAACTACTTATGTTGTGGGAAGATATGGTAGGAAAGAAGGATAAATAAGTTGTTACCTTTGAATTCCCTATTAGAGATCCACGAGGAGTGGCACAAATACAGTACGTTCCCCCATCCATTTTTCCAAATTTTCATGGACTAGAGAATGAAGACCCCGATGAATTTTTATTTCAATTGGAATTAATCTGTAGAGCATATAATGTTCAAAGACTGAATTTTTTCCCTCTTACTTTGGAAGGAGCATCCCTCCAATGGTTCATGAGCCTAGGTGGGAACTACATTCAAACTTGGGAAGATATGAAACATATTTTTTTGAAAATATACCAAGATTATTACAGGTTCAATGAGGACATCTTGGAAATAACACAGTAAGAAGAAGAAACTTTGGAAAATTACGTCGAATGCTTTCAATACAACCTTCAAAGATCAAAACTAAGACAGTCAGGGAAGGATACCTTGAAAAGAATTTTACTCAAAGGCATAAGAAATGAATATTTAGAAATTTTAAATCTGATGGGAACAGGTGACGTATTTTAGTTATCATATGATGATGTTTGTGAATTATGTAGAAGGTATTCAAGAGGAAAATTCAATATTAGTAACCCTCTTCTCAGTTGTTGTAGCCTCATCTTAACCCCTGTCAACCTTGTTCACAAATCCTTTCTATCCCATCTTATGATCATAGGGATACTCTCTCTTATGATGCAACACTTCATGTTTCTCTACACTCTCCATGAGATTTTCAACAATATCCTATTTCGTTGGCAGGATCAACTACACAAGCCAATCAACTGCACCTGCCACAATCACCTTCCCATAAACCCCCTCTATGCCCTACATACATTCCTGTTCAATCCAGTTCACATTATAACAATAATTAAGCAGTACAATATGCTTATAGTGTTGCACTACAACATTTATCCACCTTACCTATCTCACCAACATTATTGCAAGAAATTCATACGAGATTTGGAAAGGTGGTAGATTTAGGAGTCATAGACAATACATAAGAAAATGAAGTTTCTACTTGGCCTTTTCCACAAGAAGATAAGATCGACATGGAATGCATCTCAATTGATGAGGGACAAACATTAGAACCTGAATATTCCCCATCACCAAACTCAGATTCTGTACGCATTCTAGGGTTTAATGAAAGACCTCGTGACATAACAAATAAAGGAGAGAATCTAGAATACATAAGTCACATTGAAATATGGTTCCAAGAGGCAACCAAGCCACGGTACCGTCCTCTCCTTCAATGCTTATTGCTGCTAAATCAAACAGGTTGCTTGGTTGTTCATATCCAGACAATCACTGTAATATTTTTCTTGTATGTGGATAGATGTATATTTTTAATTTTGTTTCGAACTTGGTTACATTGGAAGAATTCATATAATTGAATTGTTTCCTTTCTTTCTGAGTAGAATAGGATATTATGTAAATATATTTTTGTTTCTTTAGAATAAATAAGAGTCATTTCTTTTATATAAATAAATATGAATCATCTAACAAGTGGTTTTGCAGTCTCATTACAAGAATTTTATCTATAAGCAGCACATGGAGTATTATTTGGAATACATAAGTATGCTAAAACACTTATAAGGTATCATATCTTTTCTTGGGGTACTTTTGAAAATTACAGCTTATAGTGACAATTAAAATAATTCCTTGTATATCATTCTTAACCATTTCTTTTATGATTTAGATAGTTTTGGTGTTTTGATTCAGACATGTATATTTCTGATTTATTCTTTTGAATAGTTGCTTGACATACCTACTTTCATTATCATATTTTTCACAATCTCATCTTACACCTATGGATTACTAGTTCATCCTATAATTGTTATCAAAACTTGTTTCTTAAGTATTTTTTGTGATAACTCGGGAGTAAAGTGAAATTTTTGCTTGTGGGAAACAGTACTTATCTTTTATGAAGAAGAAGGACTCTAAGTTCAAAGGACAACTTTAAGTTATTCTATTTTGACACGATCTATGGTTAAGGCCATTATGAAATTACTTATAACTTTATTTTGAAAAAAAAAAGAATTACGTGTTTAGAAGGACTTAACATGCTCTAGTACCAATTGGCTTCCATATCTTTCATATCATTATACAAGGAAAACCCGTCAGGGTACTGAACAGGCCTGCTGGCAGCAGGTCAATGCTAAGTAAAAAATTAAAACAAGGAAGCTTGATAAATGCAAGTAAACCCGTCGGGGTACTGAACAGGCTCCCTGGTAGCAGGACTATGCTCTTATGATACCATGATAAACCCGTCGGGGTATTGAATAGGCCTGCTGGAAGCGGGGCAATATCGGGTAAAAGAGACTGGTTAATGTACCACTATGCACATGATTCGTAGAATAATGATAATATGAAGAAATTTTTTCAAATTTTATGAATAATATGTTAAGGCCAATTGTTTATAATGTCATTTGAGAATTGATGTAAGTTGGGCTTGGGCTCGGTCATCTAATTCAACAAATACCTAGGATGTCATTATCCTAGAAATGGGACCCATAGCTATAAATCTCACACACTTCGAGGTAAACTAAAAATATCTTATGATGACAAGATATATTTAACATAAGGCATGGATGAATAGCTTTTCCTATGGCATTATTTCAGTTATATTATCAATATTCAAGTGGTATTTCTAAGCACTGTTCTATTTCTCATGAATATACATATTTGAATCATTTCCATTTACTAATTAGTTTTTCTTTTTACAAAATAATAAAACAACATGCTAGTACTTTTTATTATCTGGAACAATTTATTCTTCTCTCTTGTATGGCTTGGGGACACACCATATCTTTGGTTTGGGGGAGGATTAGGGAGATTCGTCTGCTTTTATCTATTATTATTTATGACAAAATTGTTTATCTCTAACAAAATGATAAGTGTTTTTCAGGGTCAGTGGAATTTATAGCATGGAGCATATTTTTATAGAAAATCAATATGGAGGACTATATGAAGGATTGAAGGATAATCCAAATAAAATACCAAATAACGATCTAATAAAACTTGGTGATATTACAACACTTATGATTAAAATTTGCTAACCAAATTTTGTTTTTTGGCAAATAGTTTTTGCCTCCATGTGAACGCTTTGACCTTAAAAGTTTTTTTTTCATTTCACTGTTAGTAACCCTATCCTTTTACCCAATCATGCATGAAAACTATAAAATGACTGATTTTTTTGTTGATTAATCTTATCATAAATATAATTTATACCTCTTTGTGTCATATGTTCAACCTATCCAAAGTTTACTTTGGATATGGTTGACATAATTACAATGAATTCACTCATTCATGCATATGCACACATCTCAAGGCTCACTATGATAGTGTGATCTCTTAAACAGATTGAACTTCTTGTTAGCCCATAAGTTCACTATCATTTCTTCTGTAGAGCTATTATAAGACTGAAGTTTAAATTACCTTTCTTCCTAAAAATTATCTTTCTTTTTGCTTAGTGGGACTTGGCATTTCTTTGGTTTGGGGGAATGCTGAGCCTCATTTTGTTATCATTTTTGGAATTAAAATAACACATTTAAATGCATATTTTATTATCTTTTGTGTATTTTATGTCACACAGATCATTATTCAACCTCAGGTATGAGTATATTTAAGGTTTATATGAAACCTTTAATTATTATCATTTTTATGGTTTTAATTAATTAAAAATAACATTATTGGAGTACATTTGATATATTAATTGATTTACATATTTGTTTACAGATTTCATAAATTCTTTTGGGGTAAATTGATAAACAAAATGTATTCAGCTTACCATTTAGCCCTATCTGCGCAGCTCATTGTCTAGCTCATCACGCAGCTCATCAGGTAGCTCACTGTCCAGCTTTTCGTCCAACTCGTTAATCAGGCCGCGCGCTGTCCATAACCGATTTCAGGCATTTAATGTTGAAACCGTTTTGCAAACGACATGTTGTCCATGCGTTCAGTTGATGGAGAAGCTCTTGTTCTAGAAGATCACCCTCATGCTTCCATTGCTCGACATGACACATGCTTATCATCCATGCATTTGGTTGATGGAGAGTCTCCATTCTAGAAAACCTACCGTGCATTCTTCCTGTGCTTGACACCATTCCATCAACCATGATAAAAGAGGAGCATGTGTGCCATGTTCTCACTGAAGAAAACCATACTCATGCTAAAGAAGGGAAGAGAATTTGCATTGGCCTGCGATTAGTTAGATGCCTTTATGATTGACTAAATATAGAGAGCAGTCGACCACTAAAAGGTCGACTTGCTCATCCCTGTAAAAATTATATACACATACCTCCATGCGCAGAGCTAAGGAGTTGTTCAGTTCATTTGTTAAACAGTCATTTTTGGAGAGTTTTGTAACTTTGTTCCATCATTTTAATAAAGAGTTGTATGTGTTGTTGTTTATGATTTCGTTTGATTAAGCGCTAGCCAAGAGTCACCCTTGATTGCTGAGAGGGCCCCTCATCAACCAAAGGTTTAATTTTGTTGTTTTCATTATTTTTCTTTGCAGCTAATTCAGTTTTGATTTCTAGTTTGTTTATTTTATTAAGTTAGTGTAAATGTTTATTTCATTTCCCTTCTGTAATGCAGCTTATTTCCAGAATTAAATAGCTATATTGCGCACATAGTTGTTTTCTATTTGTTTCTGTCATTTCATTTCCAGCTTATTATTTAGTTTTGTTCATAAGAAGATAGAGTAGATTGTTTTTATCAATTTAAATAGATTAAGTTCTGTTTATTTCTTTCGTGTTATAAGTTTATGCAATTTAAATTCTAGTTTGTTTATTAATATGCAATGATTTTCTTATTTTCATGTATTTGTATTTGTTTATTTCACTGTTAAATATAATGATTAAATAGGTTTATTTATTTCCTTTATGCATTGTATAAAGATGTGCACAAAATCAGCTGATAATTAGACCATTTAGGTCTTTTTCTACCGTTTTCTGTATATAGACTACCTGTTCTGACTTTCATTCAGACTCTCTGTCCAGTCATCCGTCCAGTCTGTTATCTAGTCATTCGTCCAATCTGTTATTCAGCTTACTGTTTCGTTTGTAATGTTTTTAATGAAATTTGAATTTGTTTGAAGCTTTGTTTCTTTGGTTTTTAGATATGCTTTGACTGTAATAGTTGGATGATATTTTTATTGATCATTTAGACTTAAAGTTATATTGTTTTCATTTATTAAAGTTTTGTGCTTTCACTTTAAACATGGTTTTAAGTTAGGGTATGATTTGTTTCTTTTATTTGTTTCTGATTTTTCTTACTATTGTATTGTTTTATGATTATGATTTTGGACTAATTTATCCATTTACGTGTGAACTTAGGATTAACAATGTTATCTTTAGGAATAGTTTTATTTTTCACTGTATGATTACCAACAGAGACTCATAGGATAGAATTCAGTTTCTTTATGAAATTTTATATTTGCTTCTCTTATTCTGTTTTCTTTATTACGTTTTCTACTTGTTTCTCTTACTTAGTTTTCCATTCACTTATTTAAGTTTCCTTTGCATTATATCCTTTTAAGTAGTTGTGGATAGTATCTTTTTTAGTTAGGAGTTATTTGTTTATAAATTATTTAGTTGTTGTAATTGTATTTCCAAAAATACACTTTCTTTGAATAGTTAGCTCTTGAAGTTACTTAATAGACTTCGTTATAAAAATAGTGGTTATATTCTCATTTGTTAATTAGAATAGTTTGATATTATCCTAGTTTGATGCTTTGTTCTGGTTCAATCACATTAATGATTAGATTCTTAGGAGTTTGACTCGGTTTTTCATTTTGAAAAGATCTTTCGATATTTTGTTTGTTAAAATACTTCTACAATGCATTAGGAATATACCTTCACATATATTTTTCCTCAACTCTAAGCCTACCAATCTCGGTCAATAATTAAATATTAGGTGTATTAATATAGTTTATATAACACCCAACAAACTTCTCGACATAATCGTTAACGACCTCTCACCTTCCTCTTTCCGCCCTTCCGCTTTTGAAAGTCAAAAACACAACCTTCAGCCTTAACCTTTTCCCGTTTTCTGCATCCCACCTTCTGCATTCCTTAGGCAGATCCTAGGGTGAGGAAACACACTTTTACCTTATGATTTTTGGCTCTTTCCGTTTCCTCCTTCCGACTTCCATACTGCAGACTTCGAAAGTCAAGAACTCCAACAAACGACGGAGTCTTTACCATGGTTCTACCTTCAGCATTCCTCCTTTTTGTCTCTAGTGTGGAACTCGAGAATCATAACTAACATTTGCCTTAGAATTGTTCTGCACTTTTCTGCTTCCGCCTTTCGCCTTCCGCAGGAGGATCCCGGGGTGCGGAAAACCCACATTCTTCCTTGTCCAACTTTCCCTGTTTTGATTTCCTCCTTCCGCCTTCCCGCGGGAAAATTCCAAGGGGCGGAAACACTAATTCAGAGGTATTCTAACCCTTTGATCAAGCTTCCAGCCTTCATGGACTTCGTAAAAAATGCATTGAACCTACAAGGAAAATATAGATGCAGATGCAGGAAATATTAACTAGAAACTTCTACTTAAATCATCCATGAGCATGCAACATAAACATAGCAATTCATAAGGAAATACATTGCACAAATATCAAAACATAGATACTTATCTTGGATGATCAAGTTTTCCCGCAACTAGCTATGTTGCTACAATGTTCCACCCAACCATAGGCTAGTGTGTTCATTAATCTCTCAACACCACTGCCACCCCCGAGATGGGCATGATTTCCGCAAGGAACTAGGGACTTGAAGACTCACACACAACCATATCAAAACACATAATCAATCCAACATATGGGTTCATAGGCTACACAACCAAGCCATCTCACAATTGGGTTTATCAAACTGTCTAGCCAAGCCAACACCAAGTTGGGTTTATTAGGTTGTAGGCTTACAAACCAGAAACTGTTGGGTTTATCATGCTTACTCAACCAAGCCAACATACAGTTGGTTTTATTAGGCTTACTCAACCAAGCCAACATACAGTTGGATTTATCAGACTATACACATTCAAGCCAACATCTTTATTAAGGACCAACCAAACCAATTGATGGGTTTCACAGGCTACTTAGCCAAGGCATCTTTCACATTTGGGTTTCATAGGTTGTCCAACCAAGGATTACACGCATGGCCCAAACAACAACAAGACACAACCAAGCCAACTACCAATTGGGTTTCCCAGATTTCTCAGCCAAGCCAATATCCAATTGGGTTTCACAGGCTGCCCAACCAAGCCAATATACAATTGGGTTTCACTAGCTTCCATCCAATCCAATTTCCTTTGGGTTTATGAGGCTACTAAGGAAGTGTATAGGAAGAACTAATAAGCTAGTGAGCTCATCCATAGAGATAAGGACACCTTCACAGGATCTATTTGGCCTGCCATCCACATTTCCTACACACCCAACACAAGGAAGTGTCCCCTTCTCTGCTCCACAATCCCTCGAGCTACCCTTCCCTTCCAGTTCTCTTTAGGATGTGCAAAGAATATTCACTAGCCACTCTTATCTTATTGTGAGGTTCCACACTAGGTTTATCAAACACATTCTACGTCTCTTCCAGTCCTAAGTCTTGCATACATTTCAGACCCAAACCAAGGTGCACAACACAACAAACCATAGGGAAAAACATAGCCACACAGGCTTCACTTTGTAACATAGAGACAACAAGGTTTACTTGCATACCAAAATGTCACTCAGACAGGCACTGCGGAACCACACTTCCATGAATCATGGTAGTCGAACCACCACAATGTGCATCTCCATGGAAATTGGGAAACTACAAAGGACCATACTCTCATAAAATCGAGAGGTATTCACTACCCACTCACTCAGCAAAACACAGTGGAATCGTTCTTTCATGACTCAGGGCAGTGAACCAAAAACAACGTGCATGAAAAAACTATTCATATTGATCGAATGGTCTGGAAGCATAGAATGGTAGAATTACCAGGAATAATGAACAACCACAACACTATGGAACAACCAAAACCTCTTCCCCCCCAACTAAGGAAAGGTGGACTGGAACGCATCATGTGCTTCCTTGCGTCAGAAGCAAGATCACGACTTCCCAGACTGCAGACTTGCAGGATTTATCAAACAAGAAATCAGACTGCCATGCCTTTCTCTTCCCAAGGAATTAACTGCCTCAACCAACATCTGGAAGAAATTGAGGACAGAGGACAAAATGGTAGTTGAGGGTACATGGGTTTCCCTATTGACATTCGATCACACCCTATTGGCTCAAGGGGTTTGAATAACTCCCCACCCTATCCCTTGTGAAATCATGTCCCCATCTCTTTCACATTGTAGACCCATAGCTAGTTGTTTTATTTTATTAAATTGTGTATTTACATGATATTCAAAATGTTATGTGCTTGACTTAGCACTAAAACCATAGGTATCAACCTTGATCACCTATCCAAAAAACATCAATCAATGGCAGGGCCTTGGCCTTGATCTCCTTGCCATGATTCAAATACAATACATACATCATGTACAATCTTAATACCATGGGGCCAAAACTGGGGTGTTACGTTCCCCCCCCTTACAACAACAATGTCCTCAGTGCTTTACAGAATCGAACAAAAATGCTACACTGGCACCTCCTCGGTGCTATGCGAAATTGAACAAAAATGGATGTGCCAATCGCATGGAATCCTCCAGCTCCCAAGTATCCTCCTCAGGACCATAGTGCTCCCATTGCATCTTTACCTATCCTATGGTTTGATTTAGGAGCAGGGTGACCTTCATGTCGAGGATGCACAATGGATCGGTTTGGAACTCTCCTTGAGGTTCCACTTGGATCACATCCCAATCAATCACATGGTTAGGGTCATCTACATATTTATTAAGCAAAGTAACATGAAAAACATTATGATCCCTAGTTCTAGTAGGAAATGCAAGTCTATATGCAACTAGCCCTATTCTTTCAAGCACTTCAAACAGACCACAGTATCTAGATGACAACTTGGCAAAACTTCCAAGCTTCAAGGAACTCTTCCTTTCCCTCACTCTGAGGTAAACATGATCCCCAACATTGAACTCTCTATGCAATCTAGGCTTGTCTACATAGATTTTCTGTCTGTCTTGGGCTGCTTTCAGATTCTGCTTGATCTTTGCAAACTCTTGCTCCATTTCCTTGAGCAATTTTGGACCTAACACAATCCTATTCATTGGATTATCCCATGTCACAAGTGTCCTACACCTTCTTCCATACAAATCTTCATAAGGACTCATCCCTAAGGATGCTTGTTGTCCATTATTATAAGCAAACTCTACCAAGTGTAGATAATCTTCCCACTTGGATGGTTTGTCCATCACTTACATGCAAAGCATGTCATCAAGCACTTTATTCACTCTCTCTGTCTGTCCATCAATCTGAGGATGTTAGGCAGTGCTGAATTTCAGCATTGTACCCAAATATGCAAACAAACCCTTCCAAAAATTGGAAGTGAACTTAGGATCTCTGTCAAAGACTATTGCCTTAGGAAATCCATGCAATATAAAAATTTCCTTCATGAATATTTTTGCAATATCATCAGTCTTATGCGTGGACTTGATTGGTATAAAATGTGTTTCCTTTGTCAACTTTTCCACCACAACCATGATGGAATCATGTTGTCTCCAAGTCATTGGAAATCCTGTAATGAAATCCATGGAAACAACTCCCCATTTCCATTCTGGAACTAGAAAAAGATGCAACAAAACTATTGGGTGTTGATGCTCAAGCTTCACCTGTTGAAATTTCATGCACCTTGAAATATACTCAGCAATGTCCTTCTTCATTCCTGGCCAAAAATACTGCTTTGTGGTTGTAGAAATTGTCTTCTGATATGTTGGGTGACCAGAATATGGAGCTTGATGGATCTCATCCATAACAATTCTCCTCAATTCTGATACATTTGGAATATAAATTCTGTTTTTATAAGTAAGAATCCCATATGCTTCCAATTTATATCCCTCATACCTCTTTTCAAGACTTTTCTACTGCAATTTGACCTTTATCGGCACATACATTTCACCTTCAGCAGTATGATTAACAATATGTTGTCTCAAATTTGATTGGAAAATACTAAGAGATTCCAAGTGGATTTCATGCACCTTCCTGCTGAGTGCATCAACCATTTTGTTTTCCTTTCCTTTTATGTGTTTGATTTCAAAATCAAACTCACATAAAAACTCCAGCCATCTATCTTTCTTAGCATTTAGAGTTGGCTGATCAAACAAATATTTTGAACCACAATGGTCTGTCCTTAACTCAAACTTTCTTCCCATTAAGTAATGCCTCCACATCTTGAGAGCATGTACTATGGATGAAAGTTCTAAATCATGAGTGGCATAGTTCTTCTCATGATCCTTCAACTTCCTTGACTCATAGCATACAATGTGGTTGTCTTGCATAAGAACTCCTCCAAGTCCTTGACCGCATGCATCATTACACACCAATCCATAATGGCTTCAATCTTCTCAGGGTCCATAGAGATGCCCTCCTCTGAGATAATGTGACACAAATAATGAATTCTATCTTTATAGAAGTCACATTCACTCAACTTTGCATACAACTTATGCTCCTTTAGAAATTGCAAAGTCAATCTTAGATGTTCTTCATGTTCTTCCTCGTTCTTAGAATAAATAAGAATGTCATCAAGGAAAACAAGAACAAGCTTGTCCAAATACCTGCTGGAAAAAATATTCATAAGGCACATAAATGTAGATGGTGCATTATTGAGACCAAATGGTACCACTACAAACTCATAATGTCCATACCTTGTTCGAAAGGATGTCTTATGAATATATTCATCCTTGATTCTTACCTGATGGTATCCAGACCTCAAGTCAATCCTGGAAAATACCTTTTCTCCTCTCATTTGATCAAAGAGGTCATCAATCCTAGGAAAAGGGTATTTATTATTCATAGTGACTTTATTCATTTCTCTGTAATCAATACACAGCCTGAGTGTGCCATCTTTCTTTTTCACAAATAGAATTGGTGCTCCCTAAGGAGACACACTCGGTCTGATATACTTCTTCTCCAATAACTCTTACAGCTACATCTTTGGCTCTAGCATTTATGGTGTACTCATCATGTAGGGTGTCTTAGACATTGGTGCTACTCCTGGAATAAGTTCAATTGTGAATTCAATGTCCCTGTTTGGAGGAAGCCCTGGAATTTCATCAAGAAAAACATCCCTGAATTCCTACACCACATGAAAGTCCTCCAACCTAGGAGTTTCATTTTAGGTTGCCTCCAACACATTAGTTGCATACAATTGAAAACCTTTCCTTCAGAACCTCTTCAGCTACATTTCTGAAATCAACCTAACAGAAATCACCTTTGGAATGCCTCTTACATCCCTTCAGTTGCCTTCTTCATCTATGCACTCAAAATTTTTATTGTAACAATCAAGATTAACGCTGTGAGCTTCTAACCAATTCATTCCACTGAGAACATCATAGGAACCAAGTGGTAAGACATTCAAGTCTACACAAGTGACTAATCCATGCATAACCAATGGAAATTTTTCTACCACTTCACTGACGTTTCTCTTAGTCCCAATGGATAGATGGAATAACCATGATTTGATATGCTTTAACTTCTTAAAAGAACAAATATGAACTACTTTAGGAGTGATGTAACTGTGAGTAGATCCAAGGTCAATTAAAACATAAACAGATTGCTTAACAATCTTACCTGCAAATTAAGTCATTGTTGATAGTTGATCTGCTTGGTGGTCCTAGAGTGCTGCATAAATCCTAGGGGCAGTCCTTGCTACCTAACCCATTGTTTCTTCTTCTTGAATTTTATGAGCTTGCCTTACAAACCCATCCTTAAGTGGGAAATTCCTATACATGTGGGTTCCTCCACATTTCCAACATTGGAGAGGTTCTCTTTTATGTTGTGGATTTCTTGTCTTTTCCCCCATCACTCTGGTTGGCTGATTCATAGCTTGTGATGGTTGCCTCTGCTGATTTATGAAGTTAGAAGGTTTGGAACCTTTCTTCCTCTGATCAAACTTTTCATTCTTCTTATCCTTCCAAACCTTATGGATATCAGGTTTTTCCCTTGCTTTTCTCATAGAAATACTTAGCTTTGCTTATTTCTTCTTCCATATTTCTAGGTTCATAAAACTCAACCCCATATTTGTAGGATTGAGGTAGCCCACTCAGAAAACATTGGATTCTCACTTTGTCATCCCTAATATATTTGACATACCTCAAAAGTTCCAAGAACTTATTTTCATATTCTTCCATGTTCTACTATCCCAATTTCAGCTCATGGAATTCTTTGATCTTATCATTATAGTACTTGTCAGAGAGGTACTTCTGCTTGAAATATTTCTTGAATTGTTTCCACAAAATTTTTCTTTCATTAATATTATTTACCTTCTTGAGGTGCTCCCACCAAATGGATGCTCTTCTATTCAGGTTGAATATGGATACCCTAGCCTTCATATTTATTGAATAGTCTTGGACTTGGAAATGTTTCTTTATCCCAAGAATCCAAGCTTCAGCTTCTTGTCCCGTCTTTACTCACCGTTAAAGGTAGGAGGCTTTGCCTTCTTGAAATCGTCACGTGAGATTTTTTTGTAGCAACTCTTTCTCTTTTCTCTGTGAGATGAAGATCTCTAACCCCTAGTGGATCCTTCAGAGTCAAATGACCCACTAGAAGATCTATTTCTCCTTATGGCACTGCTCTTTCTACCTTCTATTTTTTCAGTACAATTCCCAGAGCTCATATGCCTTTGGATGTTTGTCAAACTATGCAGCATGAATGCATTCAGCTGATGCTGCTCTTCCAGAGCTTAATCATGCTTCTCATGGTGGCTATAATGTCTGGGGGATTATCATGAAATCTTCTCCCATTAAACTCTGTATTAGCATTTCCAACTCTGACATTTTCCCCCATAGCATATTCCTCATGCTCATAGGGATTCTGTGGATCATACATGTCATAGGTTCTCATGGTTGAGCCCAAAACCCATTTTTTTCAATCTACACTATGACTCTGCAAAATGTGTTAACACAATCATTTGTTAGCTGCATAGTAATTTAAGAATTAAAAACCATTTACTTGCTGTCACCTGGCCCATCTAGGCCCAATGTTGTAACCATAAGCTCTGTTAATTGTTCAAGTTGGCCCATTTAGGCCCTAGTGTTGCAACCCACAGCTCTGATACCATAATTTAGTGTACTACAATGTTGGTATCAAAGGTTGTTCTTATCTATGTTAACTACTCATTCTGTCCCATTTAGGCCCAGTGCTACAACCTGCAGCTCTGATACCACAATGTAACGTCCCCATACCCCATAATGCAGATTAATTAAAAATTTTACTTCAAGAACCCTTAATCTCCTTTGAAACATAGGGAATGGATGTTAACACACACTTCAACCTTCGTTCTCAGGCTTAGAAACCACTATAACAGTCATTCCTCCCTTCACAGATCCCTTTTGCAGTTGTGAACACCTTTTTCCACACTGGACTTGTCCTTTCCTCCTTTCGCCTCTGGAACTCGGAAGTTGAAAGAATAACGTTTCGACAAAATCATTTATGACCTTGCAAAACATACATTCATTCATTCAACATGTTCATCATAATTTATTAACAGTAAATATAATTACGGAAGTAAAATAGACAAGATTACTTATCTTATAAAGAACTCATCCTGCAGCCAGCTACGTCGTTGCAACGTTCCACCCAACCATAGGCCATCGTGCTCCTTAATCTCTCAGCAACACTACCACCCTTGATATGGGCATGATTCCACAAGGAATAAGGAACAAACAGGCTTACACATAGCCAAGGATACATAAAACACAGCCAATCCAACACAGTTGGGTTTATCAGGCCATCCACAAATCAGCCAAGCCAACACAGTTGGGTTTATCAGGCCATCAAGGAGCTGGGAAAGGATAAATTCTAAGCTGGTGAGCTCATTGAAGAGATAAGGATACCTACACCAGAACTAGCCTGAATTCTAGGACACCCACACACACCCAACACAAGGAAATCAGTCCCTTCTCTGCTACACAGTCCCTCAAGACTTGACCTCCCTTTCAGTGCTATTCAGGGGTTATGGAGAAGAAATCCAGCCCTTTAGCTCTGTCCATATGGTTCCCAAACACACCAAGTTTTTCAAGCAACCCAAGCCTTCATTCCCATTCCAACATAGTTCGAATACCAACCACTGCATACACGCAACCAAACAAGTGATTCACAAATTGGACAGGGGAAATCAATTCTTGGGTCATTCTTGGCCCTATCATGGACAAAACGACTCCATAACAACCTACAGCAGCTCCAAAATGTAATGGAACCACAACCATGAACAATGTGGGGAAAACCACTGCCTCGGCTCAACAATGAAGTGACAGGAAAATTACACAGTCCGAAAGTCGGTATGGAAACACATACACATAGAAGCAAAATCATGAATGGTCCTTCACAGGGAAATCATGGTGATAGAAAATGGCTCTCCGGCTTGCTGCATGAGAAAAACAATGGGGAATCCCAATCGGTGTGTGAGGAAAATAATTACTGCCCCCTGCATGAGGCTGGGCAAAGAAATGGAGAGTATGGGAGAGTGGAAAGTCCCCCCGATGTTTTCCCTATCCACATGAAGTGGAGGAGTCCACTGGTGGAGTGGGCATGTGGGAACGGACTGACAATCTTGCCACCCTCCACTTCCCATCTATAACTACCCCCAACTAACAACATCATTTTTGAATGGGTAGTTGACACATGGCTCTTACCATAGGCTCAGGGTTTAATAATCCCCCCCTTATCCTTAGGAAAATCATGCCCTTTTTAATATGGTTTCAGTGACAAAGCTGGTTGGGGTTCATTTAATTAAAAATGCATATTTACATGATGTCAAAATTAATATGTGTCGTATCTCACGATATACCATCGGCGATGATTCCAATCGCAGAAACATAACACAACCAAAACGATGGTGGGGATTTTGCCTTTAGCTCCACACCACGATTCATTACAATATATACATCACATACATTTAATGCAAATGGGGTCAAAACCTGGGTGTTACATTCACCTCCCCCTTCAATAGCACTGTCCTCAGTGCTTTACAAAATTTGAACAAAATCCTACACTGGTACTGCCTCAGTATTTCGTAGAATTGAACAAAAATGGATGTTCCAATTGCATGGCATCCTCCTACTCCCACGTAGCCTCTTCAGGACCGTAGTGCTCCCATTGCACCTTTACCCACCCTATGGCTCGGTTCCGGAGCATTGTGACCTTCCTGTCGAGGATGCGCATTGGCTCAGTTCGAAACTCTCCCTCGGGTTCCACCTGAATCACATCCTAGTTTATCACATGGTTAGGTTCATGTACATATCTCTTAAGAAAAGAAACATGAAAAACATTCTGAGCTTTAGTGCTAGCAGGAAATGCAAGTCTATATGCAACTAGCCCTATTCTTTCAAGCACTTCAAACGGCCCACAATATCTTGGTGACAACTTGACACAACTTCCAAGCTTCAAGGAACTCTTCCTTGCCCTCACTCTGAGGTAAACATGATCCCCAACACTGAACTCCCTGTTCACCCTATGCTTCTCTGCATAGATTTTCTGTTTGTCCTGTGCTAGCTTCAGATTATGCTTGATCTTTACAACCTCTTGCTCCATTTCCTTGAGCAATTCTGGTCCAAGCGCAACCCTGTTCATTGGATTATCCCAAGTCACAGGTTTCCTACACCTTCTTCCATACAAATCTTCATACGGACTCATTCCCAAGGATGCCTGATGTCCATTGTTATAAGCAAACTCTACCAAGTGTAAGTAATCTTCCCACTTGGTTGGTTTGTCCATCACGTACATGTGAATCATATCTTCCACTACTTGATTAACTCTCTCTTTTTGCCCATCTGTCTGAGGATGGTATGCAGTGTTGAAGTTTAGCTTTGTACCCAAATCTGCAAACAACCCCTTCCAAAAGTTGGAAGTGAACTTGACATCTCGGTCAGAAACTATTTCCTTAGGAAATCCATGGAATTTGAAAATCTCCTTCATGAAGATGTTTGCAATGTCATCAGTATTATGCGTAGACTTCACCGGTATAAAATGTGTTGCCTTTGTCAACTTGTCAACCACAACCACGATGGAATCATGTTGTCTCCAATTCATCGGCAATCCTTTAATGAAATCCATGGAAATAACTTCCCATTTCCATTCTGGAACTGGAAAAGGATGTAATAAACCTGCTAAGTGTTGATGGTCAACCTTTACCTGCTGATATTTCATGCACCTTGAAATTTATTCAACCGTATCCTTTTTCATTCCTGGCCAAAAGTACTATTTCCTGGCGGTAGCAATTGTCTTCTGGTATCCTGGGTGACCAGAATACGGAGTTTGATGGATTTCATCCATAACATCTCTCCTCAAATATGCTACATCTGGAATATAAATTCTACCTTTATAAGTGGGAAGTCCATCTTCTTCCAGCTTATATCCCTCATACCTCTTCTCAATACCTTGCTGCTACAATTTGTGTTTTACTAGCTCACACAATTCATCTTCGGCAGTATCATTAACAATATGCTGCCTCAAATCCAATTGGAAAATACTAAGAGATGCCACTTGCATTTCCTGCACCTTCCTGCTGAGTGCATCAGTTACCTTATTCTCTTTCCCCTTTATGTGCTTGATTTCAAAATCAAACTCACATAAAAATTCCATCCATCTTGCTTTCCTAGCATTCAGAGTAGGTTGATCAAATAGATACTTCAGAACACAATGGTCTGTCCTTAGTTCAAATATTCTACCCATCAAGTAATGCCTCCACATCTTGAGGGCATGTACTATGGATGCAAGCTCTAGATCATGAGTGGCATAGTTCTTCTCATGCTCCTTCATCTTTCTCGACTTGTAACATATCACGTGGTTGTCTTGCATAAGGAATCCTCCAAGACCTTGTCCGCGTGCATCGGTACACACCACAAAATCTTTCTCTGGGTCTGCAACTTTCAGTACTAGTGCACTGGTGAGAATATTTTTCAACTGCTGGAAGCTTTCTTTACACTTCGATGTCCATTCAAACTTTATCCCCTTCTTTTGCAAAGAAGTGATGGAATGTGCAACTTTGGAAAATCCCTCAATGAATCTCATGTAGTATCCTGCAAGTCCCATAAAATATCTTACATCGGTCACATTTCTTGGAGTAGGCCAATTCATAATCACTTCAATCTTTTTAGGGTCTATAAATATACCCTCTTCTGAGATAATGTGACCCAAATATTGAATTCTATCTCTATAGAAGTCACACTTTCTCAGCTTTGCATACAACTGATGCTCCCTGAGCAATTGCAATTTCAACCTCGAATTCTCTTCATGCTCCTCCTCATTCTTAGAATAAATAAGAACGTCATCAAGGAAAACAAGAACAAACTTGTCCAAATACCTGCTAAAGACACTATTCATAAGGCACATGAATGTAGCTGGTGCATTTGTGAGACCAAATGGTACCACTACAAACTCATAATGTCCATATCTTGTTCTAAAGGTTGTCTTATGAATGTATTCATCCTTGATTCTCACCTGATGGTAACCAAACCTCAAGTCAATCTTGGAAAATACCTTTGCTCCTCTCATTTGATCAAAGATGTCATCAATAATAGGCAAAGGATATTTATTCTTCACCGTAACCTTGTTCAATTGTCTATAATCAATACACAACCTGAGTGTACCATCTTTCTTCTTTACAAACAGAACTGGTGCTCCCCAAGGAGACACACTCGGCCTGATATACTTATTTTCCAACAACTCTTGCAGCTACATCTTCAACTCTAGCATCTTTGGTGTACTCATCCGGTAGGGTGTCTTGGAAACTGGTGCTACTCCTGGCACAAGTTCAATTGTGAAATCAATGTCCCTATTTGGAGGAAGCCCTGGTATCTCATCAGGAAACACATCCTTGAATTCCTATAACACCTGATAGTCCTCCATCCTAGGAGTTTCATCCTCCAATGCCTCCAAAACCTGAGCTGCATACAACTGGCAACCCTTCCTACAAAACTTCTTCAACTGCATTGCTGAAACCTACCTTACTGAAATCACCTTTGGAATACCTTTCACAACTACTAGGTTCCCTTCTTCATCCATGCATTCGAAAGTCTTATTGTAACAGTCAAGCTTTACTCTGTGAGCTTCTAACCAATCCATTCCAATGAGAACATCATAGGAACCAAGTGGTAGAACATTCAGATCTACACAAGTGACCAACCCATTCATGACCAATGGACATTTCTCTACCACTTCAATGACCTTTCTCTTAGTTCCAGTGGCTAGCTGAACTAACCAAGATTTCCTATGCTTTACTTTCTTAAAAGCACAAATATCCACTACTCTAGGAGTAATGTAACTGTGAGTAGAACCAGGGTCAATCAAAATAGAAATAGATGGCTCAACAATCTTACCTAAAACTTCAACCACAGTTGACTGGTGATCTGCCTGGCGGTCCTCCAGTTCTGCATAAATCCTAGGGACTTCCCTTGCTACTTGACCCACTATTTCTACTTCTTGAATGTTGTAAGCTGGCCTTGCACTCTCATTCTCGAGTGGACAACTTCTGCGCATGTGGGGTCCTCCACATCTCCAACATTAAAGTGGTCCTCTATTCTATTGTGGATCTTTAGGATTTTCTCCTATCACTCCAACTGGCTTACTCGCAGCTTGGGATGGTTGCTTCTGCTGATTTCTGAAGTTAGAAGGTTTGAAACCTTTCTTTCTCTAGTCAAACTTCTCATTCTTCTTGTCCTTCCATGCCTTATGGTAATCAGGTTTACCTTTACTTTGCTTGTAGCAATACTTAGCCTTCCTTATTGCTTCTTCAAGAGTTCTAGGCTCATAAAACTCAATTCTATCTTTGTAATACTAAGGCAATCCACTCAGAAACCATTGGACCTTCACTTTTTCATCTCTAATGTACCTGACATAACTCAATAGCTCCAAAAACTTATTTGCATACTCTTCCATGGTCTGTTCTCCCAATCTCAGCTCAGGGAATTCCTTAATCTTGTCATCATAGTACCTATCAGAGAGGTATTTCTGCTTAAAATACTTCTTGAACTATTTCCACTTCAGTCTCCTTTCACTGATCCTCTTTACTTGCTTAAAGTGTTCCCGCCAAATGGATGCCCTTCCATTCATATTGAATATGGAAACTCTTGCCTTCATGTTTCCTGAATAATCCTGAACTTGAAAGTACTTCTTTATCCCAAGAAGCCAAGCTTTAGCCTCTTGTCCAGTCTTTACCTCACCATCAAATGTAGGAGGTTTAGCCTTCTTAAATTCATCCCGAGAGTGATCCCTATGGTGTCTCATTATTTTTCTTTTACAAGAAGATGAGCTTGAATCCCCACTGGATTCTTTGGAGTCAAATGATCCACTAGAAGTCATTCTTCTTCTCCTATTACTGCTCTTACTGCCTTCCGGTTTTATTGTACCTCGTCCAGAGTCTATCTTTCTTTGCAAGTCTCTCAAGCTCTGCAACATGCCAGCATTCAACTGATGCTGCTCTTCCTAGGCTTTAATCAAGCTTCTCATGGTGGCTACAACATCTGACGGTGTCTCTTGGAATATCCTTCAATTAGAATCTATGTCATCATTTCCATTACAGACATTTTCTCCCATGGCATCTCGTGCACACTCGTAAGAATCCTGAGCATCATATCCGTCACGGGTTCTCATAACTGAACCACCACTTACTTACCAAACTGTACCACCTGGAATACTGCCCTTGAAGGTGTTTATTATTCTGCAAACGTGTTAGTAACACAACCATTAGCTGCATAACATTTACATAAATCAGAATTACTTACCTTCTCCTGGAAAAATCATAAAATGACAATTTTTCCCAAAGCACAAAATTTAATTCCTCAAAGAACGACTGTCTCAAGGGGACGACAGGGGTCAAGGGGGCTTGCCCCCTTATGGGAATTTGTAATTCTTTGATTTTTGTGCAATTTGGTGCATAAGATCGCCACCACTTTTCTCCTTTTCAGCCCTGAAAATCCACTGACAAACTGCTAAAAATCCCACTGAAAAACTCAAATTTTCTTTTTTGCCCATTTGGACCTCTTCCCAACTAAAATTCTGAGACTTTGGCAGTCAAAACAACTAATTTTCCCCGATGCTCATCGGTGGTCTGATCATCTATTTTTCTCCAACATGTTGGATCCTTAGTTGTCTAAGCTTCTAATGTTTCGGCGATGCCAAGGACTGTTGTATATCGGTAATCGGAATTGTTATCCACTACAGCATCGACGAGGAGACTATCTCCCATAACACTGTATTGGTGGTCGGAAGCACTATGCATCGGGTGGATAGTCCTTTAGGTATCCACAATGGCGGACTCACAAACGAATAAATTTCGTCGATGCCCATCGGCAATCCCTTCAACTAAATTTCACCGATGTGTCGGCGGTCCAAACAACTGTGTTTTTTGACGCATCGGTTGTTCGAACAACTAAATTTTGTCAACGTTTTGGCAGTATTCTAGTGATATCCGCCAACACTACGGCTCCTCGATCAACTATAATTTTCCAACAATTTCAACACTTAAGGGAATTTTCATTTTCTTTTCTCCTTCACGTCGGCGCCCTTATCATCTATCTTCCATTGATGTATCGATACTTTCATCAGCTATTTTCTATCGACGCCAGGTATATATCAGACAATATTTCAACTAACTGATCCATTGTTTCGATGATTGCATCCACTAGTTTTCTATGTCATTTCGGTAATCTTCAGTTAAGCTGAGCGATGTATCGGCTTAGACTTCATCTAATAATTCACCGCCGCTGGGGTCTGCATCGGAGGTCTATCCGTCTAAGCCTTCCGATGAGCCGATGGTCTAACACTTAGATGAATTTTCATGAAATTATTTCTGCCTATTTCCCCCCCATCAGGTGGCCTTCCGAATAAATTGTCCGCTGTATCGGAGGAGCTTCCATCTTAGTCCTTCGATGATCGGACGAACTTGACACTTAGAAAAATTTTCAACGAAATTTTTTGAATATATTTCTCTCATTCATATTTCTTCTGGGCAGAGGGAAACCTGCCTCTGCTAACTAGTTTCTCATGGTCCTCTGAGGCCCAATGCTGCAATGATGGCTCTGTCACTGCATATTCATGGCCCATTTAGGCCCATGCTGCAACGTAAGCTCTGATACCACTCTGTAACATCCCCGACCCTCTAACCGGTGAAGAGGACACTACCATGGCATTAATGATCTAGGCAACCAGCCCCATGAACATGTGCATACATAAAACTGAAATAATCATTCACATACACAGCGGAAGCAAACATACATCCATTCATTCAACATGTTCATCATAATTTATTAACAGTAAATATAATTGCATAAGTAAAATAGACAATATTACTTATCTTATAAAGAACTCATCCTGCAACCAGCTACATCGCTGCAACGTTCCACAAAACCATAGGCCAACATGCTCCTTAATCTCTCAGCAATGTTGCCACCCCAAAGCCAGGCATGATTCCCCAAGGAATAAGGAACAAGTAGGCTTACACATAACCAAGGATACACAAAACATAGCCAAGCCAACACAGTTGGTTTTATCAAGCCATCCACAAATCAGCCAATCCAACACAGTTGGATTTATCAGGTCATCAAGGAGCTGGGAAAGGCTAAATGCTAATATGGTGAGCTCATTGAAGAGCTAAGGATACCTACACTAGAAGTAGCCTGACTTCTAGGACACCCACACACAACCAACATAAGGAAATCAGTCCCTTCTCTGCTACACAGTCCCTCAACCCCTGACCTCCCTTTCAGTGCTATTCAGGGGTTGTGGAGAAGAAATCCAACCCTCTATCTCTATCCATATGGTTCCCAAACACACCAGGTTTTTCAAGCAACCCAAGCCTTCATTCCCATTCCAACACAGTCCGAAGACCAACCACTGCATACAAGCAGCCAAATAAGTGATTCACAGCTTGGACAGGGGAAATCAATTCCTGGGTTGTTCTTACCCCTATCGTGTCCAAAATGAATCCATAACAACCTACAGCAGCTCCAAAACGTAATGGAACCACAGCCACAAAAAATGTGGGGAAAACCATCACCCCAGCTCAACAATGAAGTGACGGGAAAATTACATAGTCCGTAAGTCGGTATGGAAACACATACACACAATAGAAAAATCATGAATGGCCCTTCACAAGGAAATCATGGTGACAGAAAACGGATTTCTGGCTTGCTGCGTGAGAAAAACAATGGGTAATCCCAATCAGTGCGTGAGGAGAATAATCTCTGCCCCCTGCGTGAGGCTGGGCAAAGAAATGGAGAGTATGGGAGAGTGGAAAGTCCCCCCGATGTTTTCCCTGTCCACGTGAAGTGGAGGAGTCAGCTAGTGGAGTGGGCGTGTGGGCAAGGACCGACAGTACTACCACCCACCACTTCCCAGCTATAACTTCCCCCAACTAACAATAGCAGTTTTAAATGGGTAGTTGACACATGGCTCTTCCCATAGGCTCAAGGTTTAATAATCCCCCCCTTATCCTTAGGAAAATCATGCCCTTTTCAATATGGTTGCAGTGACGGAGCTGGTTGGGGTTCATTTAATTAAAAATGCATATTTACATGATGCCAAAATTAATATGTGTTGTATCTCATGATATACCATCGACAACGATTCCTATTGTCGAAACATAACACAACCAAATCGATGGTGGGTATTCTGCCTTTAGCTCCACACCACGATTCATTACAATATATACATCTATTGGTTTGCATGGGCAGACCCGGGTTTTACTGTGTTTAACCAACAACACCCCTAGCTCACTGGCCCTTTTGGCGATAGACAGCAGAGCGGCCTGAAGTCTCACCCGAAGTGAATCTAATGGGTTGGCCAAAGACTCAAGTGTCTTGGACCAGGTTCTGTAGCAGCCTGGGCAGCTCGCAGCTCTTCCAGCCTGCGAGATTTCTGTCTTTCTGTGATGTGCAACTCCCTCTTACTTACGTCAACCCTTATTCCTAATCACATCCCCGCACCTCAGGCAGCGCGTAACTCCTTCCTACGTTGATTCTCAACCGCAGCGCACCACAGCTCCTCTGCTGGTGCGATATCGCTACCTTGCGATATCCTACCACTGCGGCTCAGTGTACTCAGGGCTACTCGTTCCGACTTATGGGATTCAATATACAAGGTTGCTTAACTCTGCGACTCTTAACTATCTGGGATGAAATGTAGATAAACTCTTACACAAAATACTTATGGACTTCAACTTGCATTTATCTTCTATAGCGTTGTAAACTAAATAACGCATACATACATTAAACTGTAAACAAGGCCCATGTGATAACTGATAGATGCAAAAAATAAACACAACACATAAATCAATCACATAACACACGATTTTAACGTGGTTCACCTCCAGGATGGAAGTTACGTCCACAGAACTGTGTTTCTATTATAGCTCAGGGGAAGGTAAACACAGTTCTGCTGCACCGCATATGCAGCTCGAGATCTTCTGGGTAACTCCGCACACAGCCTGGAGCCCTTCTCTCTTAGATATCTTTTCTACTCTATATTGCACCTCTTACAATATACTCTTCCCTCTCTGTCGATCCCTACGGATCGTTACATGCATACTTAGTGAGCCAGCTACTGGTTACAGTAAGGTAACTACTGTTAATAACAGAACCAGATCTCGGCTTCTACAACTGTCTAATAATATACCAAACAACTAACAACTGAATGAACTAACTAACTGACCAACCAACCAACCCTTTTACAATACAAAATACATCCCTTTATAGGCGGCCCGAAGGTCTCGCCATTACAACACTGTGGGCTTGTCCCAACAGTAACCCAAAACCCTAATTAGTGACAGTCGGCATATCTGTACTTGAGGTAGCTGCTTTCCGTCACACCAAAGCTCTCTGCAGTCTTCCATGCTTCCCAGCGTTGACCATGGGTACTGTGCACCGCTTCTTTACTTATGTCCTTCATCTTCAATACCTCCGCCTCGTTGCTCCTTTTCCTTTATGAGGGTAGCTGAGCCCTCCTATCTTCGTCGCTTCCTTTAATGCAGTGGGTGAGCTCTCTCTTCTCGGCTGCTCAGGTACTGTCATCTTCCTTGACTTCTCTGTCCTAAAAGTCACGGTTTCCAGCTCTTCTCTGCAGCTAGAAACATGCTACGGCGTCGTAGCTCTACCTTATCTCCTCCCCGCCAAAACTGTCTATTCGCTAAACTGGCAGCTTCTTCTATAGCTGTAGGACCCTGCTCCAACAGTCCCCTAACACTTACTTGTGGCTCGTCCCCGAGCCACTACCAGCGGGCTTCTCCTGCTGTAGCTTCTCCTTGGCTTCCTGTGAAGTCCTTTGAAACTTGTCCCGAAGTCCTGCGACTTCGTCCTGCATCGCTGCAACACACTCTTTTTAGTTTCTGTAACTTAGTTCATTGGGATCTCTTATCTTTCCTGCCTCAGTTGTGGTCTCGCTCTCGTCGCTCCTGAAACGTTTTAAGAACCTTCTAGGGTTGAGAAGTCTTCCACAGATATCCTTTCCTCTTTATTTGGGTTAGAACTTTTATCACAAGGAAAATCTGTATCTTCCAGCCTTCTCAAACATTTCATTCAGTCTGGAGCCTACTTATGCGAGAGGTATACAAACCAGGAATTCCCTTCCGAGAACAAGCCTTTGTCTGCATCTTGAAGTTCTGCTTGCTCAGTTTGTTTTCCCTTTCACTTTTCTTCTCAGCAACTCGCTCCAGGTATTCACGCGACTCGGCTTCCGCATATTTTCATTCTTGACCTTTGGAACCTCTTGTTCTGCTCTTAGCTGATGAGGTAGGTCATCTTCCTTCTCCCGTTTCTTTCTTTTTCTCATTTTTACTTTCTTCCTGGCGGGAGATTTCTTCTCATCATTCTTCTGCACTGCTTTCTTATCTTCAGTGATCGGCTCGGTTTTCTTCTTCTCCTTAGCAGAGACTTTGATGACATCCTCTACATCCTGCCCTTGACTCTTCATCCTTGACAGCTGTCTGACCTGTGATGTACCTAATTTCACAACCCTGGGCGGCGTCGTCATGGCGGACATACGGCCACCAGGGTCAAAACGTCTCAACATGTCTTCTAAAGGTTCCTCCTTGGACAGAACCCACTCGGTGTAAAATGTTGGACGTGCAATGGTTGCAAATTCTGGAAATCATAGCACTCTGTAACGGGATTAGATCTAAACATGGAAATTGATCAATGCATTCTATAACTCTCGGCTCTTGAATTCTTGCAAATGTAACCCTCCCGAATGAATAATTTTTTATTTTATGCCAAAGACGACAATCCCTGATGCAACGGTCATCTAGATTGAATCCGTCAGTCGTATTAATTGCATGGACGAGACCACACCCGTCATCCGATCCTCAATAAATGTTGAAATCTGATCAAATTTCCATCGAAGTGTGTGTGTACAGGCGCCGGTCTCGTCGAAGATTTACCAAATTTGGAAAATTAATTATACTGCTGCCAAATCCACGGTAAGATATACCAGTCATTTCTTCATTAACTGCCTGTCAGAAGGCGACTTGACTAGCCCTCTGCTTTCTTGCGAAAGTGGGTATGTGGCATGGAGAGACATCGCCTCGCTGCGATGCAACACCACATCCTCTGCTCAAAACAACCTTAAGCGCTTTTTTTTCCCCGTAAGCCACTGATGACTTGTGCAAAATGAACCATCCTTATGCGATTCCTCATACTTAGAATACCTGCCGGTGTAGACTAGTTCCCGATGCAATCCCTCCTTTCAACTACACTGGACATCTACACCGTCGTAAGCTGTCTAAGCTAGGGCTGAGAGGTGGGGTGGATATCACTATAGAGCTTAAGCCTACTACCATTAATCAATGTGGGAAGAAGCTCCCCATTCAATTTTCTGACCTGAATGGCACCTCCCTCTGTAACTTGTTGTATCTGGTATGGCCCCAGCCAATGCATCTTGAACTTCCCTAGAAACTTAATGAACTTACTGTCGTAGAGGAGTACTGGGTCTCCGATTTGAAGAGTCTTACTCTTAATGTGTCTGTCATGCCAAGCTTTTTCTCGTGCCTTCTGCGCTTTCTGATGAAAGCCGGCGATGAATCTGTCTTCCTCCAAGGCAAGCAGTTGCGCTAGCCTTTCATCCACTGTGTCTATATCAGCCATCCCAGTGATCTGAGCAATTTGTAAGCTGGGAAGAATATACTCCATAGGCATAATAGCCTCCTGTCCATACACCAAGCTGAAAGGTGTGTATCATGTAAGCTTCTTGCATGTGGTCCTATATGCTCATAATACAGCGTTAACTTTGAGGTCCCAATCATTCCTTTGGTTGTTGCAGATCTTAGTAAGAGCGTTTTCTAAAATCTTGTTAAAGGCCTCCACCGTACCATTATCCTGTGGGTGGTAGGGAGTGCTCTTATGGTGCTGAATCTGAAATTCTTCTGTCAAGGCCTCAATGGTGTGGTTCAAGAAATGTGTGCCTTGGTCGCTTATCAAAATTACTGGGCATCCAAATATACTGATGATGTTTTCAAAAAGGAACTGTGTAGCTGTAGCCGCATCACAATTTCTTACTGCTTTGGTTTCCGCCCATCTGGTGAGGTACTCTGTTCCAGTGATGATATATCTTGCCCCAGTGCATTTTCCTGGTGGGTTGATAGGACCCACGAAGTCTATAGCCCACTTATCAAATGCCTGCAGCGTAACCTGCAGTTGCAGCTGCATTTCATCTCGTCGCGAGGGTTTTCCTACCCTCTAGCAGATATTGCAGCATCTTCAAAAGTCCTTAGTGTCCTTATGCAACGTAGGCCACCATAATCCTGCAGCTAGGATTTTCTGCGCAGTCAACTTTCCTGGGAAATGACCTCCTGCGGTTCCTGAATGTGCCTCTCTGATGATAGCGTCTTTTTCATGCGGCATCACACATCTGCACAGGACTTTATCTGGACATAACTTGTATAACTGTCCTGCGATCAAGGTGAAGTTTGCTGCTTTAACAACCAACTGCTTCTTTTGCTGCTTAGTAAACTCGTCAGGTGCTAATCCTGTAGTGAGAAAGTGAATGATATCAGCATAGTAGTCGTCTGTGATCTGGATAGAAAACAACTGTGCATCCAACAAATTTTCCTCTAAGGTACTTGGCTCTTCTCCTGAGTCTATCTGTGACAGATGATCAGGTCCGGTGTTCAATCTTCCTGGTTTTACAATGATTTCAAAATATAACTCCTGAAAGAGGAGTAACCATCTGCAGATTCTCCCCCCTAACACTGGCTTATTGACCAGATACTTCAATGCGGAATGGTCACTAAACATCTTGAACGAGGCACCCAACAGGTAGTGCCTGGACTTCTGTAGCCCGTACACCATAGCTAAGCCTTCTCTTTCTGTCATGGTGTAGTTCTTTTCTGCTGTCGATAGCTTTCTGCTGGAATATGTGATAGGATGATCAATATCCCGTTCTCTTGGTTGAGTTAAAACAACCCCGAGTGCGATGCCAGATGCATCCACATGTACATGAAACGGCTTAGTCTAGTCTGGAAATACTAGGATGGGTGTTGTAACCATCTTCTCTTTAAGTGTGTCTAGGCTCTGCTGACATTCCTCGTTCCATAGGAATTTTACATCTTTCTTTAACAATTTCTCCATTGGTGCTGTAATCTTTGCGTAGCCCTTGATGAAATTTTTGTAGTACCCGGTATGACCGAGTACTATCCTCAATTGCTTTACTGAGTTGGGTGCTGGAAGGTTTACAATGATGGCGATCTTTGCGGGATCTACCATCAAGCCTTGTCTGCAAACAATGTGACCCAACAAAATACTGAATGGCGCACAAAATATACATTTCTTCAAGTTTAGAGAAATATGGTACTGCCTACATTTCTCTAACATCAGTCTTAAATCTCTTATGTGCTTGTCAATTAGTCCAAATACAGTCCAATCATCAAAATAAACTTCTAGGAATTTATGGATGTACTCTTTAAATACAACAACTACTACTCTAGAAAAGATAGCCGGTGCATTTTTAAGGCCAAAGGGCATTACCGTATACTGGAATGAGCCCCATTATGTTGCAAAGGTGGTCTTGGATCGATCTTCTGGATGGATTCTGATCTGATGATAGCCTGAAAAGCCATCAGTGAAGGAGTAGACCTCCTGTCCTCCCACGTTGTCTAACACCTCGTCAGTGAACGGTGTCGGAAATGGATCATGAAGCGATGCATATTTGAGTTTACGCAGATCGACGCAGATCCTGATGTCTCCTTTAGTTTTATTTTCTTGTACGACCATGGGACTAACCCATTCACTCTCTTCTACAGGTTCAATGATGCCTGCTTCTAGCATCTTATCGATTTCATCCTTAACTTTTTCTTTATAGCGCGGATTTAATCTATATGGATGTTGTTTGACTGGTCTAGCATCCTCCTTCAATGGTATCTAGTCGGATTGATGTAGTCGCTCTGGTTTGTGGTCATCTGATAGAGGCTCTCCATGTTATGTGCCTCTTCCTCTGCTCGGATAGGTTCAACATATCTAGGACCCTGAAAAGGATCCAACGATGCGATGACTTGGATCTGCGCATCCTCAAAGGTCATTTGTCTTCTCTTTAGGTCGATAATGGCCATGTTACCGATCGCCCAATCAATGCCTAGCAGTGCTGGATATGGTCTACTATCACCAATGATTTCTATAACTTCAAAGTCTGCGAAGCTGCGAACTCTGTCAATGTCAACTGGAACTTGCGGTAATCGACCCAGGGATGATACTCGCTGTTGATTAGCTAATCTCAGATGAATAGGTGATCTGACTAACTTAGGGCTACCCATCTATTCCCATGTCTGCTTATTCAGAACATTTACGTTTGATCCTAGATCTAGGATCACCTCATCCATTTCGAATTCTCCAACTTGTGCTGTGAGTCGCATCTCTCTTCCGGTTCTTGTATGTCCCATAATATTATGAACAACATGCTGTGTACTACTCATAGAAGAAGATGGATGACACTGATCTATGATGCACTGGAGTTCTCTGATAGCTTGCTCATTTCTTACAAGTTTTAAGCAACTCCGCAGGAAGGAATGTACACTTCCTGTCATCTCATCCTCGTCGCATGTACCTGATGTGGTAGCCTACGATATCTGTTCAGGGCTAATGCCACAAGGTTCTTGCTGCGGTATGCCCCTAGACGGCGGTACCTATGATCTTGATTGCATAGGTTCATCAAAGAAAGTCATAGCTTCCTGAAATGTCTGTTTATTCTTCTGCAGGTAAAGTGGTGTTTCTTTGTTAGGAGCTCTGCGCACCCACTCCCGACCTGTGTTCTTTTCAGTATCTTGTGATGTCTCACTAGTGGAAACACTGCTGCGAGTCGCAATGTTGACTCTTGGTTCTGGCTCTTCCTGCTCAGTAGCAATAAGCTGGATGTTCTTGTGTGTTGCTGGCTTAGGTTCTCTGATCTTAGCTATCAAGGTAGGACACTACTCTATAGTGTGATCATAATATTTGCAATAGTTACATGTGGTGGTGGGACTCTGAGAATCTCTAGCATAATGTCCTACAACTCCACAGTTGTAGCAAGCAATTGGTCTATGACCACGACCAAATTATTCTCCGCGTCCAAATCCTTCTCCACAGCTAAAGCCTCCTCCATTTCCTCGTCCTCTGAATCCTCCTCCACGACCACCATAAGCCGGATCCTGCTGTGGTCCTGCTGCTGGACCCTGTGTTTCTGATTGGACTCTGTACAAGTCTAGGATCAGACGTAAATGTTCTAACTAAGCAGACATGGGAACAAATGGGTAGCCCTAAGTTAGTCAGATCACCTATTCATCTAAGATTATCTAATCAGCAGTGAGTATCACCCCTGGGTCGATTACCGCAAGTGCGAGTTGACATTGACGGAGTTCGCAGCTTCGCGGAATTTGAAGTTATAGAAATCATTGGCGATAGTAGACCATATCCAGCACTACTAGGCATTGATTGGGCGATTGGTAACATGGCCGTTATTGACCTAAAGAGAAGACAAATGACCTTTGAGGACGTGCAGATCCAGGTCATCGCACTGTTGGATCCTTTTCAGGGTCCTAGATATGTTGAACCTATCCGAGTAGAGGAAGAGGCACATAACATGGAGAGCCTCTATCAGATGACCACAAACCAGAGCAACTACATCAATCCGACTGAATAAGGGAACATTAGTTGACGATGCGACAGCTCATGCGCATTAGATTCAGATGTTGGTCTAGAGAACTGGCAGAACAGACTTCACGAAGTTTCAGCGCGCAGATGCGCATACTTGACTAAGTCAGTGCGATGGATTGGTGCAGAGATCAATGAGATTCTGTCGTTCCATGGCTTAACAGATATCTAGGAATTTCTCAAGCAGTTTGAACAACAAATTCCTCATGAGAAGAGGGTCCCAGCTATGGACCTGGCAGTACGTGCCATACCTGCAAAATGGTGGTATGCACATAAAGAGAATATCGCATCATGGGATGATATTAAGAGATTGATGGCGATCATATTTTCTACCGACAGAGAGTATGTCCAGCAGCAATACACAGGAGAAAGCGACCCCAGGTCACATATTCAGACATGTGAACAAAATTGGTTGGACATTCCCGAGGATGAATGGGTTCACCAATTCATCCACACTTTGGACACAGTTCCAAGGAACTGGTATACAGAGACTGAACTGCGCAAGGGAACAACTACATGGCCACTTATGATAGACAGATTTCTACTCACCTTCGCTTTTGAATATGAGTATCCAAATGTCGACCACGTCCTAGATATAATAAAGAGTAAGATATTTTAGGATTGTACCCTATCAGTACCAACTCAACCTGACTGGGCCGTTCAGCTAAAATATGTGCTTGAGTGCTATAACTTTGAAGCAGAACCAGAGGAAGAGGATGAGGATCCTCGCAACACCAACATTTCAGAGTCAGAAGGGACCCACGATGTTGAGGGACCAGAGTTACAAATTCCAGCAATCACAGAGCCCATCAAGATTAAAAAGATCAATATTGGCACAGACACAGAACCAAAGTTTGCCTCTATTGGAGACTATTGGAACGATGAAACAGTCGGACGGATTGCAGACTTGCTACATGACTATCAGGACCTATTTCCCACCAAGTTCATAGAGATGAAGGGAATAGTCGGAGACCTGGGAGTAATGAGGATACCATTGAAGGAGGATGCTAGACCAGTCAAGCAGCGTCCATATAGATTAAATCCGCGCTATAAAGAAAAAGTTAAGGATGAAATCGATAAGATGCTAGCAGCAGGCATCATTGAACCTGTAGAAGAGAGCGAATGGGTTAGTCCCATGGTCATACAAGAAAAGAAAACTAAAGGAGACATTAGGATCTACATCGATCTACGTAAACTCAACGATGCATCACTTCATGATCCATTTCCGACACCGTTCACTGACGAGGTGTTAGACAACATGGGAGGACAGGAGGTCTACTCCTTCACTGATGGCTTTTCAGGCTATCATCAAATCAGAATCCATCCAGAAGATCGATCCAATACCACCTTTGCAACAGAATGGGGCTCATTCCAATATACGGTAATGCCCTTTGGCCTTAAAAATGCACCAGCTATCTTTTCTAGAGTAGTAGTTGCTGTATTTAAAGAGTACATCCATAAATTCCTAGAAGTTTATTTTGATGATTGGACTGTATTTGGACTAATTGACAAGCACATAGGAGATTTAAGACTGATGTTAGAGAAATGTAGGCAGTACCAGATTTCTCTAAACTTGAAGAAATGTATATTTTGTGCGCCATTCGGTATTTTGTTGGGTCACATTGTTTGCAGACAAGGCTTGATGGTAGATCCCGCAAAGATCGCCATCATTGTAAACCTTCCAGCACCCAACTCAGTAAAGCAATTGAGGACAGTACTTGGTCATACCGAGTACTATAGAAAGTTCATCAAGGGCTACGCAAAGATTACAGTACCGATGGAGAAATTGTTAAAGAAAGATGTAAAATTCCTATGGAACGAGGAATGTCAGCAGAGCCTAGACACACTTAAAGAGAAGATGGTTATAGCACTCATCCTAGTATTTCCAGACTATACTAAGCCATTTCATGTACATGTGGATGCATTTGGCATTGCACTCGGGGTTGTTTTAACGCAACCAGGAGAAGGGGATATTGATCATCCTATCGCATATTCCAGCAGAAAGCTATCGACAGCAGAAAATAACTACACCACGACAGAAAGAGAAGGATTAGCTATGGTGTATGTGCTACACAAGTTCAGGCACTACCTGTTGGGTGCCTCGTTCAAGATTTTTACTGACCATTTCGCATTGAAGTATCTGGTCAATAAGCCAGTGTTAGGGGGGAGAATCTGCAGATGGTTACTCCTCTTTCAGGAGTATGATTTTGAAATCATTGTAAAACCAAGAGGATTGAACGCTGGACCTGATCATCTATCACGGATAGACTCAGGAGAAGAGCCAAGTAACTTAGAGGACAATTTGCCGGATGTGCAGTTGTTTTCTATCCAGATCACAGACGACTACTATGCTGGTATCATTCACTTTCTCACTACAGGATTAGCACCTGACGAGTTTACTAAGAAGCAAAAGAAGCAGTTGGTTGTTAAAGCAGCAGACTTCACCTTGATCGCAGGACAATTATACAAGTTAGGTCCATATGAAGTCCTACGCAGATGTGTGATGCCACATGAAAAAGATGCTATCATCAGAGAGGCACATTCAGGAACAGCAAGAGGTCATTTCACAGGAAAGCCGACTACGCAGAAAATCCTAGCTGCAGGATTATGGTGGCCTACATTGCATAAGGACACTAAGGACTTTTGTAGATGCTGCAATATCTGCCAGAGGGTAGGAAAATCCTCGCGACGAGATGAAATGCCGCTGCGACCGCAGGTTACACTGCGCGCATTTGACAAGTGGGCTATAGACTTCGTGGGTCCTATCAACCCACCAGGAAAACACACTTGGGAGAGATATATCATCACTGGAACAAAGTACCTCGCCAGATGGGCGGAAGCCAAAGCAATAAGAAATTGTGATGCAGCTATAGCTGCACAGTTCCTTTTTGAAAACATCATTAGTATATTTGGATGCCCAGTAATTTTGATGAGCGACCAAGGCACACATTTCTTGAACCACACCATTGAGGCCTTGACGAAAGAATTTCAAATTCAGCACCATAAGAGCACTCCCTACCACCCACAGGAAAATGGTACAGTGGAGGCCTTTAACAAGATTTTAGAAAACGCTCTTACTAAGATCTGCAACAAGCAAAGGAATGATTGGGACCTCAGAGTTAACGTTGTATTATGGGCATATAGGACCACATGCAAGAAGCTTACAGGATACACACCTTTCAGCTTAGTGTATGGACAGGAGGCTGTTATGCCTATGGAGTATATTCTTCCTAGCTTATGAATTGCTCAGATCACTGGGATGGCTGATACAGACACAGTGGATGAAAGGCTAGCGCAGCTGCTTGCCTTGGAGGAAGACAGATTCATCACCGACTTTCATCAGAAAGCGCAGAAGGCCCGAGAAAAATATTGGCATGACAGACACATTAAGAGTAAGACTCTTTAGATTGGAGACCTATTACTCCTCTACGACAGTAATTTCATTAAGTTTCCAGGGAAGTTCAAGACGCATTGGCTGGGGCCATACCAGATACAACAAGTTACAGAGGGAGGTGTCGTTCAGCTCAGCAAACTGAATGGGGAGCTTCTTCCCACATTGATTAATGGCAATAGGCTTAAGCTCTATAGTGATAGCCACCCCACCTCTCAGCCCTAGCTTAGATAGCTTACGACGATGCAGATGTCCAGTGTAGTTGAAAGGAGGCATCGCATCGGGAACTAGTCTACACCGGTAGCTATTCTAAGTATGAGGAATCACATAAGGACGGTTCATTTTGCGCAAGTCATCAGTGGCTTGCGGGAAAGAAAAAAAAAAGCGCTTAAGGTTGTTTTGAGCAGAGGATGCGGTGTTGCATCGCAGCGAGGCGATGTCTCTCCGTTCCACGTACCCTCTTTCGCAAGAAAGCAGAGGGCTAGTCAAGTCGCCTTCTGACAGGAAGTTAATGAAGAAATGACCATTATATCTTACCATGGATTTGGCAGCAGTATAATTAATTTTCAAGATTTGGTAAATCTTCGATGAGACCGGCGCCTGTACACACACACTTCAAGGGAAATTTGATTGTATTTCAGCATTTATTGAGGATCAAATGACGGGTGTGGTCTCATCCATGCAATTAATACGACCGATGGATTCAGTCTAGATGACCGTTGCGTCCAGGATCATCATCTTTGGCATAAAAGCAGAAATTATTCATTCGGGAGGGTTACATTTGCAAGAATTCAAGAGCCGAGAGTTATAGAGTGCATCTTTCAGTTTCCGTGTGCAGAGCTAATCCCGTTACAGAGTGCTATGATTTCCATAATTTGCAACCATTGCATGTCCAACGTTTTACACCGAGTGGGTTCTATCCGAGGAGGAACCTTTAGAAGACATGCTGAGAAGTTTTGACCCTGGTGGCCGTATGTCCGCCATGACGACGCTGCCCAGGGTTGTGAAATTAGGTACATCACAGGTCAGACAGCTGTCAAGGATGAAGAGTCAAGCGCAGGATGTAGAAGATGTCATCAAAGTCTCTGCTAAGGAGAAGAAGAAAACCGAGCCGATCACTGAAGGTAAGAAAGCAGTGCAAAAGAATGATGAGAAGAAATCTCCCACCAGGAAGAAAGTAAAAATGAGAAAAAGAAAGCAACAGGAGAAGGAAGATGACCTATCTCATCAGCTAAGAGCAGAACAAGAGGTTCCAAAGGTCAAGAATGAAAATATGTGGAACCCGAGTCGCATGAATACCTGGAGCGAATTGCTGAGAAGAAAAATGAAAGGGAAAACAAACCGAGCAAGCAGAACTTCAAGATGCAGACAAAGGCTTGTTCTCGGAAGGGAATTCCTGGTTTGTATACCTCTCGCATAAGTAGGCTCCAGACTGAATGAAATGTTTGAGAAGGCTGGAAGATACAGATTTTCCTTGTGATAAAAGTTCTAACCCAGATAAAGAGGAAAGGATATCTGTGGAAGACTTCTCAACCCTAGAAGGTTCTTAAAAAGTTTCAGGAGCGACGAGAGCGAGACCATGACTGAGGGCAGGAAAGATAAGAGAGCCCAATGAACTAAGTTATAGAAACTAAAAAGAGCGTGTCGCAGCGATGCAGGACAAAGTCGCGGGACTTCGGGACAAGTTTCAAAGGACTTCATAGGAAGCCAAGGAGAAGCTACAGCAGGAGAAGCCCGCTGGTAGTGGCTCGGGGACGAACCACAAGTAAGTGTTAGGGGACTGTTGGAGCAGGGTCCCACAGCTACAGAAGAAGCTGCCAGTTTAGTGAATAGACAGTTTTGGCAGGGAGGAGATAAGGTAGAGCTACGACGCCGTAGCATGTTTCTAGATGCAGAGAAGAGCTGGAAATCGTGACTTTTAGGACAAACAAGTCAAGGAAGACGACAGTACCTGAGCGACCGAGAAGAGAGAGCTCACCCACTGCATTGAAGGCAGCAGCGAAGATAGGAGGGATCAGCTACCCTCATAAAGGAAAAGGAGCAATGAGGCCGAGGTATTGAAGACAAAGGACAGAAGCAGGGAAGTGGTGCATAGTACCCATGGTCAGCGCCGGGAAGCATGGAAGACCGCAGAGAGCTGTGGTGTGATAGAAAGTGGATACCTCAAGTACAGATATGTCAACTATCACTAATTAGGGTTTTGGATTACTGTTGGGACAGGCCCACGGTGTTGTAATGGCGAGACCTTCGGGCCGCCTATAAAGGGATGTATTTTGTATTGTAAAAGGGTTGGTTGGTTGGTCAGTTAGTTAGTTCATTCTGTTGTTAGTTTTTTTGTAGATTATTAGATAGTTGTAGAAGTCGAGCTCTAGTTTTGTTACTAACAGTAGTTACCTTACTGTAACCAGTAGCTGGCTCACTGAGTATGCATGTAACGATCCGCAGGGATCGACAGAGAGGGAAGAGTATATTGTAAGAGGTGCAATATAGAGTAGAAAAGAGATCTAAGAGAGAAGGGCTCCAGGCTATGTGCGGAGTTACCCAGAAGATCTCGAGCTGCATATGCGATGCAGCAGAACTGTGTTTATCTTCCCCTAAGCTATAATAGAAATACAGTTCTGTGGACATAACTTCCATCCTGGAGGTGAATCACGTTAAAATCATGTGTTATGTGATTGATTTATGTGTTGTCTTTATTTCTTGCATCTATCAGTTATCACATGGTCCTTGTTTACAGTTTAATGTATGTATGCGTTATTTAGTTTACAGCACTATAGAAGATAAATGCAAGTTGAAGTCCATAAGTATTTTGTGTAAGAGTTTATCTACATTTCATCCCAGATAGTTAAGAGTCGCAAAGTTAAGCAACCTTGTATATTGAATCCCGTAAGTCGAAACGAGTAGCCCTGAGTACACTAAGCCGCAGTGGTAGGATATCGCAAGGAAGCGATATCGCACCAGCAGAGGATCTGTGGTGCACTGCGGTTGAGAATCAGCGTAGGAAGGAGTTACGTGCTGCCTGAGGTGCGGCGATGCGATAAGGACTAAGGGTCGCCGTAAGTAAGAGGGATTTGCGCGTCGCAGAAAGACATAAATCTCACAGGCTAGAAGAGCTGCGAGACGCCCAGGCTGCCACAGAACCTGGTCCAAGACACTTGAGTGTTTGGCCAACCCATTAGATTCACTTCGGGTGAGACTTCAGGCTGCTCTGCGGTCTGTCGCCGAAAGGGCCAGTGAGCTAGGGGTGTTGTTGTTTAAACATCGTAAAACCCGGGTCTTCCGATGCAAACCAAAGGCTACCACAGAACCTGGTCCAAGACACTTGAGTCTTTGGCCAACCCATTAGATTCACTTCGGGTGAGACTTCAGGCCGCTCTGCGGTTTGTCGCTGAAAGGGCCAGTGATATAGGAGTGTTGTTGGTTAAACACAGTAAAACCCAGGTCTGCCCATGCAAACCAACAAATGGTTCCGTTGCCGGGATGTCTCGCAGCTCTTCTAGCCTGCGAGATTTCTGTCTTTTTGCGACGCGCAACTCCCTCTTACTTACGGCGACCCTTAGTCCTTATCGCATCACCGCACCTCAGGCAGCGCGTAACTCCTTCCTACGCTGATTCTCAACCGCAGTGCACCATAGCTCCTCTGCTGGTGCGATATCGCTTCCTTGCGATATCCTATCGCTGCGGCTCAGTGTACTCAGGGCTACTCATTCCGACTTACGGGATTCAATATACAAGGTTGCTTAACTCTGCGACTCTTAGCTATCTGGGATGAAATGTAGATAAACTCTTACACAAAATACTTATGGACTTCAACTTGCATTTATCTTCTATAGCATTGTAAACTAAATAACGCATACATACATTAAACTGTAAACAAGGCCCATGTTATAACTGATAGATGCAACAAATAAACAAAACACATAAATCAATCACATAACACACGATTTTAACGTGGTTCACCTCCAGGATGGAAGTTACGTCCACAAAACTGTGTTTCTATTATAGCTCAGGGGAAGGTAAACATAGTTCTGCTGCACCGCATATGCAGCTCGAGATCTTCTGGGTAACTCCGCACACAGCCTGGAGCCCTTCTCTCTTAGATCTCTTTTCTACTCTATATTGCACCTCTTACAATATACTCTTCCCTCTCTATCGATCCTTGCGGATCGTTACATGCATACTTAGTGAGCCAGCTACTGGTTACAGTAAGGTAACTACTGTTAATAACAGAACCAGAGCTCGGCTTCTACAACTGTCTAATAATCTACAAAAAAACTAACAACTAAACGAACTAACTAACTGACCAACCAACCAACCAACCAACCAACCCTTTTACAATACAAAATACATCCCTTTATAGGCGGCCCGAAGGTCTCGCCATTACAACACTGTGGGCCTGTCCCAACAGTAACCAAAAACCCTAATTAGTGACAATCGGCATATCTGTACTTGAGGTAGCCACTTTCCATCACACCACAGCTCTCTGTGGTCTTCCATGCTTCCCGGCGCTGACCATGGGTACTGTGCACCGCTTCCCTGCTTTTGTCCTTCGTCTTCAATACCTCGGCCTCGTTGTTCCTTTTCCTTTATGAGGGTAGTTGAGCCCTCCTATCTTTGTCGCTGCCTTCAATGTAGTGGGTGAGCTCTCTCTTCTCGGTCGCTCAGGTACTGTCATCTTCCTTGACTTATCTGTCCTAAAAGTCACGGTTTCCAGCTCTTCTCTGCAGCTAGAAACATGCTACGGCGTCGTAGCTCTACCTTATCTCCTCCCCGCCAAAACTGTCTATTCGCTAAACTGGCAGCTTCTTCTGTAGCTGCGGGACCCTGCTCCAACAACATCACATACATTTAATGCAAACGGGGTCAAAACCAGGGTGTTATAGCCATTGTTCCTATGCCTAGGTCTACACCCCTTTCCACTATAAAAATAACATATGCATAATACAAGACCTTTGAATCAATGCTTTAACCTTAGTGCTAGGTTAGGCAAAGTTATTAGAAATGGTTATAATAATAACATAGAACTATGTGAAAAAAAATTAAAACTATATTGCAAGCATAGTATGGGTGTATGAATTATAATCCATAAACCATGGTCAAAAACTTGATATAGAAATTACACCATGAACTTGAAGGGCCATACAGAAATACATTAAGATCAAAACAAGTAGGGTCATGCCAACAAAATAGTATGTAAACCCTCACATTTTATTAACATCAAGAGGTCACTGTATGGAGAACCATACGCTTACAAACCCTAAGTTTCTCATGCTTAGGGGCAAGACCTTACACCCATAGTATAAACTATGGTAATGCCAAGCCCTTGTAAGAATAAATGTAATTAACGGGCAGGGCCAAGACATGAATAGTATCCCATGCCATAGGCTAGTACATCCTAATCATAAAGTTGAATAATTAAATAAACATGTATAAACAAAGTACATCACCCACGTGAGCGTGGATGAAGGTTCCAGAAGGAACTAGCCATCATAACCATCAGTAAAATCTTGTCATAATCAGTAGGACAAAGATATTAGTAAATAATTTAATTAAAACATAAAAATATACTAAGTAAATGTAAAAGTAATGCATTTTATTTTATGATTTTTAGGTATGTTACATAATGATATCAGAGCATAGTTACAACAATAAGCCTCAATCGTCTCAACACTAGAATTACTACAAAAAAAACCAACTTCTACTTTACTTTGGTTAAATTCTCTTACAAAAAACAAAGAGAAGAATAATTATATTTTGCAGGAAACATGGCAGACGATGAGATGTCGGGAAAAGAAGAACGTCACCCAGAAAATCCTTCAAATCATGAAGAGGGAAACTTAAGCGATGTGGAAATTTCGGTAGACTTAAAAGACAGTCAAGATAATAAAACTGAATAACAAAGAACTGTCAAAGTGTTTGACTTAATAAAAGTTAAACAAGATAATGAGTGAATTTTAAAGGCTCACGAATAACTAAATGCTATTCTGTTAGCTAATATTCATAACGATGAAAAAGAAAAAATAAGGAATCTGAACAATAAATACTTAAAACTGCACCTTACAAATGTAAGGGCAGAAAGATGGAATTTTCTAGCCATAAACCTGAAAATTTCATTGAAGAGTCAGTTAAACATCATCGAAAACAACAAGAGTCAAGCGAAAGTAGTGACAATAACAAAAAAAAAAAAAATACATAACCTATGAGGAAATATATGTGGAGTTTAAGAAAATTAAACCACCAATGTTTAATGAGAAACTTGGGAAGGGCGAAGAGGAAGAAGCCTAGTTGTTTGAAATGAAAAAGTGTTTCAAATATACAACTACTCTAATGAATTAAAAGCTAAAATGGCCATCTATAATCTAACTGGAAAGGAAGATATATGATGGCAAGACATAAAGAAGGTTAATGGAATAAAAGAAATACATGTAATTTGGGAAACATTTAAGAAGCTTTTCAAAAGGAAGTATTTATCATAACAATATTATGAATATAAGGCCAAAGAGTTTTATGAAGTAAGGCTAGGAGCCATGACGATGAAAGAACTCTGTAGTAAGTTTCTAAGCCTGCTTCGATACGTTCCCTACATAATTGATGAGAAACCTAAAACACAACGGTTCCTCAGTTTTTTTCCCATCATGTTCAAAGAATAGATTAAGTATGAAAATCCGAAGACGCTAGAGGAAGTGATGAGAAAGGAAAACTTCTGTTACGACCAAAACAGAAATAAAAGAGAAAATGTACCAGCTTGGAAGAATAAAAGTCCAAATAATTTTGATTCGAAAAAGAAGCAGAATAAGTTCCATAAAAACACAAGAAATAACTATAGGGGATATCAGGGTAAGAACTACAAAGAATTTAAACCCAAAAATTCTGCATTAAAAGAACCTTCTACTATTCTTATCAAGAACCCATCACAAAAAGAACCCTTAAAATGTTGGGAGTGTGGAGGGCCACACTACTTTAAAGATTGCCTAGTAAGAAAAAAGGAATTTTAATGTTCATTCTATCCAAGAATAAGTTGCAATTGGGGACATGGCAAGGAGCATTACCAGAATCTGCGCTGCATTGGAAAATCGACATGTAGAACACCGGACTTCAATGGTTGAAATTGAAGGTATGATAAAAAATTAACCTATCTATATTTTAATTGATCCATGTGCAAGCCTAAGTTATATATCACATAGAATAGTTAAATTATGTGAATTGGTACCAAAAAATTTTGATAAGCCGTGGCTAGTACAGTTAGCCACCGGTACAAAACAGAAAGTTAGTAGTCTTGTTAGAAATTGTAAATTGACGATGAATGATTTTCTTACGCATGTTAATGTAAATATTCTTCCTTTAGGATCCTATGATTTATTAATAGGGATGGATTGGCTAGAAGAACATAAAAGTGTGTTAAACTGTTGTGATAAAACCTTTACATGTACTAATGATAATGGAAACAATATAAAGTAAAAGGGATCCCTAGGAAGGTTACAATCCAAGAAATATTTGCGTTAAAAATGAAAATATAAGTCAGAAAAGGATGTAAATTGTTTTTCGTCTATATAATGAATGATAATGAAAATGACATTGAACTTAAACTAGAAGACATACAAGTCTTGAAGGAGTTTGAAGACATATTTTCGGAAGAAGTCCCTAGACTTCCTTCGAAAAGATACATTGAATTCACGATCGATCTAATACCTAGAGTGGTACTAGCATCAAAATATTCATATTGAATGAATGTCATAGAACTTACAGAGCTGAAATCATAACTACAAGAACTAATTCATAAAAAATACATTCGACCTAGCGTGTCTCCCTAGGGAACACTGGTATTGTTTGTTAAAAATAAGGATGAAAAATTAAGAATATGTATAGATTACCAACAGTTAAATAAGATGACCATTAAGAACCATCACCCACTCCCCCGGATAGATGATCTATTCGATCAATTTGTTAGAGAAATAATCTACTTTAGTTCGATGGTGATCTACCTAGGAGACATAATCATTTGCCTTGTGCTTATGTTCTATGGTATAACTTAGGTTATACTGATCAATACTGGTCAAATAGGTATTTCTGGCTCATTAAATGACAATTGAGGTGCTATACTTTGATCATTCTGTCATCCAGGTGCCTGCAGTAATTGTAAATCACTTCCATCTTTGACTAGGGAAGCTAGTGTGTGAATGTGCATGTTTTATGGTCTTCTTCGGCTCCTATGGACTCTCCCACTCACCCATGTGCTCTCCCATGCTATCCTTCCCTCATTTATGACCCAGGAATGCTTCTTACATGCTCACACATCCTCACACATGGATTCATGACTCTTTGGTTAGGTTTGGGAGCCTAATGGTCAACCTAGGTGGGTTTAGGGGTCAAATACTAGCCTGATACTTGTATGCATTCACATGGCCTCCAAGGGCTCACGAAGTTTCCCCAATGTATTATAAATATGTACCATACACATATACAATATTTACTATAATAATATGATCAGTTATTAGCACCATTCACATGTGTTATTCTAGCTATTTTCAGTCTGTTTTGTTGTTCTCTTGCATATTTTGTCAAATAATTTGAGTGTGAATATTGCTCTAGCTCCTATATCTCACTGAGAAGCAATTATCACATGGTATCAGAGCTAGTTGGAGCTGCAAACAAATATAGAGATGTTTGAGTTGTTGTTTAGGGCACATTTCTAGAAAATTTGAGTGTTTGCATTGTGATTTTTTCAATGATTTTGTCATAGGTTGCGCAAGCATGATGGAGCAGACTCAACTATTGCTTACACCATTCAACTATTTTGAATAGAAGTCCAAAACAGTGATCCATTTGAGGTCGAAATGCCTGTATAGAGTCACCATGGGGACTGTAGCCGAGCCCAACTCTAAAGTAGAGAAAGGTAAGTACTTCAATCGAATTGATGAAGCTTTTGGAAAGCTTTGCCTTAGCATTACGAGGGATATCATCTTTCATGTTGAAATACTTGGCACACCTAATGAATTTTGGCTCAATCATGAGTCACTATTTGGGAATAATGATGAAATGAGAGGCCATCATCTTGAGAATGAGATAATCTCCATGATCCCAGCTCACAATGAGACCATTGAAAACTTCTTTACCAAGTTCAAAGTGCTGGTACTTAAGCTAAAATAGTGTTGCATAGAGAATAAATATGATCAACTTATATTGTCCATCCTTTCTAAGCTAGGGCCTGAATATCCTGTGTATGTTCCAGCATTCCACTCAAGCAAGCTTACAACTAGAAATTGGAGGATGCCTGCACTAGCAAGGTTCATGGAGTATTTGACTCAGGAGAAGGCCAAGCTCATACAAATGGGTACCATCAAATGCACCAAAGAAAAATCCATTTCTTCTGGTATATCAAATCAAGCCAAATGCAAGAATAAATATTTGAAGCAAAGAGAGAAAGAGAAGAAGCAATCAAGTTCAAGAAGCTCCAGTTCTATTGATGGGAGTTCGAGATACTGGAAGAGAAACAAGAGAGAGAGACCCACATGTGGTTATTTCATAAGTTCACATATTGAAATATCTTTCTTCAAAAATAATATGGACATCATGAACAAACTCCTTGAGGAGAACCATATTGATCTTCGATATTTTGCAAGAGGATGGGAGCACAAGCAAGGAAGTGGTAAGCCTGATCATGCATTGAGTGCATGGGTAAAACCAATTTCTTATATTTCTGTTTTTTATGGCTCTATTTCTGATTTACCTTCTGATATATCAGAATATGAAGCCTCCATTCCTTCCTTGGAAGAAACCCCAATCAATTTTCCAAAGCTTCCTCCTAAAACTAGTCATTTTTTGCTAGTTTCTGATGAGTCTTCTTAAATCTATTTTCCAATCCAATCAGATATTTACCATTATAATTATGAAGTTTATATACAGGCTGATATATAGGGTATGACAGTCATAGACTCATTTTCCCAACCATTTCATGACCAAAATAACCGACAACCATCAAGTTCACTAGTTGGAAAATCTCAAAATTACCTAGTTTCAATACTATGTCACTTGTATATGTTGATTTTATGTCTCGTATGTATTTCATTGGTTGGAAATCCATATCATTGGATTTCATGGGACTTTTGTTCCATATTTTTGGACTTGATTTTACCACCCATGGTTCAAATCTCAAGTCTCCAGACCCTCTAGGTTCGCTCAATTGCAATTGTGATCTAGTTGCTCACTCTTCTCTCTCTATGAAACCATTCTCTCATGGAGACACCATACCTCTAATATTTTGTGCTGTATATGACATATATTATGATATTTCAAAGCCTCATGAGCTTTGCTACATATTTATGAAGGTGCTTCATCAAATCAGTAAGAAGATTCATGATGTATTCATGATATGGCAGCTACACATGATGCAAACTTTGTTGAATATTTTGATGTTATTTGGGAAAGAGTTTGCAGAGATTTATTTTCCATAGTTGATTATGATATTATATCAGAGTATGCTTGCAGAAAAATATATTCTGATTATTCCCCTCCATCAAAATGATGACCATCAAAGGGCCTCTCCACATGATCCTTGTCTACAACACTTTGATGCATTGATGCATGATCTTGGCATCCACGACATCTTCACCAAGTCCATCACCAAGAAGTTGTTTTTTTAGCTCATTCAAGTGAAGAAGAGGACCTCTTGAATACCTTTTTGTTCATCTCTGTCATTTCCATTTTTGAGGGGAGGTTTTGTCCCATGAGGTTTTCCTCCTTACATCAGTTACATGGGTTATTAAAATTTTGTTGTAAAAGGTGACTTGTGCCTCAGTTGCCAAGAACTTAATAAATCATTCTGGTATAAGATGTACTAATTTATTCTTAAGGGGGGGTGTTAGAGAAATAATATACCTTAGTACCATGGTGATATACCTAGGAGACATAATCATTTTCCTTGTGCTTATGTTCTATGGTCTAACTTAGGTTATACTAATCAATATTGGTCAAATAGGTGATTCTGGCTCATTAATTTATAGTTGAGGAACTCTACTTTGATCATTCTATCATCCAAGTCCTGCATTAATTTCAAACCACTTCCAAATTTGACTAGGGGCGCTAGTGTGTGAATACGACCATTTTGTGGTCTTCTTGGGCATTTATTTGGCTCCTAGTGACTCTCCCACTCACCCATGCGCTCTGCCATGCTAGAATTCCCTCCTTTATGACCCATGAATGGTTCTTACCTATTCACACATTCTCACATGGATTCATGACTGTTTGGTTAGGTTTGGGAGCCTATTGGTCAACCTAGGGGGGTTTAGGGGTCAAATCCTAGCCTGACAATTGTATGCATTCACATGGCCTCCAAGGTATCATGAATTTTCCCCAATTTATTATAAATATGTACCATACACATCTACAAGATGTACTGTAATAATATGATTAGTTATTAGCACCATTCACATGTGCTACTCCAACTATTTTCAGTCTCTTTTGTTGTTCTCTTGCATATTTTGTCAAATACTTTGAGTGTGAATATTTATCTATCTCCTAGATCCCACTGAGAAGTGATTCTCACAAAATTCCATGGATCAACTATCTTTTCAAATATAGAATTAAGATCTGGTTATCATCAAGTACGAATAAAAGATGAGGATATCTTTGAAACAACATTCACGACCTGCTGCAGTCACTATGAGTTTGTCGCAATGTATTTTGGGTTGACAGATGCACCTACTACATTCATGTGTCTAATGAACATAATATTAATTAATTACCTAGATAAGTTTGTGGTTGTCTTCATCGACGGCATACTAAACTACTCTAAGAACAAACAAGAACATAAAGAACATTTAAGGATAATTCTACAGGTGTTAAGAGAACAACAACTTTATGCAAAATTCAGTAAATGTGATCTATTTAAAGATAATATTCAATACCTCAGACATGTAGTGTCCAAGGATGGAATATCTGTCTATCTCGACAGAATAAAGTCCGTCATTGAATGGTTGTTTTCTAAGAACCTAACTGACATCAGATCATTTATGGGGATCACCAAATACTAGTAAAAATTCATTGAAGGATTCTCTAAGATTTCCTACCCCATAACTTCTTTACAAAAGAAAGGTAAAAAGTTTGAATGGACTGAAAAATGCATGGAAAGATTTAACCAACTAAAACATCTATTAACTACCACCCCGATATCAAATATTGTTGATCCATTCAAGGATTTCGTCGTATGTACTGACGCTTGCAAGGAAGGGCTAGGTGGACTTTTATTACAAGAAAATTATGTTGTGGCATGTGAATATAAGAGATTAAAAGAACATGATAAAAACTATGCGACCCATGATTTAGAACTTGCTTCCATAATTCACGCCTTAAAGATGTGGTAACATTACCTAATTGGGAGGAAATTTCTACTTATGTTGGATAACATAATACTTAAATACCTATTTGATCAACAAAATTTGAATGCGAGACAGGCAAGGTGGATGTTTATTTTAAGCGAATATGATTTTGAGATCAAACATATAAAAGGAAAAGAAAATAAAGTGGCATATGCTCTAATTCATCATGCAAATTTACTGTTTGCAAGGAGAAGCTATGAATCTAATCTGAAAAATCAGATTCTAAGTGCTGAAAATTCTGATAGGGAACATCATATTTTAAAAGAAAATACTGCTAAAAATGAAAAACCTAGGTAAAAACATATTTCATGATAAATAAATAAAGACTATTATGGCATAAAAACAAGTTGTACATACCAAACATAATAGAAATTAAACTTACACTTATGAATGAGCTCCACAAACAACCATATTTAGGACATCCTGGATACCAAAAAATGACCACTATGATCAGAAAGGATTTCTTCTGGCCAAACATGAAGAAAGAAGTAGCATAATACTTAGCTCGATGTCTTGAATGTCACCAAGTTAAGGAAAAACATCAACATCCAACATGATTGTTGCAACCACTACCCATTCCGGATTGGAAGTGGGAAACAATTAGTATGGATTTTATAACAGGCCTACCAAAGAATTTCTAACAGCATGACTCAATCATGGTTGTAGTCGATAAATTAAGTAAGGCTGCTCATTTTATTCCTGTTAAATCTACATATAAATTTTTTAACATTGCGGATATTTTGATGGAAGATATATTCAGGATACACGGTGTACCGAAAGTAATAGTCCCAGATAGAGATGCAAAATTTACAGCTAACTTCTAGAAATCCTTATTCAAAGGTACAGAGACAGTTAAATTTCAATACTGCATATCATCTATAGATAGATGTATAGAATTAAAGGGTAAATCAAGTATTGGAGGACATGTTAAGGATTTATGTCACATACAAACCAAGTAAGTGGGAAGACTACCTACACTTCATGGAATTTGCATAAAATAACAATTTTCAAGTTTCTGTAGGTATGAGTCTGTTTGAAATATTATATGGGAGTAAGAGTAATACTCCAATCTCATGGAGCATTCTAGTTGATAGATTCCTGTTAGAACCTAATTTGTTAAAATATATGGAACTAACCATGGAATAGGTACAAGAAAACTTGAAGGCTTCCCAAGACACACAGAAAATTTATGTTGATTTAAAAAGAGCTCCTAGAGAGTTCTAGGTGGATGATCATGTGTATATAAAGGTAAATCTCAAGAAAAATTATTTGAGACTGGGAAAGTATGCAAAATTGGCACCCAAGTATTGTGGGACATTTGAAATTTTATCTAAAGTAGGGCCGGTTGCGTACCAGTTAGTCCTACCACCCAATATTAAAGTGCATAATGTGTTGCACATTTCTATATTAAAAAGATATGTTCATGATGTTTCTCTTGTGATTGATTGGAATGCAATCCAGGTGGAACCCGAAGGAGAGTTCCAAGTGGGGCCGGAGCACATTCTCAAGAGGAGAGAACTTTTACTATAGAACCATACCATCAAACAAGTCAAGGTGCAATGGAAGCACCTTAGTCCGGAAGAAGTTACTTGGGAGCTGGAAAGTAATATGCAGGAGGCATATCCAAAATTATTTGAAGAAGATGAAATGGAAGAGTAAAACAAAATTTATAACACCAAGGATGGTGTTATCTTTTAAAGGGAGGTGTATGTAATATAACCCCCTGAATTAATAAGTTATTATTAATTCTGCTGGAAAATTATTTTAATTATTTAATTATTTTTGACAGAAAAGTCAAGAATAAAACATTTTGTAATAATTTTTTTTATTTAATCAAATATATTAAAGGTGGAAAAAAGTGGATATAGTTGTTGAAGAGTGTTTTCTAATCCACAAGAGTAAAAGTCATGTGGCATAAACCACTGAGTGAGAACTCAAGATGCAGGGGGCATCATCCCCCAAAATCAGGTCACAACTCCTAGTTGAGTGCTAAAGAGAAGGAGACTATTAAATCACCAAGTCCTAAGAAAAATACTATATATTAGTATGTCCATAAGTAGCAAGAGGATAGAATTGGATGGGGATTAAAATTTGTGAATGCAAGAGATGATGCATTGAAGGATTTTTCTCTTGTGGTTCAAGGAACAAAATCAGGGGTTCCGGAGCAAGTAACTTGGCTTCTCTGGGAGTTGGTTGGGAGGAACAAATTATCCACTTTTGTTTTCCTAGCATTGATTCCAGTTTCATACTTTATATTTTAAATGTTGTAGAATATGTGTAAATCCTATATCTGAAGAAGATTAATGTAGAATCTAGTTGTTTTCAGTTAGCCTACTGATGTTATACTTGAATAATTTAGAATTATGATCCCTTTCGAAATTTGGATGCTGCGCCTAATGGATTGAAATAATCTATTTCTAAACTATATTATTTATTCCTGCATTTACTGTGTATTTTCTGTTTGTATCGATTTGTCCTAAATATTTCCTAGATCTGTATTTATGAAATTAAAATGTTTACTGAATCTATATTTCCTGTTATAGCATAGATTTGCATTATTTATATATTTATGAATGTAATTCACTTAAAATGATATTCATCCTAATTCCTACATGAAATAACAATATTAGGTTATAATCTATTATTATAATTTAGATCTGTAGTATTTAGTATATACAAACGGATTCCACTTACATAATATTAATATTATTACAACTTATAAGATCAAGTCAAAGTATTCGAGTTGAATTAGATCTACACATCTCATCATGAGAAAATAAATTATACTATCTTGAGTCCTTATACAAGAATATTTAAATTAACTCCTAAACAAAACCCATAAGCAAGTTAACTTTTAAATAATCCACTTAGCAAGATTACAGAGAACGACAATCGATTCTCTCTAGGGTATGTACTTAACAGTCTGATGATAAATAATTCATGAGTACAACTAATAAAGAAACTTCCACATGCTTTACAGAGATCGCGGGATCAAATCCCCTTATAATAGTTAATGAAAATTTAGTACTATAACATATGGATCACATATCCTATTATTTACAACATCCTCAAAGTATCCATAGGATAACAAAGATATACTTTAAATCAAATATAAGAAAACTACTATCATGGCATCAAAACCGGTATCACCATCATCGATAACCAAGTTTTTAAGATAATGGAATCTTAACTTCAGTTGAGATATCACAAACCCTATGGGTCGTGTCTTTTAAAACACCAATCTGTATAAAGGGTCGTAAGTCCACATCGTGGCTACTCTAAGTTATATAGAGATAGATCCTCTTTAAAGCATTCTATTATAACCATCGTACAATCACACTTATTTTTAAATAAAGGTGCAAACCTTAAAACATGGTAACTTTACTCACGACCGTAAGACTATCAAGGATGGATTTCATACTTCAAATAATTACTGCACAAGCTAACCACTAGCATAATATCATTAACCATGAAGTAAAACACTGTATGATAACCCCGCGTTGTTTAGGTAAAATCTAAAGCTACATCTACATTTTATAAAAGAAAACAGTGAAGCATTTCTCACAGTCGTAAGACCATCACGATGGTAGCCACTTGGGTTAATAAAAAACCTAATGGTTTTATAAATACAGAACTTATTAAAAAAAGTGGAATATTTTCCCACGATCGTAAGACTATCAATGATGGAAGTTGAAGGGTTCATCACAAAGCAACATAGAAAATTTCATACAGAGTGAAATTAACGAAGCAATATTGGAATATTATACAGCCGAAGACCGACATTCCATTTTTAATACAAAAAAATATTTTATAAATATTACAGAGTGGTTGTAATACCATCGTGGAAGTATTTCACTGTAAAAAAATAAAAATACCAATGTTATAACAGTATGGGAATAAGAACTGTCAAGGGAATCCAAACCCAACTAGGGTTTAAATCAAACTATTATATTACATTACATTACAGTGCCATGAAAAAGGATAAAGAATCAATACAGCCCAAGAGGGGTTTATAAATAACCATTTATGAATTTTAAACCAAAGAACCACTTATCTTGTTAAACATTGCATCTACCAAAGGAGCCCTCATGACCTCTTCCTAGCGTGACCTGCAACCACAATTGGTTGGGTCAGCATGGGTCACAACCATGAAAAAAAGTTGAAAACAAAACGAAAATGTGAACCAAGGTCGAAGTGCAGATATACCTAGGCATTTGGAAACACAGGTCCTGGAAGGAGGTGACCTCTCACCTCTCTGTCCAGTGTCGATCCTGCATATTTCCATTTTACAGTCATAGTAATATCACAATGTATTTTTTATTTAAAATACAGTAAAAAAACCAGGTATCGAAACCTTACCTCAGCACTTTGAAATGAGGTCCAGGGGTCAGCACCTCTGAGCACCCTTATTCCTCCACAGTCTACAATCACTGAGAAATATATCAATAAAAAGAAAAATGAGAATTTTAAACTTTACAAACCCATTAAAATTGCAGAAGGAAAGTACCAATCGATGTTTTACCTACTGGAGCAGACCATTCGCGGGTTGGAAGCATCGATAGGCATGTTGGAGGTCTCAAATGGTTGGAAAAATTTTGAGGAATAAGAGGAAGCACTTGGTACCTTGTAAATAAATAGTACAAAATGCCATTAACCCTATGAAAACCAGGTTAGCACAACATAGAGTAGATCTCAACCCTCAGCCAACCTCCAACAAGAAACAACACCAAATGCAAGCTCAGACAGAGTAAAGAAATTTACAAAACACTATTGAAACCGAACGATATCACTATCCAGGTGTAGGGAAGATATTTACTCTGCATGTTTCCTCATGGGCCTCACTGCGCTGCCAACTCGCAGCCAGGACATGTTTTAAATCTCAACCGAAAGTACCATTTATTGCTCGGTCGAATCATTACAAAACTCAAATCATTTTGAATCCAACTAGGGATATCGATTAATTGCAAATAATATAACATACTCCATGGATCATCAGAGCATAACATATCCTATATTATAATCAAACCTTATAACATGTTTAAATCGACCTTGCATCGAAACCAAACCATGTTTTATATAATCATGCTAGAACCTTCGTGGAGATAGGGATATGGCACATAATTCCATCGTGGTTGTGCCTAGGTCCACACCCCTTTCCACTATAAACATAACATATGCATAATACAAGACCTTTGAATCAATTCTTTTACCTTAGCACCAAGTTAGGCCAAGGTATTGGAAATGGTTATAATCATAGCATAGAACTATGTGTAAAAAATTTAAAACTATATTTCAAGCATGGTATGGGTGTATGCATTATAATCCATAAACCATGGTCAAAACCTTGATATAGAAATTACACCATGAACTTGAAGGGACATAAATAAATACATTAAGATCAAAACAGGTAGGACCATGCCAACAAAAAAGTATGTAAACCCTCACTTTTTATTAATATAAAGAGGTCACCGTATGGAGAACCATACACTTACAAACCCTAAGATTCTCACGCTTAGGGGTAGATCCTTACACGCATAGTGTAAACTATGCTAAGGCCAAGGCCTTGTAAGAATAAATGTAATTTTTGGGTTGGGCCAAGACATGAACAATATTCCATGTCTTAGGCTAGTACAACCTAATCATAAAGTTAAATAATTAAATAAACATGTATAAACAAATTACATCACCTATGTGAACATGGCTAAAGGTTTCAGAAGGAACTAGCCATCGTAACCATTAGCAAATCCTATCATAATCAATAGGACAAAGATATTAGTAAACAACAGCAGTAAAACATAGAAATATTCTAAGTATATGTAAAAGTAATGCACGCATTTTTTTTTATGATTTTTAGGTGTATTACACATACATAGAGGTTGCATGAGGAAACATCGAGACATTTCATTGCTTATGAAGGTGGTCGAGAATCCAATTGTTGGTAGCGTGGAATTAGGGTGGTTGGTAATTGTTGGCCCTAGTTTTTTTTTTAGGTATCGTTTTTTAGTTTTGGTGAATGAAACCACGGCGAGATGGTCAAGGAAGCGGTTAAGTTTGAATATCCAGGTGAAGATAGAGGAATAATAACCATTTTGACGAATTCCGACCAAAAGGCTAGTTAGTTGGTTAGATTTTTTGTCCACTTACATTTATGGGATCGGGTAGTGGGTGCAGATTGTAAAAACGACCAGTAGAGCCTATAAACATGTAATGGGTCGGCCCTTTTTGGGTTATCATGTTCTTAAAATAAGATTCATTTTTTTAGTTGTAATGTAATGTTCCTATTGAAGATTAAGTTGAGTCACAAGTTATGAGGGTGATTTGCAGGATGTGTGCACAAATATGATGTAATGGATGTGATGATAAATGTTTGTAGGCTATGTGCATGGACTTAAAACGTTTGAGTTGCGTCTCTATATAATAAATGGGTGATTTTGTGGTTTTTCCCATGTTGGGTTTCCATGTTAAATCATGGTATCTACTGTGTATGATGTTTTGTGTGATGATTTTCTAGTATTTACCAATGCATGAATGAATATCTATGGATGAATAACTGAATGGAATAATACAGTATTGGTTAATTATAATGTTCTAAATATGGTTATATCGTAGATATTGCACTATGTCGTTGTCATGGTTCTTAAATTGTTAGATATATCTCTATCGATTCTTGGTATGGAAAATATCCCCTTCACCATTGCAAAATCCTGGTTCCTACAGTTCCCATAGGTACCTCGGATGAGACCTCATCTTCTCCATAGGTGTTGCCGACAGGGATAAAACCATGTAGAGACGATATCTTTGGTTTTGTTGGTATCATGTGGTATGAACCTGGGTTAGTACAAAATTGTGCCACCAAGTATGATGGAGCTAAAGGATGAATGTAAAGGAGGTGCTAGTGCTGGTTCGAGGTGGGCCAATATAGAACAAATCTTGGCCACTCAAGTTGCATGGACAAGAATCACTACCTCCAATTTCTCCCAAACATCCTTTTTTTTCTTCCTCTATCTCATACCGAATAACATGCAGGATTGTCCGAGTTTGTGGGGCTAGAGGAGTGGATGCAAGATCCCGGATCAACCCATTAGTGGTTGATGTAGTGCAAGAGGGTGATGTCGATGTTTTGAATTATGAAGGGAATTTTGACATAGGTTCTGCTAGATGGGAGGAGAAAAATAAGGGGGATGAAGTACCAGTAGAATTATGGAAGGACCACCATGTTGATAACAGACTCATGCATAAGAAAATTTGTAGGGACTTGTCCTGCTCGTCTTAAAACTCTTAAATTTTCTAGCCTGTCAGAATAAATTTTGATATTTCATTTATCGGTGTGTTTGAAGGTTGAATTCAGGTTCACAAACATAAGGAAATAAT
>LPNX010168878.1:824430-838464 GCA_001517045.1 Pseudotsuga menziesii
CATATATCTAAGAAAAATTTTAAACAACATATGTGAGAACCATTAGTATTAATAAAATTTCATACTAATTGTGCAGAAAAACTAAATAAAAAGTTAGAAAATGATATGAATACTAGTAGCTTCATGTAGCTTTGTTATGGAGCTTTCCCATTAGAAACTTTCTCTCTCAATAAATAAAAACCAACTACTCAAACTGATCTTGCCACCCTTCCTGCTAGGAACAACCTCGCTGACTCCCTAGCTTCAAGAAACCATGTTTCTTGAACTCCCGATCCCAAAACCTGAGTGTTAACAGTCCAACTAGTACTATAGATTTTCCCCCAAACTCATGAAACCAACCTGCTCTTTTGTTTTTTTCTCCAAAATCCTCTCCATATCCTTTCCTTTGTCCTCTCTCTTCACTACCTCCCTTCCTCCATTACTAACCTTATCCCCCATTGATGAGGTCCTAACCATGTTCTCACCTACCATGTTAGGAACAATCAAGTCAATACAATTAATAGTATTTTAACATTTAATTAATTAATTATTCACCACTCTTTACGTGGTCCACTAACAACACTCCCGGCTTAACACTTTTAACCTTAACCGCATGTTTATCTGTGATATGTATAACAGTTGGTGGCGGGGTATGGTTAAGACGGCCCCCAAGCTGAAAGGTCATCGGTTCTAATCCTGTCGGATACCAAAAAATCCAACCATGTTAAGGGTTGGTGTGGTCCAGTCCAGGTGCGATCCCCGAGTGATTTTGATGGATTAGATGCCCCTAGTTCGTGATTTCTTAGCCAACAAAAACAAACCTTAACTTAACCGCATGTTTAATTGAAATCCTAAATTCACATTTTGTTTCCTCTTTTTAAATAAATATAATAAAGTAACCAATGTTATTTCTCACCATTACCTCATATTACCATTAAGACTATTTTAATATTTGTTTATTACAAATAATATTTAATAATTGTTTATTATAACTAATATTATTACAGTTACAATTAATAATTGTTTATTACAATTACCTAATGTTCACAACGGAGCCTTAACTATAATTAATCATAATTAATATTCCTTTTCCTTCAATTTCTAATAATTTCTAATTAAATGTAATTAATTATAAACAATCCCAGTTAATATTAATTGTTTATAGTTAACCATAATCTTCATCCATGGATCTACTTACCATGCTTAACAAATGCATCGTATTCATAAATTAAAGTTTCATTAATATTTATTCCTCAATCTAATAATACTCTTTTAATAGTAATTACACCCTTAATACTTAATAAACATTTATTAATCAATATTAATTTACCATAATCAGAATTATACCTTTTACTAACAATTAGACACAATTGTATTAGTTCACAACTTAATAAGTAATAAGTAGGATGTACTAGTTACAATTTCAAAACATCAAGGCCCAATAATAACATCATGGCATACAATTATACAAGCATATATATAGACAAGTTATGTAAACATAGCTAATGCTTACATACATCGTGTAGGTACACTAATAGTTCTAAAACCACACAACACACATCAAACATAATCAGATATGTTACTATTTGTTGACACATAGTTAAACATGAATTTGCAATGCTTATTTAGTAACTCGTATCATAATAAGCTATAACAACAACATAATATACTAAAACAAAACACAATATTCAAGCAAAGTGTTTTGACACACATTTAATCAATTTCACTTCCAAAACTTCCACGACATTCCTATATACCTACTCCTATCTATTTCACAATTAACTTCTACAGCTTATCCTTCCTATTCTGGACTACCCTAGAGAGTCAACTACACAACCTAACTCCAATTAGAACCCATAAACGGAAGTGTCGACTACATAGACAAAAATTCCCCAACATACACCCACTAGTCATCATCACACACCTTGGGGAGTGTGCCGTAGAACAACCCTCACATGAATCTGTGTTTCGAGGATAAATGGTGGGTAATGCCTCCACCCACCTAATGGAACAAGGGACTATATCTACATCGACATAGTGACTGCATTGCAACTATCGTACTCAGGTTTTGTCATCGAATAACCAACTCGGGAAGTTGGGTTTTCCTAAAACCATGCACATGTCCACACATAATGATACTAACATAGTAATCATATATTACCATAAAAATTCATTCACATACCACATCTCTTTCGGAAATCATTCCGTCGAGGTACTTCTATTTGGTGGGGATAATCTATACGTTAGATCTTTTAAACCTGTCAATTAGTATCATAGCAAAATATCGTACAATCATTGGCATGCACATACATAATATATTAATACTAAAAATAACAATATAATAATTTGCACCATACATTTGGCGTTGTAATCATTTACTTGAACATATATTAAATCGATATCCAAGTACCATTATCTATTGAATTTGCATGCCAAAGACGCAATCAAAACAAGATTATAATTCATAATATTAACATCACACACATATATATAAATTCCACAAAATAATAAATCTATATGTTCAAAGTGTCATCTATGTAATGTCCCCTTTTTTAAATTTTATTAAAATGCCGAATTTTCCAATTTTTTCACAATTTTGGCTCTTGACTACTTTTAGTGTCTTGGTCTCCAAATCAGCCCAATTGCTCCAAAATATTCAGATAAAGTGTATAAATGATATAATAACTTAATTATTATGTTCAGGTATGTATTATTCTCCTCCAATCATTTCTACAAGTCTATATCAAATTCTGAATAAGATAGATGAATTTACTAGTAATTTTGGGGCTCAAATCCCTACCGGGTAATTGTCGGAATGGCTTCCCAAATGCAAATAAACTCACTAAAATTATCAAATTAAATAATGGGATGTGTAGAATAAATTACCATAGACTCATATGGATAACCAATCGAACTTCCATGGCTGTTTTCACTTCATTCAATCAGATATAAAAAACTAGTTTTGGACCCTTGGGGAAATGAGATGTAGTTTGCCCCAAATGCTATGAAATTCGATCCAAAGGCCACAAATTCTCAGTTACAGACACTGAAACCCATAATATATTTTAATTACATTCCATTCATTCATAAATCATCAGTATTTCATACATCCATTTGAATCCATCAAGATTACAAGAGTTTACAACAAGGTATTGGGGGAATGGCACTGTTTCTTCAATATTGGACAATAATACATGATATATATTGGATTTTCAACCTGAGATATTTCTAAAATTAAATAAAATATCATTTAAATCATAATACAAAATAGTGGAGCAATAGAATCTCCCTCAAAGAGATGAATAGCTCACCAAGTGCGCCTCACTCCATAGAGCTGAAATATGGTGAGGAAACTTGAGATGAATGGAAGAACAAGATGATATTGAGATGTCCATGATATTAATGTAGCTTGCACCTGAAAATAATACTCCATTAAAACTCCATGAAATACCTGAGTGACCTTTCCAAATACCAACTAGGATGGGAATCTTTCACCCTCGAAATTGGCTTAAGCAAGAAAACTAGTCATCCACTAGCTCTCACAATTCACAAATGACAATTTCAAAAATGAGAAAAATATTCTTCTCATGGATGATCCCTGTATTTTATAAAAATTATTGGTATTATAAGGTTCCAAATCCATCCATAAACCAAAGCCAAGTCAAATTTGTGTGGTTTCTCATGCTATGCCATGTTGCCTCTCTCTTCACCTTCCCTCTTCTTCCAAATATGTGTAGAAGCCTCTTGGCATTCTCCAAATCCCAAATTCGACCTCTAAGATGCTCTATTCAGTCCTGAAATGTCCGTATGTCAGTATTTCATACTTCAGATCTGAATTGTGTCATAATTGTCATAGAATCTCCATCATTGGTGTCATACATGTCATAAATGTAAGGGGAATCTAGCCAAGTGTCCATGAAACTCCCATTTGGGTCTTCCTCTCCCATGTAAGTTACAATTCATCCCAAATTAGACCTATGAAGTATATGGAAAATTATATTAACCTCATAATCCATCCCAAAACATTAGGCTTCCCATAGATTCGAAATTACAAGAGGAGGATGCCATTTAACATAGGAATTCTAGCTTGAGTGGGCCCCATAGTCTCCATGTGTCTCCATTCTCCATAGCCATTTCAATTTTCTCTTGTATTTATTTAATAAGATACATTATTAAATATTTATCCTCTTCTAATGTCTAAACATCATATATTATCCCCGTTATTCCAAATCTCAAAGCTTCCACCCCCAACCTAGGAAACTAGTGATTTTCCTCCTTGGTAATTATTTGACTTTTAGCATCCCTTTGACAACTTTCCTGAATATCAAAAATGAGATTTGGCCATTCTGACCAAATGAAAAATTTTGTACATTAAAATATACTCATGAAGTTCCACAATAATAAGCAAATACATCAAGTAATGATAGTCTAGGTAATAAGGTCAAAACCAGGCGTTGCATACACCCACCCTTCAGGAAACTTCATCCAGAAGTTATAATCAAAATAGTGTGGAAAAATCATGACGCATGGTCTCTGCATCCTCCCAGGTAGTAGAACCTAGGCTATACTTGTCCCACTAAACCTTACCTGGTCCACCAAACAGTGCCTAATCTGTCTATCCCTACAGTCCAATATACGTAATGGTTCAACCCTTATGGTCCCCTCTTTCAAGACCTATAGATCCTTCCAATTTATTTTATGGGACTCATTTTATATATAATGTCATAAAACATATACATGAAATACATTACGTGTTTTATGCAAATCGGGTGGTAGCGTGGGACGATATGCAACGGGTCCAAATTTCTTTAGGATTTAAAAGGGTCGTATGAATTGGGGTGACAACTTTTTCCCCTTCCCGAACCTGGTGGTACTCTTGTTAGTCTTAATTCATATGAAAACTGCATCTCCCACTTTATAGCTTCTATCAACCCTATGCACATCGGCATAACTCTTTTGCCTATCCTGAGCTTCTTGTAACCACTGTATAATTTGAATCACCCATTCTTCCATCTCCTAAATCAACTCAGGTTCCACAATCACTCGGTCTTCTAACCTTTCCCAACTCAATGGTGTTCTTTAGGGCCTCCCATATAAGTCTTGATAAGGTGGCATACATATTGAGTTGTGGTAACTATTGTTATAAGGAAACTCTACTAAGGGTAAGTGCTTTTACCAATGGGTTTTCTGATCCATAACATACATCCTAAGCATGTACTCCATCACCCGATTCACTCTTTTCATCTGGCCATATATTTCTAGATGGTAAGTTGTGCTTAAGTTCAACTAAGTTTCTAAATACGACCTCAAACTTTTCCAAAACTTCGATGTGAATCGAGCATCCCTATCTGAGATAATCTTCTTGGGAAACCCATGAAGATGAACAATTTCACTTATGAACACCCGCGTAACATCTGCAACATCATAGGTTTCCTTAACTAGAATAAATTGAGCGGTCTTGGTCAATTTATCAACAATGACACCTATGAGAGGTAAGAGGAAATCCTACCACAAATTCCATCGAAATAACCTCCCACTTTGCCATGGGAATGTCATGTGGTTGTAACAGTCTTGTCGGGTGGTGATGATCAAGTTTAACCTACTAACACTCAAGGCACCTAGAAATGAGTTTGACCATGTCTCTCTTCATTCCCATGCAAAAGAAGAGTTATTTCATATATGCATACATCTTCTTTACTCTAGTGTGTTCACAATAAAATCATCTATGGGCTTCCTTGAGTAAAATTTCTCTAATGTCTCCCTCCTCAAGGACATACATTCTCCCTTGATATTGCAACAACCATCTTCTTCCAGCTCATACCCTTCAAACCTAAGTTCCACCAACCTTCCATTTTGGAGTGCTGAGACGACCTTTAGGTACAAACTATCTTTGACTAGTTTACCTAATACTCTCTCATTTAAATCTACCTTTAAAGGTATGAGAGAGAAAATCCTTGGTTTTTTGCTTAAGGAATTGGCTACTACATTCTCATTCCCTTTGATGTACGAAATCCCAAAATCATTTTCGCTCATAAATTCACTCCATCACCTCTGCCTAGCATTTAGGTCTCTTTGAGTGAAGAGGTACCTCATGCTTTTGTGATCTGATTTGAGCTCAAAGCTTCGCTTAACAAGGTAATGTCTCCAAAGCTTTAGGGCCAACATCACTGCTGCTAATTCTAAATCATGGGTAGGGTAATTATTTTCATGAGGTTTTAAATTTCTTGATGCATAAGATATTACTCCACATTCCAGCATTAACACAACACCCAAACCCTAACTCGAGGCATCTATTCAAACTATGAAGTCCTTCTCCATATTTGGAACCCATAGAATTGGTGCACTCATTAGTAATTGTTTCAGTTTAGTTAATGCAACATTGCATTTTTCGGTCCATTCATATATGATACTCTTGCGTTGCAAGGTAGTTATGTGTTTCACTATTTTTGAGAAGCCTCCCACAAACCTTCTATAGTATCCTTCTAAATCCATGAAGCTCCTTACTTCATGTAGATTCCTTGGAAAGAGCCAATCCATTATGGCCTTCACCTTTTCCAGGTCCATGGAAATTCCCTCGCCAGAAAATATATGCCCCAGATAATGGATATCCTTTTGATAGAAATAACACTTGGAAAACATACTGTACAACTTGTGTTCTCTCAAGCATGGAAACACTATTCACAAGTGTTCCTCGTGCTTTCTTTCATTCTTGGAGTAGATAAGGATATCATCCAAGAAGACTTGCATAAACTAATCTAAGTATTTTCTAAATACACTATTCATGAGGCTCATGAACACAACCGACACATTAGTCAAGACAAAGGGTACCACCACAAAATCATAGTTCCCAAACCAATTTCAAAATGTTGTCTTACGTATATTACCTTCCTTGATCCAAAGTTGGTGATAACCTGATCACAGGTCAATCTTTGAAAATATTTTCACCCCTTTCATCAGATCGAAGAGGCTGTCGATTCGAGGTATTGTGTACCTATTTTTTACTGTGGCTCTGTTCAAATATTTGTAATTTATGCAAAGACATAAGGAACCATCCTTCTTCCTTACAAATATTATTGGTGCACCCCACAGAGAAATATTTGTCCCTGTGAATCCTAGGTCCAGTGATTTCTTCAGCTGCATTTGCAACTCATAAATATCTGGGGCCTTCAACTTGTAAGGTGTCTTTTATGTTGGCTCCGAACTGGGTTTAATCTCAATAGTAAAATCAAGTTCACTCTCAGGAGGTAACCCAAGTAGTTCCTTGGGAAATACATCATTGAATTCATCTAACACTAGGTATTGATTTAATGAGTGTCCCTTCTCAGTACTTACTGCTTCAACGATATATAACTGACATCCTTGCCTCATAAATTTTTCTATGTTCATCGTCGAGATGAAACGTAGAGACACCTTCCATTTTATACCCTAAATCTCAATGGCCTTCCCTTTGTCATCAACATGAAGGACCTTCTTTTCGTAACAGTCGAGGAAATATTGATGTTCCTCAAGCCAGTTCATACCTATAATAAGGTCATAAGTCCCAAGGAAGGTGACATACACTTTGACTTGTGTAGCACACACTTCGATATCTACCATACAGTTGTCAACACTAGGTCCTATTGCTTGTTTCACCCCTAAGGCCATTTCGACTGAATTGAAATCGTTGTGTTTGCAGGCTATCAACCCACATTTATCTAATGCATATGGAGAAATAAAACTAATATTAGCACCAAAATCAAACAAATTCTGAGTTTAACATCATTGATTTTACCTGATGATTCCACCATAGTGGACTAGTGTTCAACCTGATCATTCTTGACAGTTATAGAGATTTGATGCTTACTTCCTCCACTCCTCATCAGGGCCTTTCTGTTATATAAAAACAATATATACATATAATATTATTATAACAATATAACAATTAATATTAATATTACTAATATTAATTGTTAATAATACACAATTATGAATTAATTTAAAGTCTAGAGTCATGTTTTTACGTGAAAAGGTACAAAGGGACTTATAAAAGTCCAAACATTATGGAATGCAAAATCATCTTATATTTTATCAATTATACTATTATATCCATACATGGATCATTTATTTTATCTTCATTAGAATTTTTCTTACTAAACAAGCCTTTTTCTCATTTCAATGGTATTAAAGCCTCGTCCTGGTCCATCTTTTGACTAAGATTCAGACCTTGTTAGGTTATTTTCATAGTTTCTAATTTTTTGAGGTCTTCTCACCTTAAACCAACACACTCCATGCTGCCCACTCTAGCCTCATCACCTCCCTCGACTTCCAATCCAACGTTCTTCCACTCAATACCTTCCTTCTAAACGCTCCACCATACCGACGCTCTACACCGACGCTCAATCTCCTTCATGATAGTACTACACGCTCTGTCCATTTACCATGCTCGTAGACATCCAAATCCCTACGCTTTCCCACAGCCATATCCATCCACTCAAACACTTTAAGAATTCACTCCTGCACTCACCTACCTCTTACTATGCTCCATTCCCTCACGTGCCTCATCCACTTCTGCACTCCCACGCCATCCCTTTCTTCTCATGCACCCACTCGTGTTCTCTCCTTACCATCACCCACTTGTTAGGATTATAATCCTCCCTTGTCCAATTTGGTCATTATGTCTAAATCAGGAGTCATGTCTAGATCAGGAGTCCTTTCACTTTGTTTTTAGTCACTAGCACCATTGGGTCCACTTGGCCTAATTGGGGCACATGTACCAGTTATTAAAGTGTGGGGAACACTAATTGAGTCCAACTTCCACTGATTGCACTTGCATGCATTAGTTTAGGAGCCTCTTAGATCAATCCCTACAAATTAGGAGCCACTTGGAGTGCCGATACCAACCTCCATTAGTTGCGTTCAGTTGGTGACTAGTCAAGCTCAATTAGGAGTCAATTACAATCAGCTCTAGTTCCATAGATTCAATTCGATTCAGTTAGCACTAGGATTGCATGGCTGCATGCAGGTGAGGCACATTTACTCACCTACCTCAATCAGTTCAACTAGTTAACACTGAATTAGACACTTGAGTTTGGATTTTGAACTCCGATGAACTTCGATAATGATTTAGACAAGGTCAGCTAACCATTCAGTCAAGTAGAGTCCAACCAATTCGAATTTCCTCACATGGATTTGAATTGCATGTGGCTATTTAGCCATTGTACTTCATTGTAATTAATTATCTAGGTTACTTTTGATTAATGAAAGAATTCACAATTGCAAGCCATTTTTGCATTGTTTCAGTCTTCAATTGCTGAGTAAAATGTGTGATCTATCTTGTGAGTTGTGTGTTTGTCCACAGATCTATGTACTCAATTTAATATGGTATCAGAACCTCAGCAGGACAAGGAACTTCTCCTACTAAAGATTCAAACTTGCATCAAAAAAAAATAATTGAGCAAAATTGATCCTTCTTGTACTGCACCAGAGGTGGAGAATTTACCACTTAATACCCCAAGCAAAGGAATTGTTGATCAACTAAGCCGGGTGTGAAGGAAATTCCAAAAGTGCAAACTGTCAACCTTATTTTTTCTATTTGATTGTGTGATTTACAGGTTTATCAGTCTCCTTCACTGCATTCACTACAAGCAGCTCAGTCTCCTTCATTGCATTCGCTACAACAACTCAGTCCTCTTCTTTGCATTCTAAATGGCTCCTCCAATGGACCTTCTCACTCCTTTCAACTACCACCAGTGGAAGGAGGACATGGAGATGCAGCTACGCTCCAAAAGACTCTTCAGCCTCACAATGGAGATAGAGATAGAGCCAACTCATTATGTTGACAAACAAAAGTACTGGAATAGGATTAATGAAGCCTATGGATGCTTGTGCCTCTCAATCTCTCGATATCTTATCTTCTACATCAATGGATTGAATACTCCCAAGCTGGTTTTGGATAATATTGCTTCCTTATTTGACAAGCAGGATGATCTTAGGATTTATCAACTTGAAAATGAGTTTATTTCTCTTCATCCATCCAATTTTGAAACACTAAATGACTTCTTCACCAAATTAAAGAATCTAGTGTTCCAGTTGATGTTGTGCAAGGTTGAGAAGGAGGACGATCATCTCATCCATTCCATTCTCTCAAAACTTGGTGCAGATTATTCAGCCTTTGTATCAACATTTCATTCAGTAAATCTCACTACTCTAAATTGGAGGATTCCTACTCTAAACTCCTTCATTTAATCTCTCACTCGGGAGCATGACAAGTTGATCCAAATGGGGATCATTCGATCTTCCAGAGATCAAGCACTAGTTGCTGGAGGACCTAAGGTAGAAAATGATAAAGGGAAGCAAAAGGATGAGTCTCTTGTGGAGAAAGAGTAGTCAAATGAGCCTTCAGGTTTGAAGAGAAGCAAGAAGAATGGCAAAGGAAAGACACTTTGTTCTTACTGTGGAAGGAGATTTCATCCAGAAAGCTCCTGTTTGAGAAGCACGATTGATGAGATGGTTCTTCTTCTAAAGAAACATAACATTACTGTACCCTCTAGCGCAAGGAAGGATGACCATATAGAAGAAACTGAAGAACATGAAGAGACATGCCATGCACTGATGGCTAGCTTATCAACAACACATGCCTTCCTCATTGATTCTAGAGTTTCCAATCATATGGTTGCATCCAGATAATCATTCTCTTCCTTGCAGTCTTTTGATGGTCCTAGTATTCAGATGGGAAATAAAATAAATGTTAAGCCAAATGGAAGGTTTCTATCAATATTGAACATGGAAAGTTCAAATATGTGCTTTATGTTCCCTCCACAAGGAGTTATTTCCCTTGTCCAATTTGGATTATAATCTTCCCTGATCAAGGGTTCTATCAATATTGAACATGGAAAGTTCAAATATGTGCTTTATGTTCCCTCCATTACAGTAGGATTATAATCTTCCCTTGTCCAATTTGGTCATTATGTATAAACCAGGAGTCATTTCTAAATCGGGAGTCCTTTCAATATTTTTTTAGTCACTAGTACCATTGGGTCCACTTGGACTAATTGGGGCACATGTACTAGTTACTAAAGTGTGAGGAACACTAATTGAGGCCAACTACCATTGATTTCACTTGCATGCATCAGTTTAGGAGCCTCCTAGATCAATCCCTATAAATTAGGAGCCACCTGGAGTGCCGATACCAACCTCCATTAGTTGAGTTCAGTTGGTGACTAGTCAAGCTCAGTTAGGAATTGAATTACATTCAATTCTAGTTCCCTACATTCAGTTTTATTTAGTTAGTGCTAGGATCACATCGCTGCATGTAGATGGGGCACATTTACTCACCTACCTCAATCAGTTAGACTAGTTAACACTGAATTAGACACTTGAGTTTGGATTTTGAACTCCGATGAACTCTGATAATGATTTAGACAAGGTCAGTTAACCATTTAGTCAAATAGAGTCCAACCAATTCGAATTTCCTCACATGGATTTGAATTGCATGTGGCTATTTAGCCATTATACTTCATTGTAATTAATTATCTAATTACTTTTGATTAATGAAAGCATTCACAGTTGCAAGCCATTTTTGCACTATTTCATTCTTAAATTGTAGAGTAAATTGTGTGATCTATATTGTGAGTTGTGTGTTGGTCCACAGATCTATGTGCTCAATTTAATACCACTTCCCTCTTCTCCAATTCCTTCCCCTACGAACATGTCTTACGCCGCTCCTCCATATCCACCATTCTCCCCATCACGACCCTTCTCATTCTGCTCCCCCCCACCTTCATGACCCATCCTCCTCTCCTGCACAACCATCTGCATGCCCACACTGAATTCTCCCCATGTTGTTCCCACGTCTTCAAACTCCTGCGCTTGCACTCATGCCCGCATCGTATGCCTTCCGCTCAGACCCCACCTCCTCCCAAACTCACCCCCCTCCTTTTGCGCACACTTCTCCACTACACATGTTGCTCCACCACGAGGCCCTTCCAGCCTCTGACTTCACCTTGGATTCTCCTACATACATCCCCGTGCCTCTAGTACATCCTCTCCAGGTTAACCTTCCACTCGGTTCCTTCTGCCCCACATTAGTCATGTAGTCTCTCTCTCCCTTGCTGCCTATGTTGTCACCCACTCCTCACACTCGACATACCCTCCTCCCTGGTTGCTCCCTCCTACATCAACCTCCACCTCCTCCTCGATCTCGCCCACCAACTCCTCTGCCTTGATCACATCTCCCGCCTACTTCAACCCAACCTCCGCCTCCCCACATCAACCCATTATTTTTACATATTGAACTCTAACCCTAAAAAAAATTATAATAATAGTATTATTATAATACATATTATTATTATTAGCTGCAATTTTGTATTTATTATTATTAAAATTATTACTATAATAATTATTAATAATAGTTTAAAAATTATTATTATACATCAATAATTATTATTATTTTGAAAGAAAAAAATCCCATGTCAAAGAAGATAATAAAAAAAAGAAAAAAGAAAAAAAAACAAGAAAAACAAATATTAGTAAATAATAATAATAATAATAACAACAACAATAAAAGAGAGACCAAGTCAAAGAAGATATTAGTTAAAAAAAAATCAGAAATCAAGTCTTGGAAGATATTGAATCATTTATATATATTGAATAAATTATGGATTCCATATATAGATCCAAATTTTGGACTAAGTGTCCTTATTGTGAAATGGAATTACAATATCCGACAATTTTTAAGAATGGCAATCGCTCCTGCCCAATATGTGGTAAATATTTTATTATGAAAGATGATCAAAGTAACTCACAATTGTAATCACAGAAATAGGAAAATGAATTAGGATAGTACAAGGAAAGCAATAAAAATATACAATTTGAGATAAGTAAGTGGAGCATTCTTGATCAATTCATAGAACAAGAGAATCGACACTTAAAATATCAAAATCAGAAGATAGAAAAAGCTAATGAAGATATCGAGAAACTGTTATCAGCGAAGAATGAAGAAATATCTCGATTAAAAAATCACAACCAAGACCTTGAAGAAAAAATCAAAAAGTTTGAAGTTAATGACGAATCATTGTATAGAAGTGATGTCGATTTAGAAGAAGATATTAAGCGTATAAACAAGCTCATCATAGACAAAGATGATGAATTGGCACAAATCCAGAGAAATCTAAAAAGTCAAGAATTAGATATATGTCAACATCAACAACACAAAAAAACTCCAACAGAAGTATGAAGACACTAAAAGGGCACACAAGCTGGAAATTAAGAAAATAAATGACAATTTAGCAAGCAATACTGAAGAATGATTTCGACTAAGAATTCATAACAAGACATTACTTACGAAAATCAAGAAGCTGAAACATAGTTAGAAAACAAAACTTTCCAATGAAGACCTCGAAGGAAGAATATTAGAAAAGGAGGAAGAAAACCAACACCTGAGAAATCTTAATCAAGAACTAGAGGACCAAATTGAGAAGTTTATAGAGGACAAAAAGTCACAAGGCGACAGGTTTGAGAAGATTCAAAGTAATAACAATTTACTAGAGAACAAAGTAGAATAAATTTAGAAGGAAGCATCCAGGATTTCCGAAAAACAAATTCAAGTTGAGGAAGAAGAAATAAACACAAATTCAATATTCGTCACAGTTCAAAAGGAAGTCAATCCAACAAAAAAACAAACAACAAAAAATCCTTATCAACACCCCAATTATAATAAACGTCATTTTCACCAATGATAGGGTCAAAATGAAAATGCAAAAAAGAGTTATGTTGTCAGACAAATAAGAAAATCAAATCAACATACTTAGAAACAAATTAAAAGAACCACCCCATAAAGCCGTCAAATAGCTCCATTGAAGATAGATCTTAGATGGACCACATCATCGACAATGCAATGTTTCATCTTTGGAATCCATAACTTGTATCGTCTCACTTCATCAAGGGTCACAAATACTAAAAGAAAGGATCTAAAGATGATGGTTCAAGAAAAAAAAATCAGACGTAAGATTTGTATTCTCTAAGCTTTGAGGAAAAAGCCTCTCTCTCTCTCTCTCTCTCTCTCTCTCTCTCTCTCTC
>LPNX010168878.1:839267-863910 GCA_001517045.1 Pseudotsuga menziesii
CATGTTTTTACGTGAAAAGGTACAAAGGGGCTTATAAAATTCCAAACATTATGGAATGTAAAATCATCTTATCTTTTATCAATTATACTATTATATCCATACATGGATTATTTATTTTATCTGCATTGGATGTTTTCTTAGTAAACGAGTTTTTTTCTCGTTCCTTCTCGATGCATTATACCAGATCGTAACTTAGGACAATCTCACTGATAATGTGGACCCCTACACCCCCAGCAAGAAACCTGTAATGATGTAGGTGAGATGAACTATTGAGACCTTTGAGAGGGGTTCCTTCCCATAGATTCCCTTGCCCTACCAACTGCTCCTCGATAATTCCTTGTACTCTGGTGAGTTCTCATTATAGATTGGAACACTATAGTAGCTGCCATTGATCTATATACTGCCACAATTATGGGGGTAGACCTGTTTCCATAGGGACGTGGCCTCATGTACCCTCCTCTAGGGTAGGTTCGAGGGGCCTTCCCCACGAATCCTGAAAGTTGAGTATTGAATGTCCTGAAGGGTTTCCCATCCAACATCTCTTCAGTATAACGAGCACAATCGAATGCCTTGGCAACTGAAGTGGGTTTCCACATCCATACTTGGGCCTGGATCCTAATATTGTGCCTGTACAAAAAGTGTTTTACCTATTGTTGATCAGTGTCCAAGTAGGGGAAATACTTAACCAGTTCCATGAATCTTACCTCATATCCCTCCATAGATAGACTCCCTTGTACCAAGGCATGAAAGCCTCCTGTTTATTGTTCTTGGTAGAAGGCTGACAAGTAATTCTCTTTGAACTTATCCATAAATATCTCCCATGGGATTGTGTCTGGGGTAAGGCACAATTGCATTTCTTGGTTTCCCCACCAGTTTAAGGCACTATCCTTTAGCTTAAATATGGCCATTTTGTATTTTTATGTGGAAGTGTATTTCGGTAATGCTAAACACCTGGTGATCTCTTTCAACCATGCCTTTTCCCGTAGCCCCCCACAACCACCAAAGAACTCTAGAAGCCTGATTTTTTGAAGTTCCCTTGTGATGTCCTGATGAGGGGGTCTTTGCAATCGTTTCAATGGTATTTCAGTGTTTCCCTCCCTCAATGACAATGCCTTGACCTCTACCTTTGGTGTATTGAGTCCCCTGAGTGTCTCATTTATTGCCTCAAGGGAGTATAAAATGAGAACCGTCTCCGACGATGGTGTCGGTACATTCTGTTCAGGAATCGTCGCTCGGCATCATACTCAACCTACTCACGTCCTTGCCATAATGATCTTGTATCATGGCATAAGTCGTCATTAGTACATGGTTCATGTTTTCTCTGGGTCACACTTAAACACATACTCATATCTATGGGTTCAAGGGAATTTTGTTTAATTTGGGAAAAAATGGTTAATGTAGTTATTAGTAAGAAAATTGGGAGTCCATGGGATTTGATCCCATGACCTCCAAGAGCACCCAAATTCGTAACTCGACTCTCATAGAAATCATGCCACACATTGGTTCTTACTATATATATGACAAAAGTTGTATTTAAGTTTGAAATTGGTTTTGGTTTGAAAATGGGTGAGGTTGAGGGCTAAGCCCTCGACCCCATATGCCAACACCGAGGCTTGTGTTAGAACTTATACCAAGTATTAAGCCATTTCACAACACTATATTATATGACATGACCATAGTCCATGTAACAACCATACAATATATCATATCCACCATTTAAACATGTCAACAAAACCTTAATATGGGGAGAGGTCTGTGACCTCCTCCCCTCATTACCAGCACCTTAACCAACACACCATCTACGCCACTTGTGAAGGGATGTGGTAGATACCACATTTAAGTTTGTTGTAGGACTATGGGAGACAAAAATCATCCAAAACCATTATAAAAACCATGTTATGGCAAACATTTCGATAAAATGAACACAAATGATTGCATGCTTCCCAAGGCAACATTGGCATGCTTTCCAAGGCGGTATTGGCATGCTTCCCAATGTGGTTTTGCACGCTTCCTAAGGAGGTTTTGCACAGAGATTGAGGCAGTTTGGGCATGGATCCCAAGGTGGAATCCATACACAATCCGTACAATTTGTCTTTTGTGCATAATTGTTGTCTCGAATTGTGTGCTACATGAGGTGTGAGGAAAAGGTATTCGAGTTTATACTCATGTTTCTCAAATTTTAGAGAGGAATGCATTGGTGTAGTCATTCCTCATAAGTGTTTCCAGAACACTCATTTTACAGAACTCATAAGTGTTTCCAGAACACTCATTTTGTAAGCTTTTGAAAATTAATGAGATCTGCCTTCCCATTGGAAGTGGCCCGAAGACGTAGCCCAGGACGAGTGAACTCCATTATCAACTGTTGTATTCATTTTATGGTTTGCATATCTCTTCTATTTTCTTATGTGATTTATTTAATAATTAAAATTTTCATCTTTTAAGCATGTTTATGATTAATTAACATTTAAATTTCACATGCAAATTTATTGGTTAAAAAAGATCCTGAAGATTTTCAGATCAACATCGAATTCGTTGTTGTGAGTCACGGGTGAGAGACTATGTCTCAGGTCACGTGTGTCGTGTCGCATTGTCCCTGCATCTTAGGCAAACGTCGATGACTATACCCACTATTGGGGTCACACTCGTCGTGATTCCTACATAAATCCTCCTATGTTACTTAATTGACCTACTATTTTACTTAAATGTATAAAGACCTAAATTCAATTTGCTTACCTTGCTTCCTAACCTCATAACCTAATTTTAATTATTTATAAGTAACATATGTAGTTTATCATAAGATTTAAGGTATAAAATTAATTAGTTAATTAGGATGATCCTAATCCTAAAATAAGGTTCAACCTTAATTAATTCATAATCTTTTGAGCACTAAGCCATTTATGCATATATTTATAATAATTAATTTAACTGATAACCTTTTAAGGGACTAAATTGAATGAAATATGTACAAATTTTAAATATTTCTAAATTTAAATATATTTAAATAGATTCCCATAAAAAAAAAATTCTAAAAAAAATTCAATTTCATATTTGTTACATAATTATTCAATTTAAGTATTAGAATTTTTATTTGAAAAAAAAAATCAAACAACTTAGTTTGAAATACAATTGTAATAATTAAAATTTTAAATACAATTGAAACACATTTGCAATAATTATAAGTATAATAATATATTTATATTAAAATTTTAACCTAATATGATTTGAATCACAAGCCGAAATTCAATGATAACCCTATCTAGATAAGCCTAGCCCTAAAGTATAATCTAACCTTCGATTTCGTGGAGTGCATGCAGACCACACGAAATTCCTTCATCATCCCACGCTTCCTGAGAATAACCCTAAAAAGACAATGCTCCCTTCTTGTAATTTCTTTCACCATTTTGGGCAAGCCTTTTCTATGCATCGAGCACATTGATACCCAACGTATGGCTACTGCTACTGGTCCAAATAGTCTATGTCATAATGTTGGAGACATTTACCACCACACACACTCATGTTGGAGACATTCAAATGGCTTCTTCTGTAGAACTCTTGACTCCGTTCAATTTCCACTCATGGAAAGGAGACATGGAGATCCAGCTACATGCTAGAGGACTCTATAGGGTCACTATGGACACTGAAGAAGATCCTGCTTATGTGACAGACAAAGCTATATTCTTGAACAAGAAAGATGAAGCATTTGGATTCCTGTGCCTATCTGTTTCCTAGGATCTTATTTTCCATCTCTCAGGATTGAAGACTCCAAAGCAAATTTGGGACAAATTGGAAACCCTGTATGGAAACCAGGATGATTTGAGAGTATACCAGCTTGAGAATGAGTTGATGTCTCTCCAGCCTTCCAATTTCAAGACCTTGAATGACTTTTTCACAAAGTTCAAGCACATTGTCTTACTGTTGAAGAAATGTAAAGTGGAGAAGGAGGGTGATCAGCTCATCCTCACCATACTCTCCAAACTTGGAGATGATTATTCATTTTTTGTCTCAACATTCCATGCGGGAAATCTCACAACCCCTGGATGGAAGATGCCTTCACTCAATGCCTTCATTGAGTCCCTAACAAGTGAACATGATAAGCTTGTCCAGATGGGGATCATTAGATCCTCTCATGATCAAGCCCTCCATGTCTCAGGACCCAAATATCTGAAGGGTAAAGGAAAGCAGCAGAAGAACCCAAAAACTAAATTCGAAGCTCCTAAGCCTAAAGTGAAAACCAGCAGCATGAAGAGTCTTCTGGATCAAAAAAGAACAAAGGAAAAGGGCATCATGGAAAGGAAAAATTCAAGTGTTCATATTGTGGGAAGAGATTCCACCCTGAACATGCCTATATGAAGAAGAAACTTAATGAAGCTACCTCTCTCCTTGAGAGAAATCACATCAATCTTCCAAAAATATTTCGAACGAGAGATCAGCAAGATGAGGAACCACAACATGAAAGAGGTCATGCCCTCATGGCAAGCACTTCGAATTCCAAAGAACTCTTGATAGATTCTAGAGCTTCGAACCACGTGATGGCTGAAAGAGACTCCTTCTCATCTTTGGAGACTAGAAAATCCATCCCCATCCACATGGGAGATGACTCCACCATCATTTCAGAAGGACAAGGTACTGTTGATCTTGAGAATGGCTATTTTTCAAATGTTTTGTATGTACCATCTCTGGCATCAAACCTACTTAGTGTTTATCAAATGACACATACAGGAGTTCCCAAGAGAGTATCCTTCAGTCGCAATGATGTAGAGATCATGGAAATTGCATCCGAAAAACTTGTTGCAAAAGGCCTTGCAAACCATCATGCAAAAGCCTATGAGTTTTCCCATATTGTGGCGGATGCAAATCCCATCGCACTGATGACTCATGGAAATGAAGTTAGTAGACTGTGGCATGAGAGGTTCAGCCATCTCAACTTCAAATACTTGCATCAATTACATAAAAATTATATGGTTGAAGGCCTCCCGGTCATCAAGGAAACCACTGGAATTTGCAAAGGCTGTGTTGTTGGAAAGCACCCTGAGCATAAGTTCGATCGAGGGAAGGCAAGCCGAGCATCGTGAATATTGGGACTGATACATTCTGATATCAGAGGTCCTATTCCTATCACATCCATGAATGTATCAAGGTATCTTCTGACTTTCATTGATGATTTTTCCAGGTACACATGGGTCTTCTTAATCAAAAAGAAGTCTGAATTCTGTGAAAAATTCATTGAACTGGCGGCCTTGATTGAAAATGCATCTGGCCAAAAGACCAAGATCTTGAGATATGATAATGGTAGGTAGTATGTCAGTAATGAGTTACTTAACATATGTTCCCAAAGTGGTATGCAGGTCCAGCATTCATTTCCCTACACTCCCCAGCAGAACGGTGTAGCGGAGAGGAAGAATTAGTCTCTCAAGGAGATGACCACCTGTATGTTGGAATCAAAGAATTTGGATGCAAATTTGTGGGCTGAATCCATGCATGCTACAGAATACATTTATAATAGAGTACCACACTCATCTTCAAAATGGAATAGCCCTTTCGAAGCATACTTCGGACCCAAGCCGGATGTGTCGAATCTGCGGGTGTTTGGGTCCACTGCATGGGCCTGAATTCTGCTTAACAAAAGGAGGGCTTTGCAACCGCAAAGAATAGAATGTTTTTTTATTGGGTATCCTGATGAATCAAAAGGTTTCAAGCTTCTAGATATCAAAACAAAACATATCATCATCGAAAGGAGTTTCAAGTTCGATGAGCCTCTTCAGGAGGTGGAACTAGTGAAGGAGAAAACTGCTGAATTTCCTTCCTATTCTACTAAATATTTGGATGATGAAATTGGGGGTGATGACCCTGATTTGGATCCTTTGATTTCTGATATAATTTTACATCAAACATCAGATGTTGAATCAGAACCTGAAGTACAAAATCATCTCCCAACTTGGGCCCGACAGACACTCTCCTCCGCAAAAGATAACATTGGAAATTCGGATGATCCAAGGAGAACCCGATCTGATTTCCAAAGAGCAGGTATTGCACTCTCTTGTCCTGATTATTTGCTATATAAATCTTGTTATTTGATGATAATTTCAGACCCAAATTCCTACTACCATGCTCGGAAGGATCCGAGATGGCAAGTTTCCATGGATGAAGAGATGAATTCTCTTCAAAAAAACACTACTTGGGAGCTAGTTTCTCTTCCTCTGGGAAGGAAATTGGTTCAATGCAAGTGGGTGTTTCAGACTAATATTGATGTAGATGGAAGCACCTAAAAATTTAAGGCAATTCTGGTGGGAAAATTTTTCTCCTAGCTCGAAGGTGTGGACTACCATGATACTTTTGCACCGGTTGCAAAAATGGACTCCATCCGCCTAGTTTTGGCAATTTCAGCATCTAAGCACTGGGAATTGAATCATATGGATGTTAAGTCATCCTTTATGCATGGAGATATTCATGAGGAGATATACATGAAGCATCCTGAGGGCTACATTTCTGATCCATATTTGGTTTGCAAGCTAAAGAAGTCACTATATGGGTTAAAACAGGCCCCAAGAGAGTGGTATTCCAAGATAAATGCCTTCCTTCTCTCGCAAAACTTCCAAAGGTGTAGATCAGATCCAAATGTGTATATACAGTAGTATGATGGTAATTTGATTATTATTTTTTTATTTTTTGATGACTTACTGATCACAGGTAGCACAGTTGCTTCTATTTCAGTCATCAAAACTGCTCTCCACAATGCATTTGAAATGAGCGATTTGGGGCTCTTAAAACAATTTTTGGGGCTCGAAATTGAGCAAAGTTCTCATGGGATAATGGTCACTCAGTACAAATACATATCACACCTGTTATTCAATTTTAACATGGTTGAATGTAGGCCTGCACCATTCCCTTTCCTTTCAGGGATCAGCCTTGAAGAAGGAAAAAGCACACCTCCCATGGACTGCATTATTTATCGACAGCTGATTGGTAGCTTGTTGTACTTGACTCATTCTCGGCATGATATCTGTTATGCCATGAATTTTGTATCAATATACATGCAGAAGCCCCATGATATTCATTGGAATGCAGCCAAGAGGATCCTCCAGTACATTCAGGGAACCAAGACCTACGGCATTCACTATGCTGCAAACTCCGAGCTAGAGCTGGTTGGATACACAGATTCCGATTGGCCAGGTGATTCTATTGATTGGAAGTCAACTTTCATATATGTCTTCATGTTTGGTGGTGGCCCCATTTTATGGTCTATCAAAAAGCATACCGCCATAGCATTGTCTTCAGTAGCGGCCGAGTATCGAGGAGTGGTGAATGCTTGCATCCAAGCTGTTTGGGTGCAAGGCATTCTTTCAGAGTTTGATCTTGGTAGTACTTTGTCCAATGTCCTCTTTTGTGACAATCAAATTGATATTAAGATATTCACATATCCAATTACCAGACAAAGGACCAAGCATGTAGAGATACACATGCACTATATCAGGGAGCTAGTGCATGACAGGACCATCATTCTGCAATACTACCCGACTGATGAGCAGATTGCATACATCTTCACCAAGATATTTTTAGAAAATAAGTTCACTTACATCCGTTCACTGTTGGGGGTGATTTCGTTAGGGTGATCCAACTACTTTCAGTGTTCAGCTTGAGGGGGGGTTTTCCCATTGGGTTTTCTCTCTTTTCCTCACTTAGTTTGTTTTTTAGCATTGTTTGAGTTTCAATATTGTACAGGGTGACCTATGGCCTTTTTTGTCAGGGCCCTAGAATTCTTATGCACTTTATGTTTTCTACTGCTCCTGAGTATAGCTTAAGGGGGGTGTTGGAGACATTTACCACCATACACACTCATTTTGGTCAATTTGGCCTAGTTAAACCACTATCCTAAGTTTTATTGACTTAATTGAAATCAGAGGAGCACTGTATGACATCAGCATGAGCACACCCATGCCTACCTTCAGTCAAGGAGGATAACTTATCCTTCTCCTTCATTCGGGGAGGCTAACTGGAGCACTCTGGGGGTGATCTGAGTGTCATAAATTCACTTTATTGCTAACTGATGGTTACAATTAGTTAAACGGAGTAGTGAAGGTTCCTCCTTTAATTAAATTGATTATTTAATGATTATTTAATGAGCTAGAGTCAACAGGGGCGCCTCCAACCACTTCTGATGGTCTGTTACACTTTAGTTAACCTCATCAGGGTTCAATGGAGTCATTGATACGCTACCACTTGTTGGTTAGCTTGCAGTGACATGTGTCTAAGCTACTTTTAGTTAGACTCAGTCATTTATTGTACTCTGACTTCAGTTAGGGCTCAGTTGAGTCAATTAGGATTTTGATCAGTGGTTAACTTGAGTGTTCACTGTGGCTTACATTCAGTTCCTAGACCACTATGACAAATTAATACATAAATGTTTTTTAATAAGGTTCTTACCTTCTGGTTTTCCAACGGATGGGCTATTGTTAGGTATGCTTTCTTATTTATTTATATATCCTTTTTGAATGGTTGTCATTAAACTTTTATTTACGTCTTCAACTGATTTGGTTTCCTCTCAGGTGGCTACCGGCTACCCCCTTCTCCTCTCATGTACAGCTTCTAGAATATCCACATGGTTTCATGGCTATGTTCCTTCTTAAGGTTTGTAGAGGGGAATTCTTAAGGATAATCCCTTCCTCCCTTTTCATTTGTGTCTTCCATAAGATCCATCTCTAATAGACAGGTTGGAAATGTGATAATGTTTTCCATAGAATCCTGGTACGTGTTATGAATATTTAAATGATATATTAATTATAACTAATAAATTATTATTTACTAAGGTGAAAGGGTGTAACCCTTCACTATGCATGCTCAAGCCTTATAAAGGAAAGCCTCATTGTAATATTTTTTCATTATCTATCAATATATTATTATTTTTATTCTCAATTATGGAAGACAGACTCGCTTCTTAACTCCAAAACTGGGATCAATTGTTCTGTTTGGTATCAGAGTGAATTTTCTCCTCCTACATTGAGCTCGGATTTGGCTCATCGACTCCTAATTCTCCTGCATCTCCATTTCATCACCTATCGCTCCCTCACATTTCACTCTGAATTTCCTTAGTCCATCAACTCTCCTTTTCCCATTTCCTCCTCTATCCTCATCTGCGCTACCCTATACGCCTCCAATCCTCATGTTCCTGCACTCACAATCACTCTCATGCTACACATCCAAAAATACTTCTCCACCTATGTTTCCATCGCTAGTGCCATTAGTCGTGCTTCCCTCTCTACTCCCCCTCGTCACTCCAATCCATCCACCCCTCCCTCAACACACTCCATCCATATCCCTCTTCTACAACACAACTCCATCTCCCTTATCGTCCTCCCTTCACGCTTTCCCACACCTGCGACCTAAATCTCCTACTCAACTCCATTTCCCCAAGCACTACCCCACTACTCCGCTGAATTTCCCCAAGCACTATCGAGGACAAATATTTTGTTCCTGGATGACTTTAACCTTAGTTTTTTCTTAGTTTTTTACCTTTTTTGATAGGTTGTTAGTCAAATCAACTCTCTGAAATTAGACTTCAATCCATATGGCGAATCGACTATCAAATTCCGACTCAAATAACTTACCAAGGTATTCAACTAGAAGAAACTCTGAAGGCTTACTCAATTTCATCCCTGAGCCTGAACAAGTTTATAGGAGGATATTGAATAAGTTACTTTCTCATAGGAACCTTGAGAATCTTGGATCTGAGTCTGTTTTAGACATATGTAACTTGTTTGAAGAAAATAACAATCAAAATTGTTTTTCTGACATAATGGGTGAGTATTTTACTCAACTCGACTTCTCTTAGATAGCAGGTCAACCCCATCATATTCCAAACAAAACCGTAGAGAATATCCCTATGTTCACTGGCTCTGATGCCATTACTTCGACCATGCATCTCATAATTTTCTCCAGATGTGTCGATTCTTTCATCAATGATCCTGCACATCAACATGACGATGTGTACATGAAAATATTTGTTCTTTGTTTGGATGGAAAGGCTGGTGACTGGTACAACAATTTACCAAACAACTCCTTTGCTACACTTGAAGCTTTCAAAACTACCTTCACTAGCAAGTTCAATGAAAAGAAGGAGTTGTTGCATCAACTTGCTTCTCTAACCAACATAAAGAAGAAGGAGAATGAGAGATTCACAGAACTATCAAATTCCATTCCTTCCACTTACAAACCACCTATGCCATCTATCTTGCTTTATTACATTGAAGCACTTAGTGGGAATATGCAATATCAGATCAAGGATAAAGAACCCACTACTCTTCTTAAGGCACAAGAAATGGCAGTCAAAATAAACATAAATATGCAGTATTCAGGTGAATCCAACCTTCCTGGTTATTCAAGGTCCTCGACTCCTTTAAAGTCAAATGAGCATAAATAAGAGGATTCCTATTAAAAACAAATGAAGGAAATGAAGGAATAATTTGAAAGAATGGAAGACAAACATCAAGCATAACTTGCATCCTTGTAAAACCCATTATGGCTTCTTTCTTTATTTTTCTTTCTTGCTTTCTTCTCAAGGGTTAAAATCCTTCTTATTGTAATCATTAATAAAAAAGGACCAGTGGGGTTAAGCCTCCCACATTTTTTTTCTGCTTCCCCTATTTGGGGGAAGTGTGTCTTGTCTTTTCCTTACTTAGATTAGAGTGCATGCTAGCTATAGTTTGTTTTCTAGTAATTTATAGTTTTAATCTTCGCTTGCATGCTTCTTATTTCATGTGTTTTTTTAATTATTCATAAAAAGAACCCAAATACTCTTGAACCTGTCATAAGGAAAGTCAAGAGCACTCTCTATCAGAGAGCACTTGCATTGCATTATCATAGTAGGTTAGGTAATACTCTTGAATCTCACCATAAGGTGGATCAACAGCACTCTCTGTCGGAGAGTTGTGATTGTTAATAAAATTTGCAACTCACATTCACTCTTTAAAATTGGAACTTACCATTCTACAGTGTGTATGCTCTAGCCGTATGGGATATCTAGAAGCATTGTAATTTTTTAATTCTCATGCTTAACTCCAAGTACAACCATAATAAAATTGACCACTTTCCCCAGGAAAAAATCCAACACCTAGATTTAAGCCGTTGCGGTGGAAAAATACCCAAAGGAAGAAGGAACACCTGGTCAATGACCTCAAGGCACTAGTTAGGCTACACCCTTGCGGTGTAGTGTTGAACATAGCTTCAGAGACTCCGGACTATCCTACATATTCCTTGCGGGTAGCCACATCGGTTAAGGGATTTGGACATATCTCCCATACCGAAAGGTATATCTTGGACGAGACCCCCCTCCCATTTAACAATAAACCTCATTCATTAAATACACAATAAAATTTTACCAAGAAGCATTTGCAAAACAATCACACAAACATCATAGACTTGTATTTCAGCATCCCCGACACTTCGACTCCATTTAAGGCACTGGTCTGTTAATTCTCGCATTATCTTGTTTGGACCATTTGTCCATTTGTTTCTAACTTATTTCATATGTGGATGCTTTAATTTCTATCTTATTATTCATATCATGTTTTGCAAATAGAAACATGGATTGCGTAATTGGTTTTTGTGTACATCAAAACTCATAAACAACACTAATTCTCATCTTCCATCTAACAGTCATTAAAAACATTTTAAAAAGCCTTAGATAACCTTTTTTTAGGGACTACCCCCTTGGATTCGTTAGGAGTTAGCCTAAATGGAGGAGTTGGGATCAAGTGACAACACCTGGCTCTTTGCTTGCCCCCAAGGCCACACCTTTCCTTCTTAGGGAAATAGCAGCCCAAAATATTTCTGCTGACGATGTGCATTCGACGGGAAACATCCTACTCATCTCTATTTCCCTTCACCCGATTCTCATCATTCTAGCGCTCCTACATTATCTCCACCTACGTATTCTCTCCTCCCTATCCTATACACTCCTTGATTTACCACTCCATCCCATCATATCCGTTCCCTTCTGCACAATCCCCACACCCATCCACCTTTTTTTTCCTTCCACCTCCTCTTTTTCGCCCTCCCCATGCTTCAACTTCTACATCCACTCACTGCTACCCTCGTTTGTCTTCCACTCGCAGCTACCACCTCCCTCCTACACATCTTCTCTCCCTCTAGCTCCACTTTCCTACTTCCTCTTCTCCCTCGTCACTTCCACTGCCTCCTCCTCTTCTAGCCTCTTCCTCCCACACTTTTCCATCTACATCTCCCTCCCACACATCCTCCTACACTTCTATACTAGCATCCACCTCCACTTGTTCGGTCGTTGTCAGCTACATCCTCACCATCCCTTCCATAATTCATAAACCTAAAATTCATATCAAAACAAATAATTATAATATAATATTAAATTATTATTATTCTTAATAATTATTATTATTATTCTTATAATATTTATCCCTTTTTATTCCATTACAAAACCGTATGATAAAATTTAAAATTCATAATATAATAATATTATTTTGAATAATTATTTTAATTATATATATATATATATATATATATATATTATTAATTGTCTTTCATGAACCAAAATAATGTCCAAATACACACCTCCACATACAAGGACTAAGACCATGGCTAAATTAAAAGACCAAATCGAGAAATTGGAGAAGGACATTAAGGCCCTCGTCGCTAACAAAAAAAGATTGAAGGAAGAAATGAAAAATAACAATACAATACTTAAGAAAGAAATAAAAGACGAAGTTGTTCTGGTACTAGAAAGAAGGCTAGATAAAAAATTGGACATCATGAATGAGAAACAAAAATATTTGGATGACAAAATTAATACCATGACTCAAGACATAAACACCATAACACAGAACTTGAGCACCATGATGCAAAACCATAATACATTAATGAAGGTGTTACAAAAACTAATGCCTAATACAGACCATGCCAATAGGCTAGACATGTTAGATGCCTCATTTCACATTTCCATACAGGAAACACTCGCCAAGAATCAATAAGATTTGCAAAAATAAATGAATATTAACAATGCAATGCTTAAACAAGAGATAGAAACAAAAGTACTTCCATATATTGAGGCATGATTAAATAACAAAATAGACGCTTTTAGTAAGATAATAGAGAAGGAAAAGGCTAAAAATCACCACAAACAATGAAGCATTTCAAATATGTCGGTTGCATAATGCAATAGCTCCGAGACACCATCAAACTATAAAGCAAAAGGAAACCAATATCATCCTTACATAGTGTACCCACCTAAGGCAAAAATAGAGTTGTTGAAATAAAATGGAAGTGAAGACCAATGTGTTGCATAGTTAAACAAAGTGGAAGAGTACTTCGACATCTACAATATTCAATTTAATGAGGAGAAGGTGAAATATGGATCAATACATATGGAAGGGTAAAACTATAATTGGTACATGTGGTGGAAAATAGATAATTTTTTGTACACCTGGAACTTGTTCAAAAAAACAAAATTAATAGGTTTCAAGGAATCACAGAAGATTAATTTTTCAGAAAGTTGAACAACTTACAACAGGACGAAAGCGTTGCTCAAATATTGTAACTTCGAAGAATATTCTATATGTATCTTTTGTGGTCCCCGATGGTCCTATCGGGAGAACCACTTGTATTACATTGTACCTTGATGCTCCTAATCGGAAGATCTAATAAGAGTCATGAGGTAGTCCCCTCTAATTGTAAAGGTGGGTCATTAGCACCCCAGTGTGGTTACTTGAGCCTACATGTGTAACTCGAGACTACATGATTTAACTCGAGCCTACATGTCAAATGAGTTAACTTAAGTGAATGGATGAATACAAATAGAGGTGTAGTGCTCCTCATTTGAGACACACACACTCTCACTTGTGTAGCACATTAGTGGAGAGAGAGAAGCAGTTGGAGAAGGAGGAGGATCAGGCTTTGATCTCCTTGTTGGTTTTACCTTTTATCTTTTTGGGCATCTATATTGAGGAAGATTTTGCTGGGTTTTTCCCTTTAGGGTTTCCCAGGATAAATCGGTGTTGTTCTTTTGATACTGTTTCTTTCAGTGATCCTGCTTATATGCTTTTGTTATGAAAATTAAATGAAATACTGATGTATTAGCTAAGCATATGAAAATTCAACATGGAATCAGAGCCACCTTGAATAGGACAACTTTCACAAGGCAAAATAGCTCTCCCTCTCTCCCCAGAAGAAATTAGGGCTTCTTACTGAAGAGGAATTTTTGAGTGAGCCTGGCATAGGATTTCTCTCCTCATCAAAATCTAAGTTTAGAGACCTGGATCAAGATGTTTGGTTGGGTGAAACTCCGGGAAAGTCAAACCCTAGTTTGACCCCGAGCTAGAAAAACCCTAAATACTAAAACTGCTAAGTTTTGGTAAATTTTCTATATCCCGATATTGGAGAAGGTTCATGAGCTAAACATTATAGAGGCCGAAGATGAAATCCTTATGTACACTGTGTCCAAATGTCAGCCTCCGATTCACTATATTTGGGGAGATATGATCCCTCCAAGTTAGGGTTCCAGCCTCTTCCAGAATTCATCCCTAAACAAGACACCTGGGTAAAATTGGTATATATTGAGGTACAAAGGTCCAAATTGAATTCCTGAAGATGTTCCAGAAATATCACGGAATTTAATTTCTGTGGTCCAAATTTCAGAACCAGAAGATGAAATAGTGACACGTGGCAGTACGTACAACTTCGTTGTTCTGGACAGTCCTGTAACAGGTCACCGTGGGAAAAAGATCATAAATCCCAATTGGTGAAACAAAATCTGATGAAACCTATGGTGTTGGATCCGGGACATGCGAGGTTACCTCAGTGAGCAATTTTAGACACATAGGAGCCGTAATTTCGGAGATATCATAGCAGCAGTGATAGGAATTTCTGTAGAAGAAATTAGAAAACTAGGGCTTCCTGTTCCAGGAGCTTCCCTCCACTGTTTTCAGAAAAGGAGTACATTAGACAGCTCCATTTGAAGAGATCTATCTTTCTATCCAATCATATCTTAAATATTCCAAGTTTTTTAAAATTAGGGTTTCTCTGACAAACCCTATATCAGCTAGCTCTGGAAGCAGGACGGACACCTCAAATCGGTAAGATCTAATCTTTTGCTATTTGCATTTGAGGTTCTCATTTCAAAGTGATCTATCACATCAGCTTGATGATAATCTTGGTAAAGTTGAAAACTTCCAAGCATGGAAGTATTTGATCTCTTTGAAGAAAATGAATTGGACACCTACATGAGTAGAGAGGTTCCAATTCCATACGAAGATGAGGCTCAAAGCCTTACACAAGAAGAACTTGATCAAGGCCAAGAAGATCATTGTTGATTCAATCACGGATCAACTTATACCACAAGTGTCTTCCATAAAGACACAAAATATGTTTGATTCCTTGATCAAGCTATTTGAATATAAGAACTTAAATCAGAAGATGGCTTTGAGAAAACAAATGAAGAATGTGAAGATCCAGAATGCAGAACAACTTGAAGCGGTAGAAGAAGAAGTGAAGAATGCAGAAGTGGTGATAGCCACCTTGAATGGCCTCCCCGGATCATGGGATTCATTCATGCAAAGAATGTATTCCAGAAGGAAGAAATTGCTTTTAGCTCGACTCTAAGAAGAGAAGAAGAAGATGGGAGCAATTGAAGATCAAGCTCTCACCCTTCAAAGAAGATCCCTCAAGCGATGAGGAATATGAAGAACTCAATTCTTGAAGAACCTCTTATTCATCTTATCATTTGGATAAGAAATGATGATTTCATGAATGAAGAAGATGATAAAGCATAATGATCAAGATGGAGTCTACCCACGAAACAAATAAAAGATAAGTATTCAATTGTCATTTCATGATATTGTTTTGTTATACATTTGATTATATTCAGTTGATGTGTTATGCATGATAGATTGTTTGCATTAATGATTGTATACTACTAATATGCATGTGATGGGTAAGTAGCTTATGGTCCTATACAACTCTCCATTGCTACTTATCAAACCTCTTTGCTGACATATTGGATTAGTGCACAATCTCAATGATGTCATGGTAGAGATGGAAGGCATCTAGAAAGTTTATGTGAGATATGGATGAATGTTGTATTGACTAAACAATTGCATGATGCATAAGAATTTGTCGTTATGCATATGTTTTATGAAATAGTTCTAACCATGCAACTGGTGCATTTGAAATGTAGGAAAGGTCCTGTACAACCTCCTACAAAAAAAGAAGGATGAGACTTGTTCCGAAGAACAAGTAATGACAATTCAAGATTCACTCCAATAAACATGAATCTGAATCTCCCAGGGTCAGAGACACCATGACGGAAGAAAGAGATTCAGAGAGTGGTAGATCCACCTTGAAGGATGAAGACCACCATGGGTACAAGAGATAACTCAAGATGAAGAAAAGAATGCTATGAAAGAAGCTATGATCAAATAATAACAGGGAAGTATGCAGTATCTTCCACATGGATCTACAAGAACAAGTGTACAAAGCAAGGTTCGTGATTTTTCTCAGAAAGAATAGACTATGACATGACATACTCTATTGACCAGTATATATCAAGCATAGAACCACCTGTACAGAATGAAGAGGGAAGATGATACTCCACTTCAGGGGAAGTGACTACAGAAAATTATATCTGAGTTCGACATGGTATGACATGATGGATAGCTTCATGATGGATCGAGACTTTACCAAGAGTAAAGTGGGTTCCAACCTTCAAGGTTGAATGCAGAAGACTAGGATATGTTGATGACCTGAGAAGACAAACTCATAGAAGATGTTATGATACTAGAATGATGTTTGGGATATAGTACTCAAACCAGAAAGCAAGAATGTGGTATCTTCCAAATGGATTTGCAAGATAAGATATGTTGCTGATAGAAGTAAGGTAAGACTTGTGGCTAGAGGTTTCTATCAGAAAGAGGGAATTAATTCTGAAGAGACACTTACTCCAGGTAGCAAGGTACACTTCCTTCAAAACTATCATGGTAGTTTTTTCCATGATGAAGTAAAGACAAGCCTTCCTTAATGGTATGATTGAGTCAGAGTTTTACATCGAATAGTCACGAGGAATCAAGTATGCAAGTTGAAGAAGGCCCTCTATGGCCTGAAGCAAGCTCCCAGAGCTTGGTATGGAAGAATAGATAGTTTCCTGATGAGCATGGGCTTTGCCAAGAGTAAAGTCGATCCTAACCTTTCCCACAAGGTTGTAGAAGATGAACCTGTCATTCTATTACTATATGTGGATGACTTATTCTTAACAGGGAATGAGAAACAGATCATGGAAAGCAAGAAGAAACTAGTAGAAGAATTTGAGATGAAAGACCTTGGGTTAATGCATTATTTCCTAGGTCTGGAAGTATGGCAAAGTTCAGAAGGAATATTTCTCAAGCAGGGAAAGTATGCGGTAGAGATATTGAAGAGATTCAATATGTTGGAATGCAAATTCATGGCCACACCCATGGACTCCAACCTGAAGTTGTTAGTTGATGACTCATCAGAGTTAGTGGATGTGACTCACTACAGACAGATCATTGGGTCATTTATGTACTTAAAAAATACCAGACCAGACATTTGTTTTGCTGTGAACACCTTAAGTCAATATCTTTTTCAACCAAGACGGGTTCACCTAGTAGCTGCAAAACATGTGATGAGATATCTGAAAGGGACTATAGACTTTGGTCTATACTATGATGGTAGCCATGAGTATAGATTGTATGGCTACACAGATGCAGATTGGGCTGGAATTATCTCAGATAGGAAAAGCACATCAGGTAGATGCTTTTGTTTGAGGTCTGCTATGAGTTCATGGTTTAGCAGGAAACAATCCAGTGTTTCTCTTAGCATGGTTGAAGCAGAATACATAGCAGATTGCTCTACTAAGTTGTGAAGCCATATGGCTTCAGAAGCTGATATCAGGTCTCTTTGACCTGAAGATGGATACTACAATGATTCTATGTGATAACCATAGTTGTGATGACAAAGAACCCTCTGTTCCGACGTAACACATAGAAATCCGGTATTTCTACATAAAAGATAAGATGTAGATAATGATACTGTAGATGCAGATGATGGTGATTCAGTATTTCTATACTGAATATAGAGATGATGATGTTTCAGTATTCCCATACTGAAGATATAGATGATATTTCAGTATTTACATACTGTAGGTACAGATGATGGTGATTCCGTATTTCTATACTGAATATAGAGATGATGATGCTTTTAGTATTTATATACTGAAGATATAGATGATGATGCTTTCAATATTCACATATTGGAGATACAGATGGTTATATTTCAGTATTCACATACTGAATATGTAGATGATGATGGTTTGGATGATGATGTACTGATGAAGCCTCTGCCTCGAGTAGAGTTCGAACACTTTCGAGACAAGCTTGGTGTTGTTCGTAAAGACCTTCCTCGAAAGGGGGAGCAGTGATATTGCAGTGGGATTGTATCATCCCTGGGAACTTGCCCTAAATTGATCTGGAGACCTCGGTCTTCGAGAATGAAGTGGGATTGTATCATCCCTGGGCACTTGCCCTAAAGTGATCCGGATACCTTGGTCTTCGAGAATGAAGAGGGATTGTATCATCCTGGGACATCTGTCCATAATAGATCCGGTGAGCTCGGTCCTCGAGAACATGGTGGGATTGTATCATCCCTGGGAACTTTCCCTAAAGTGATCCGGAGACCTCGGTCTTTGAGAATGAAGAGGAATTGTATCATCCTGGGACATCTGTCCATAATACATCCGGTGACCTCGGTCTTCGAGAATGAAGAGGGATTGTATCATCCCGGGACATCTATCCATAATAGATCCGATGACCTCGGTCCTCGAGAATGTGGTAGGATTGCATCATCCTTGGACATTGTCCTAAAGTGATAGGGAATGATTCTCCCATAATCAATCCGGTGGCTTCGGTCCTTGAGAATGTGGTAGGATTGCATCATCCTTGGACATAGTCCTAAAGTGATAGGGATTGATTCTCTCGTAATCAATCTAGTGGCTTCGGTCCTCGATAATGTGGTAGGATTGCATCATCCTTGGACATAGTCCTAAAGTGATAGGGACTGATTCTCCCATAATCAATCCGGTGGCTTTGGTCCTCGAGAATGTGGTAGGATTGCATCATCCTTGGACTTAGTCCTAAATTGATAGGGACTGATTCTCCCATAATCAATTCGGTAACTTCGGTTGTCAAGAATGTGGTGGGATTGTATCATCCCTGGACTTTAAGTCCAAAAGTGATCCAAAGACTTTTTGTCTTTGAGTTGTGGATTGCAGGTTGTTGTTGATGATGATGATGTCGTAATGATCGAAAGATCAGAGTATGATGATGATGACGTACTGATCGAAAGATCAGAGTATGATTACATACTGATCGAAAGATCAGAGTATGATGATGATGACATACTGATCAAAAGATCAGAGTATGATGATGATGACGTACTGATCGAAATATCAGAGTATGATGATGATGTTTCTAATCGAAAGATCAGAGTATGTTGATGATGTTTCTGATCGAAAGATCAGAGTATGATGATGATGTTTCTGATCGAAAGATCAGAGTATGATGATGATGTTTCTGATCGAAAGATCAGAATGTGATGATGATTATGATCGACATATCAGAATATGATGATGATGATGTTACTGCTGATCGAAAGGGAAAAGTGTTGATGATGATATTGTTGATCGAGAGGTCAAAGTACTGAAGATGTTGTTGTTGATCGAAAGGTCAAGGTGCTGAAGATGTTGTTGCTGATCGAAAGGTCAAGGTGCTGAAGATGTTGTTGCTGATCGAAAATTCAAAGTGCTGAAGATGTTGTTGATCGAAAGGTCAAAATGCTAAAGATGTTGTTGCTGATCAAAAAGACAAAGTGCTGAAGATGTTGCTGATCGAAAGGTCAAAATGCTGAAGATGTTCTTTCTGATCAAATAATCAAAGTGCTGAAGATGTTGCTGATCGAAAGGTCCAAGTGCTGAAGATGTCGTTGCTAATTGAAAGATCAAAATACTAAAGATGTTGCTGATCAAAGACTGAAGATGTTGCTGATGATGAAGACTGAAGATTGAAGATGAAGACTACATGATGTTGAAAAGCTTCCAATGATTTATAGATGTGTTACCCTGCTGATGTTGATGATGTCCCCTATCTCTACTCTTGTTGTTGTTGATGTTGCTGTAGAATACCCTTCTCGTTAAGGGGGACTGTTGAAATATTGTAACTTCAAATAATATTCTATATGTATCTTTTTGTGGTCCCGGATGGTCCTATCGGGAGAACCACTTGTATTAAATTGTACCCCGATGCTCCTAATTGGAAGATCTAATAAGAGTCATGAGGTAGTCCCCTCTAATTGTAAAGGTGGGTCATTAGCACCCCAGTGTGGTTACTTGAGCCTACATGTGTAACTCGAGCCTACATGATTTAACTCAAGCCTACAAGTCAAATGAGTTAACTTAAGTGAACGGATGAATATAAATAGAGGTGTAGTGCTCCTCATTTGAGACACACACACTCTCACTTGTGTATCGCATTAGTGGAGAGAGAGAAGTAGCTGGAGAAGGAGGACGATCAGGCTTTGATCTCCTTGTTGGTTTTACCTTTTATCTTTTTGGGCATCTATATTGAGGAAGCTTTTGCTGGGTTTTTCCCTTTAGGGTTTCCCAGGATAAATCTGTGTTGTTCTTGTGATACTGTTTCTTTCAGTGATTCTGCTTATATGCTTTTGTTATGAAAATGAAATGAAATACTGATGTATTAGCTAAGCATATGAAAATTCAACAAGCGTTGAGGAATTCACACATCAATGGGAATCCCTATCAACACGATTATTTGGGTTATCTGACAAACAAAGACTCGAAACCTATTTAGGAGGTCTTAAACCATACCTCCAAAAATAATTAAAGATGCATGCCATACCAAACATAGAAGTGGAAAGATATAAAGCAAAAGCAGCAGAACACAAATTGGAAGGACTAAAAATAAGAGACGATAACAATTATCGGCATGAAAAAAGGACACAATGTAGATATTGTGAAAATAATTGGTCACCTGGTCATCAATGCAACAAACCTCAATCATATGCCTATGAAATTGGAAACACTTCGAAAACGTCTAACAGTTGCTCTGATAATAGAATAAAGAAGAAAAACACATGTCGTCGATGCGGTGATGACTGGACCTTAAGCCATAAATGTAGGAACAGTCAGACAATACAGTGCAAAATCATCAATGGAAAGGAAGTGCAAGTATTTGCAAAAGAAGTCTCATCTGATTCTAATACCGACACAGAATCTGAATGAAAGACGACATTAAAAAAATTAAGCTTTGAGAACAAATCTTTCCAAAGGGGAAGGCAATGTTATGAATATTTAAATGATATATTAGTTATAAATAATAATAATTATTTACTAAGGTGAAGGGGCGTACCCCGATCACTATGCATGCTCAATCCTTATAAAGGCAAGCCTCATTGTAATATTTTATCATCATCTATCAATATATTATTATTTTTATTCTCAATTATGGAAGACATACTCGCTTCTTAACTCCACAACCGAACTCGATTGTTCGAGTTGAAGACTATTTATAGTTCATGACTCATTTGACTGTGCATAACCTCCACCTTCAACGATGTCCTCACCTTCTTTGCTTTCACCCTGTTTGTTGGAAACTTGCGGCCCATTCCTAGAGGGTGGGTTAGTGTTACAGGGGTGGATTTATAGCTTGCACCCTCCCTTCTCTTATTTTCTTCAACTTTTTAGAGAGGTGACCTCTCGGCTAGTCATCCCCTCCCGACGTAGTGGCCACACTTTCACAACATGCTTCCTCAATTATGAAGGTTCAACCTCTCAGCTGGCATCCCATTCACCCACTCTCTCCTTCCCACACCATTGGCCACTCTGTGGAAGCGTTGAGAACATAATTCCTTTGTGCATCATGGAATCTCAAGGAGGAGGGTGTTGTTGCTCAAGAATAATACCAATTGAACTGGTTTCAGATTTCTAGGGAATATTTTGTTAGTGGAAAGAGATAAACCTCTGAGTGGAAATCAAAACAAGAAGAATTTCCTCTTGCCCTCTTCGAGATGCTTGTCTTCACATTTGAACTCCTGAATGGATCCTTTGGTTGGATGAGAACTTGGAGGTTTGGACTTAATGACCAAAACCAAAATGCTTTTAATTCAATCAAGTCACATAAAAAAAATGTTGATTTGTTTGCTAACATTGAATTGTTTACTAACTATGTGGATTATTTGTTTTCTATTTACAGGTTTCCATCTTTCTTGCAAACACTGAACACATTAGGTTTATGGTATCCTCTACATAATTCTCTACTTTATGCTTTTCTTTCCTTTTAGCTAAGGAAATAAGTTCCATGATGTAACATGCTAAGAAATCTTACCAAGCATGCAATAAATAAATTGTTTTATTTATTTATTCTTATTAAATTTTGGTTTTTTTTTTTGTTTCCATTTCAAAATGGTTGTTATGCTAAAATCATGCTTTACTACATTTCAATTTATGTTTTGTAGCATGCCAAATGGCTCAAGTTTTAAATCTCAACCTATGTTTTGCATGCTTGATAATATTAAATAGCGTTGGGTCAAGCTTCCAGGTTAAACCGTGTGACTTATTTCTAACTTGTTTTTAAAACAATAATATATATAAATGCATGTATGTAGTTTCATGCCATTTTTTTATTTCTAACTTCTAACTATGTTCTCTTTTGACCTTGCAGGTATGGCAATAAGTTTCCAAGTGTAGCCTAGTTTAGATTTACACTTGTTTATTTCATAAATTTATGTTATGCTTTTATTTCAACTGTAGTAATCTCTATGGTTCTAGACTTGGAACTATGGCTTTAATACCATGTGTAGGGACTTGTCCTGCTGGTCCCGAAACTCTTAAATTTTCTAACTTGATGGAATAAATTTCCATATTTCACTTATCGGCGTGTTTGAAGGTTGAAGTTAGGTTCACAAGTATAAGGCAACAATATATATATATATATATATATATATAAATTGATAAAATGAAACATACATTGGTAAATTTGGATATACAAGGGTAGAAAGAATAAAAGTTCGTCTTTCTTTCAACAACATATATCTAAGAAAAATTGTAAACATCATTAGTGAGAACCAATAGTATTGGTAAAATTTCATAATACTTGTGTAGGAAAACTAAATAAAAACTTAGAAAATTACCTGAATACTAGTAGCTTCCTGTAGCTTTGTTCTGGAGCTTTCCTCTTAGAAGCTTTCTCTCTCGACAAATAAAACTCAACTTCTCAAACTAATCTTGCCACCCTACCTGCTAGGAACAACCTCGTCGGCTCCCTAGCTTCAAGAAACCATGTTTATTGAACCCCCGAGCCCAAAACTTGAGTGTGAACAGTCCAACTAGTACTATATATTTTCCCCCAAATTCATGAAAACCAACCTGAGCTTTTGTTTTTTTTCTCCAAAATCCTCTCCATCTCCCTTCCTTTATCCCCTCTCTTCACCCCCTCCCTACCTCCATTACTACCCTTTTCCACATTCATGAGGTCCCAACAACCTTCTCGCCTACCATGTCAGGCTCAATCAAGCCAATACAATTAATATTATTTTAACATTTAATTAATTAATTAATTAATCACCGCTCTTTACGCGGTCCACTGACACCACTCTCAACCTAACACTTGTAACCTTAACCACATGTTTAATTGAAATCCTAAATTCACATTCTGTTTCCCCTTTTTAAATAAATATAATAAAGTAACCAATGTTATTTCTTCACTATTACCTCATATTACCATTAGTTAGGAGTTTAACTGAATGTCTTTAGTGCTTCACCATCAGTGTCATCCTTAACAAATACTTTGCATAAATCAAGGAGTGGATTTCTTAATTAACTGAAACGTGTTTACCACAACTAATGCTTATTTGATGTCTTTGCAATTCAAGTTCAGTGGAGGTCTGACATAGGACATTTGAATCTTTACTCTATCTCTGTGCTCATCTCATTTATCATTAATTAATTCTGCACGGTCCATGCATATTTAATTAATTAATCATCTTTATCATATCATACTCATAAGAATTGTTTCCCATCCTATGATCATATGTATTACCTCGAGTCATATAGTCATATGCTAAAGTAAATCACTCTAGGGATAGCTAATCCCTAAACGAGACTTGTAGCACTTGGTGACCATGATTAGCCATACATCACATAGTGTATCCTTTAGAATTATTACAACATAATTCATGTGGTATTGATACAACACAAGACCATCAACTTAATACAACATAAGTTCCGGACATGATACAATGCAAGTCTCTGACATTAATACAACATAAGGTCATGATCTTAATACAACATAAGATCCCAGTACATGCATCTCTCCCGAATAGAATTTAATACAACACAAGGTCCTAGCTTAATACAGCATAAGTTCCATGGAGAAGATATGAACCTAATATGACATAGATTCCGGACTTGATACAACACAAGTCTCATAGGAATGACTCCCAAAGTTGTACTTTCAACATGGAAGAAATTTGATCTTAGTTTCAAAACGGTACCGCTATGAGACTCGGGTGATATCTACTTAATTTGTATCTTGTTGTTGCT
>LPNX010168878.1:864738-975564 GCA_001517045.1 Pseudotsuga menziesii
TTTTCTACTGAAACTACTCTTTGTTATTTTCTTGATCATTTTCGAGAGTTTGAGAAAAAAGATTGAACCACCAAACCAAGGATTTCTTCTCCTAATGTTTAGAATTGGGTAACCCATATTCCAACTTTTTTGGTCGCTTATAGTTGCTTATAAATAATGTGGATTGTTCTTGTATGAGTTAACTAGTATTATTTTATGAGTATCTTTCTATGGTGATCCCATACAAAAATTCCTAGGGTTGTACATATTCCCAAAACAAGGCATCATTGATGGCTTGTACCATTTCATGCCAATAGGGTGACCAAAGAAAATTGAATGGTACACCACATGCATACAGAAACTTGAACATTTATGCATCCATGTAATCCCTACAAGCTTAGTCAATAAAATATGATAGTTTTCTATGCATAGGTGAATTCCACTCTAATGGGGGGATGGGGCTTGACCATCGAGCATTCTATCTGATTCTGGGATATGAAATTCAACCCTTCATTCTTTTGTATTTATTTTGTCTAACCTCCTCTTTCTTCTTGTAGTGTTTCTATATTTCACTAGCACTATGTCACATGATTTGATTCATGTAGTCTTACTTCATCCCATGGAATAATCCCATAGAGATGATTTCACACATGGTTGTATGAACTTGTGTAATTTTCATTACAATGGACCATAAAAAAATTGTTCCACTCCCTTCCCTAATATATTTCACATACTTCCACAAGGGTATTGAAATATCTGTGTGTTTCTATCCATCATCATTGCCAACTTCATAATCATCATCCCCTTCAATATGATCCTCCTCTTCATGAAAGGTGCCACTTCCTATTTCTTCCTCCTCATCATTGGTATTTTGGCTTCCAAACACCACCAACATATTAAAAAAACAAAACCAAAAGGAAAAATTGGATATCCATCATGATCCTTGAATCAATGCAAAAATAAATTGTTGTGTGCACTAAAATGATGGATAAGGATAAATCAGAAAGAGAAGGAGAAGATAAAATTCAAGTATTCAACATAGTAGAAAAAAATTAAAACAAATACAATTGGGACTTAGTTGAGCTTGCCTCCTCAACTCTCCAAAGTGGTTGAATGCAACTATGGAAACCTTCAATCTCCCTTTAAATATATCACAAACATTAACCTTAAATATCCCTTCCAATATCTCACAAAAAAATAAGTCAATTTACCCTCCAATCTCTCACAAACATTAGCCTTCAATCTATGTTCCAAACTCTCGCAAATTTGCTTCTCAACAACTAGTAAGTATTCCACTTGAAACCCTAGAAAAGATTAATGGCATGAGTCAAATGAGAGTAAACAAAGTGAGTGAGTATTTTAATCCATCAAAGTAACCCTTTACATGCCTAAACCTAAGTTAAAGGACGTTTTATTGGTTCCCACAAGCAATAGAGAGAAAAAAGGCTCACCCTGCGCAAGTGATTGGGGAGAAATTATTTTTCTCTCAAGAACAAACTGATAGATATTAGGGAGGAAATAGGGAGAAATAAGAGATCTATAATGAAGAGACTCTCCCTATTTTGGTAGGGAGTGATGTAATTTTCAGGGAGCACACTCCAAAAAATCATTCCTAGAGAGGAGTGATCAAGAAACATGCTCCCATGGCAACTTCCCAATCACTCCCTCATGGACTTCCATTCAATAGAAAATGGGAGAGGGGTTGGATCCTATGTAATGTAGGTTCATTTCTTCATTTATATCCATTACTTCTCTAATACAACTCTTTGATTAGTGATCATATTTTGCTAAAAATTTGGCGTATTCTACACAAATATGATATTTAGCCTTGTGACAATGCTTTGCCAAAGAGGTTGACTTAATACGCCTATTTTGGATATGTTTATTTTTTATCAATTATGCAGGTCTTCGAAATTTAAAACTTTTACAGTGAAACACTGAACACATGAATTAATGAATCAAATCAATCACACAAATAATTCATCCACGATACAAGATATACCCTCACAAAACCCTCAAAATTATGAGGATAAAAACCCAACAATTCTTTTGAGTATAATAGATGATTTGCAGAGAATGGTTTACAACACAATATCATATTGCCCGATAAGAGAGAACATGGAGCAATAGAGAATAATGATCAACTGTAATGAACATTTCATGTACCCAACACATTAATAATAAGCCAAAACAACAATCATGCGGACTATAGTGAATGGTTGCATGCCAATCATGCATACATGCATTACAATTTCGAATTTCTTACCTTGAATATTAATTGCTTGCATAGAAAATATCATCATGCATTACTAATGTGCCATGCCCATCATCTTTGACATTAACTGATGATTAAATGACATTGAAGTGAACCCAACATCTAACTAGATGTATCCACACTTAGTTAATACAATAACTTAAGTGTCATTGTGCTTTAACTAAAGTGTCATCATGCAATACACTTTATTAACTAAAGTGTTGTCTTAAGAGTCATATTTTAGTTTAACTAAAGTGTTTAGTTAATGCAAATTACTTTAGTTACCTAGTATATCTTCTTATTCTTCTTTATACTAGGAAAATCGACAACTGGGGAATGGTCGATACTTGTGTCACACAAGGTCCAAGGATCCAATCACGCTACCAATATAAACCGAGGTTCCCCTCTACCACCCGCAATCATGGGAAACAGGTAAGCTTGGGTAACATGTGACTTCATATCAAATGAATTTCCAATGAGCCACACCCAAGCGGGTTGTTAACTAGTCTATATTTATTCAACACTTAGTTAAATATTATTAACTAAATCATGTTGATTTATTTACTTGTAGTGATCACCATGAGTTCTTTAATTAACTGGAGATTTATAATTGAAGTACACATTGTAACTTTAACTTAATATTGCAATAATTAACTGATATATACTTTGTTATATCCACTAAAGATTTAAGTGAAGCTTAGTAATTCGAGTTCACTTTAGTCATTATAATGGAAATTCAAATTCTTTATGGATTATCTCTTTAATTGCTTATTTCTTTATCTTTACTGCATGGTCTATGTGTGTTAACAATAATTCATCATATCATATTATACTCATAAGAATTATCACATGTTATGATCATATCATATTACTCTCGAACCATATAGTCATTGCTAAAGTAATTCTCTCTAGAGGTAGCTAATCTCTAAAGGAAATATAATAGAAATTTGTGACCATGGTTAGTAATGCATCATATAACATCTATGATTCAACATGAAAATCATTTCTCCTATAAACGTGAAGTCCCACCTGAAGGGTGCCCACTCTCTAGATGACCACATGAGAATCATTGACCTGATATTACCCACAATTCTGACTTGATATTACCCACAAGTCTTCATTCTTGATGATTGGATTATGTTTGGTCTAGTAAGAGACCATATTGAGAGTCTGCGCTTTATGTTGGATAGCTGTTGTCAGTATCAGATCGTGCTTAATTCAAAGAAATGTATTTTTTGTGCACCATTTGGTGTGTTATTGGGACATGTCATGTGTCACGACGGAATCTTGGTCGACCCAACAAAAGTTGTGATTATCCTTGACTTGCCACCACCTACATCAGTCACGCAACTCAGATCAGTGTTAGGACACACAGGATACTACAAGAAGTTCATCAAAGGGTATGCAGAGATAACTACACCTATGGAGAAGTTGTTAAATAAAGATGCAAAGTTCCAGTGGATGGAAGCTTGACATGAAAGTTTAGACAAATTAAAAAAAAAAGATGGCCGCTACACCAATACTGGCATTTCCCGACTAGAAGAAGCAGTTCCATGTGCATGTCGACGCGTCATCTATCACGCTTGGCATAGTCTTGACACAACCAAGTGAGGGTGTGTTGGACTACCCTATTTATTTTGTTAGTAGATGACAGAGAAAAATTATACGACGACAAAGAGGGAAGGCCTCGCCATGGTATATGTGTTTCATAAGTTCCGATGCTACTTATTGGGTGGACATTTTAAAATGTACACTGATCATTCAACATTGAAATACCTGGTCAACAAGCCAGTGTTGGGGGGAAGATCTGTCATTGGCTCCTCATGTTTCAATAATTTGACTTTGAAGTCATTGTTAAACCTAGTCGACTAAATGTGGGACCTGATCAACTGTTAAGGATAAAAACTGGTGAAGAACCAACCAGTCTGGAGGATAGCTTGCTTGAAGCGCAACTATTTGCAGTCACCATGATTGAGGATCAAAATAAGGAGTTTAACGATGTCATCCACTCCCTAAGCATAGGCTATGCGCCTGAAGGGTTCACCAATGTACAAAAGAAACATTTGGTCATCAGAGCCACTAATTATACATTGATTGCGGGACACCTATACAAGATGGGCCATGATGAAATATTGCGTCAATTTGTCTTTGACTATGAATGACATTGGGTAATGAGTGAAGCACATGCTGGTGTCGTAGGAAGACACTACGCTGGAAAGCAGATTGTGCACAATATATTGCAAGATGGATTATGGTGGCCAACCATACATATGGATACCAAGAGCTTTTGTTGACACTATGATGTTTTCCAGAGGACAGGAAAACCATCGCGTCGCGACGAGATGCCGCTTGCGCCGTAGATAACCCTTCAAGAATTTGATAAATGGGCTATTGATTCTGTTGATCCTATTAGTCCATCGAGAAAAATGACTGGCACGCACTACATTATCATAGCGACAGACTACTTAACCAGCTGGGCTGAAGCCGCTCCTGTAAAATATTGTACCGCTGCGATTGCGACGAATTTTTTATTTGAAAACGTGGTAACTAATTTTGCTGCCTGAAAATTCTGCTAAGCGACCAAGGTACACATTTTGTTAACGAAATGATTGATGAGCTTACTATAGAATTCCAGATTCAACATAGAAAGATGTCACCCTATCATCCTCAGGCGAATGGAACAGTTGAATCGTTCAACAAGATCTTAGAGAATGCATTAACCAAAGTATGCAACGCGCGCCGGGATGATTGGGATCAGAAAGTTTCAGTTGTGTTATGGGTGTACTGCACGACTTGCAAGTGACTAATAGGGCACACTCCATTCATATTTGTGTATGGGCAAGAAGTTATTGTGCCAATGGAGTATATTATGCTGAGCTTAAGAATTGTTGTGCTGACAGAAATGACAGATGTGGATGCCATCGAGCAAAGGTTGTCGCAGCTCGTTCAGATGGAAGAAGAACGGTTCATCACAAGATTCCATCAAAACATAAAGAAGCTAAGGAAAAAAGAATGGCATGGTCGCCATATAAGGACTAAGCAATTCAAAGTCGGAGGACTTGTTTTTCTATATGACAGTAAATTTTTTAATCATCCAGGGAAATTGAAGACGCATTGGCTAGGGCCATATGTGGTCACACACATCACTGACGCAGGCACAATGAAATTGTAAAGGCTGGATGGAACGCTAGTCGCCTGAAACCTTACTATGATGGTCACGACATGCCTGGGTAAGGCAAAAAAAAAGAGAGAAAAGAAGAAAGGGAACTGTTATGTCGCATGTCTGCCACAGGAGCATTCAAATCGCAATAAAGAGCGGGAATGAAAGTTGGTTGTCATTAAAGCACGGATACCTGAAAATATTTAGGCGGTTATGACAACAAGGTGTCATTAATTTGACAACTCCGGGGAGAATGACGACGTGCTTTTTGGTCCCATCTGGTGTACTTTCCATAACTGTCCTAACAGGTACAGCTCAGAACTCAAGTATGTGAGTTAATTCAGAATCCGATCGAAGGAGAATCCCATGTGATAGACAAGATGTCAATCTGCCATCGAATGATCACATGCAGGATGAGTGCATCCCTATAAATATGAGCCTTCATTTTCAAGAATAATTTTACATGCATAGAGAGAATAAGTGTGAACCATAGCTTATGAGTGAGAGAGTCGAAGCTAATGGTCATTTCCATTTCTAGTACCAGTGAGCAATCCGACGTTATGAGAGCGTCACCTCTCCTGATAGAAGAATAAATTACGTCGCCAGAGGTACAACAACAAGCGCAATAGGAAGAAACAATGGTCCGACTAGTTCAACAAACAATCCCTTTGGATTCTGATTCAGCCCCTCCTTCAGCCTCGGGTTCGGCCCCGGTTCAAAATCCACTAGTTGATATACCAATGACAGCTCCGTGACCATTTGTGTTGGACCGGGACATCCCCGAATCATCATCACCTTGGGTCATGGTAATTCTATCCAAGAAGCATAAGGCCACTGAGGACATACCCATGGAATACATAACTATAGAGGAGGCACCAGCGTCACCGCCACGCAGAGACGCGAATGCCACCATCGAAGAGCAGAACCTGTTAGCGCCCTATGTTCGGCCAAGCAGAGCAGAGGAGCCTGAATTAAAGATTCCAACGAAATCCTACTCCTCCTTAGTGGCACCCTAGATCCCTGTTATAGTGCCACTATTGATGAACATAATTCCAAAGCTGATCAAACTACAGTTTGAAGACACTGATACCCGGAAGCAGGAAAACCTGAATTGAAAGAACTGCATGGTCACGACTCCAGTCGTGCCACCTGAGCCATAGTTGGTAGTTCCAATGCAATGGGATCATGATATCGAGAGCGCAGGTCTGCTAAAATTGCTCATAATACCATATTTTGGTCAGATCACGTAGGTGAGCACGTATGTGAAACCGTTGTTGGTATATTTCCATGGAGGATATTTATGGCTTGACCAACCCTATCCTATCGACATCGAGCTTATTTTGAAAATAACGGGTCTCCCATACCATGGACACGACCCTACTCCATATCTATGCGCAAATAGAGATACGACGAAGATGAAGCAGAAATATGACCTACAACGCACAAATAGAGGATTCCTCATTTCCTCTATTACGGTCAACACGGTGAGGTTCGTCGCAAAGATTTTATCTTGCAAGCTGTTGTGCAAGATGCAACCTACTGAGTGCACTGCCAGGACGGTGGAGCTGGCAGAGCAATGCGCAGAAGGCATCATTTTTAATTGGTCACAGTACTTGTTGAATGAGCTGCTTGAGGATGTCGAGCAAGCGCAGGAGGAACCTAAGACAAAGTTCCACTACTCCTGGCTCCTGATTCTCATTTCTTTTATGGTTTGGCAGATCCACCAGATTACCAGCCGCAGGATGTCCCTATACTTTGACATGGCGCCAAGTACCATAACCTATGGGAGGACAAGGAAGACAAGATTCGGAAAAAGGACAATAACATAGATTTATTTCTACAAGGAGGGGCACTCAGAGACATGATCAAACACCAGCATAGACTGCATGCGGCGAAAGTCGAGAAGTATGTGGCCTTCATAAAATTTCAAGCTGGTGTCTACAATTTTATCTTGGAGTCACAGAAGGATCCCACAAATCAAGCGTACCTGAACCTTTTATGATTGTTGACTCAGATGTGGAAGCAGTCATCCAGGACTGGCCTGAGGAATGGCACGTCCCGGTCGACGTAGAAATGAACCAGGGAAATAACCATGGCAACAACCAAGGAAATGGCCAAGGCAATGACTAAGACGATGACCCAAACAATGATGGGGGCGACGTGCAAAATAACCAATCACTCCACTCATATGAAAATGAAAAAAACAACGGTGGTGATGGTGGCTCTTATCAAGACGATGCAGAGGACACACCTACTGATGAGGATTTCTTGAACAAATAGAAAGCATGGGAATAGGAGCGCACACATGTGTGCAAGAAATGAAAAGCTGACAAAATGAATAATGCAGTCATCTTAGATAAGGAGTACATTGGCTCGCTTGAAGACATTGTCGCAGAAGTAGCAAAGACCATCTTTGAGGGTCTCAGTACACAGCAGATGCAAGTGGCCAACAGGCTCACCGAGCATGTTAATAGCATCACTGAGGCTATCAATGAAGTAAAAACCACAGTCAAAATACGGCATTGATCCTGGTGATACATTAGTCGTGCCACTGTTGTTGCTGCCCCTCAAGCTCAAATTAAAGGTGCAAGCACTGTAATTAGGAACGTCGGAGTATGACGATGTTATCCAGGTGATGGGGACATTGTCGCTATGCTTCTAGAAGCTAGCATTGGCTAAATTATATGATGTTCAGCATGCGGCCATGATAGAAATCCACATCAGAGAAAATTCTCTTGCTTACCAGGCCACAAAAAAGACAAAGAAGGCGAAAGAGTGCAAGGCCCTCCAAAGGGAAAAGGAGAAAGAGATTGAGGCACGGGAACAAAGCAGGCTTGGACTAGATGAAGCCATAAAAAGTGCAATCATAGAGTTCCCCATGGAAGAAGGCCAGGAATACAAAGATGCAGTCACAAAGGTTGGTCAGCTATCAAGGATTGCGGCAGATCTCAGAAGGCAGGTAGAGGAGCTTCAAGCACAACAACAGCCAAGAAGACCTCCTGAGGTACTTGAAGAGCGCAAGAAAACAGCATCAGATGTTGTTTGTCGGATTAAAGAGGGAGAAAAGATCTGCACATAAGAAATCAACATCATCTCTACGATGTGGGGAGTGCTCCTGGAAGATGAGACAGCGGAAAATTTTGTAGAGGATGCGCACTAGGATGACTTGAAAATCATGGCGGTGAAGGCGAAAATGAAAAAGTTGTCCATCAAAGAAAAGATTGCCAAGGTAACTGAGTTGAAGCAATTGCAGCAGCAAGTCCAAACTCTCTGCGACCAAGAGCGGAAAAGAAATGAAGAAGTTACGACAAAGTAGACAGAAGCCAAATGGGTTATAGGGCTCCTTCATCCTGTACAGTAGAAGCTCCAGCAGATAACTCAGATGCTAGAAGAAGTACCGTCGGAACATATCAGTTCTGATAGTGTGGAACAACTAGATAAGCAAGCAAAGGAGCTCAGGGAAGAAGTTTCCCAAGTACAGGGAATTTTGGAGTAATTTCAGGACAAGGTTGGTCCTATGGCACAGCTTGCGCGGAAACCATGAACCCTGCTTAGTGGCTCAAGACGAGCAACATACGAGTGTTGGGGGGATTTTGGGCCAAGAAAGAGCACAAGGAAGAACCTGAAGTGCAAGCACAAGAGGAAAAGCGGGCGCACGACGGGTAAAAGAAGGTAAAGGATGGAAAGGAAGCGCAGAGTAGAGAAAGTTGCGATGAAGGAAAAGAAGACCTAGAGTCGGTGGAAGTGTGTCAGGTAGAAGAGTAAAGGTTGGGAAGTAGCAGGACAAAATAGTGTAGGAGTTTGAATCAGTGGAAGACTAAAGGACGGAATTTTGTAGCTAGTCAGGACTTGTACAAGCAGGTTGAAAGACATTTCTGTGGCTAGTTATGTCCTGTGATTAATATGATGTAGGACGTTTTGCGGCCAATATGGCCTGTCATTAATGTAATAGAATATATTTTTTGGTTGTTTATGACTGTAATAACTGATTTGTACTCTATTGGGCCAATGCAGTCTTGTAAATTCTATAAATAAGAGGAACTCGTTTTGTATAAGGGTTAGCTTTAGAGCTTCAAAAGTTAGCTTCAGAGAGATTGTAGTAGCTAGTCAGTTGGTAACAGTAGAAGTATTTTGAGGAGATTAGAGAGGAGACTGATAGTAGAAGGTTTTTGAGTCACGGATATGCAATTGTGTGCGTAGACCGTTGTGTAGAGTCATTCTACAGCTAAGTGCGCAGATAGTAGAGTAGAAGAATCGATCCATGTTGTGTGCAGATCAGTAGGAGTAGATAGAAGAAAAGCATAAAAAGAGAGAGCATGAGAGAAATAAGAGTTTAAGCTAAATAGACATATCTCAAAACAGTCTGTAAGTCGTAGACTACAAGGTGCCATATATTTCTCATGCCAGATGAAGAGCACCTTGGTGGTTTTTCCCAGATGGGTTTCCACGTTATTTCTGTGTCGATGAATGTTGAATGTTTAACAGTTAATGTTGAATATTTGATTATCTTGCATTTTTTATGTTTATTGCTTGAATGAATGTCACAATATTGATAAAAGCAGTGAATGAATGAATGATTAAAGCATTATCAAGCGCTTGGTATCATTTCATGTTAAAATATTGTTAAGGTTATAATACAGTCGCATCACTGTCATTTACTTTTAAGGAATTAGCTGCATTGCATGGCTACACCCGTTTTTAAGTCTCAAGGACAAGGTTTTGTCGTACATCAGCTGTGTCGCACTATTGTGCCACCGTCAAAGTAGTAAAAGACTAAATTCTTCTGACTCTATCGAGCACCTTGGATGCATGCCAAGGGACTGTAATACCTAGCCGACTGTGGAAACATGTTTCTGGCAGTTACATATTAAGATGTCTCATGTGGGACTATGCCTTCCTCGTCGGTGTTCTCGGTTGAGCTTGCTTTATCAGACCGATGTCTTTGGGTGTTTTTTTGGTATTGTGTTGTTGTTGATCCTGGGTCACGAGAGAAAGGAAAAGTAGGCCAACATGCTAGAGTTCAAGGGCTCCCAAATATTCACAAAGAGAAGGTTCTAGTATGGCCATTGTGAATACTATTGGGTTACCTATGTATCCTTTAGCAAAGATGTTGGCCAAAGAAGTTGAAACTATTAGTAGGGAAGACTGGGTATTTATGAATGACTCTTCGATTTTGTGAATAAAATTAAGGAAAACAGAATGGATAAAAATGATGTTCTCATCTTTAATGTCCTGTCCTTATACACTATGATTCTCATAATGAATCCATTGCAGGTATCATCAACCTCATTTCCCATAGAAAATCGAAGTAGTGGATATGTGTCATAGGTCTATCGCTTTCAGTTTCAAAAGTATCACACTTGTGGGGTTGTTATGGGTTCCCTTCTCACCCCTATAGTTTCTAACCTCTTAATGGAGCACGTTGATGAGCATGCTTTGAAGACATTTCTCTTAAACCTAAATGGTGGATAAGATGTGTTGATGACAATAATGTCAATTATCCCCATAATAGAGATAGCCTAGAAAGATTCATTGCACACATTAATAACTAATGCAAGCATATCCAATTCACCTTGGAATTGGAAGAAACTAAGTTCTTTCCTTTTATGTATTTCCTAATTACAAGGTAGATTTAAATCACCAAATTTTTATAAATAAAACAGATATTGTCCAATACCTTCATGTGGGTTCTCAACACCACCCCTGATAGAAGTTGGGTGTGATTAACGCTCTTGTGTCTCATATAATTAGGATTTCATAGGATGACTACTTTGAACTAGGGAAGAAACATTTGAGGAATCATTTCTTTAATGTGGGCTATAAGAAGTGGTACATCAATAAGGCATTGAGTATCTAGAAAACGTCTAAAAGTTTATGTTCCTAATAATTCCATTGTTAAGCTTAGTGTGTTATTTCCCTATATTCATGATATTATAGAGATCATTTCAAGAATCATAAAGAAGAAAAACAATAAGACTTCAATTTATCCTCCAAATTCCATTAGGAGTTTTCTTAGTTTGGACTAAAATTTCACTAACCCTCATTAACTAAAAAAAGTGTTTATCAAATCTCTTACTCTTGTGGGAAGACCTATATTGATGAAATTGGGTATTCATCTTAAGTAGCACCAAAGGAACATTGTGTTGACATCTAACATACTTGTATTTGGTCTTTTTGTTTGATGGAACATTGTCACTAGGACAAACATAATAATAACAACAACAACAACCTAATTTTAAGGTCGTGACCAAGCTAGACACCAAATTGGTGTATGTGATCCCCTTTATGCAGCAAATTGACTGCTAAAGTCTATGGAGGTGTACATTCCCTAAACCCCCTTTGAATTTGAACCTATGGCCTTTTAGGAGGAAACACATGTTCTTAACTATTAGGCTCACTTAAACATATTTTTGTAAAATACCTCAAAGTTGTACCAAAAATTGACTATTATCCATAAAAGTGCATCAAAGATGGGGTAGAGATGTAGAAAGAAGCCAAGTATCTGAACATGGATAATGACCTTAAGGTAAGTATTGCTTGGCTACCAATTTTAAATCACAATGACATAGTTGGTCATATAAATTAATATTTTGTCATATCTTTACTTCCCCTCTCTTTGCTCCCCTCTTTTCTCATTTCTTTGTAGTTCCCTTGATTATGGTTTTACTTGTTTGCATACATTAGTTTTTATTTTTTTTGGTTCATCCTTGTCGGCATCATGTCATTGTTTCTTTATTATATATTTTGTTTTGGTTTTCATTATTCATTATTCATATAAAATGTTGCTACTCTTTTTTTCTTTCTTGATTAAATCATGTTTCTTATTCTTCTCTTTTATTCCCTCAACTTGTTGTTATCTTGCTTAATTGGTATAGTTTTGTTTTTATTATTTGTAATAATTTTCATCGATAACCCAATGTTTGGTTTTAGTTTAGATTGTTTTTTAAGTAATAATTTTTATTGTTTATACAATGTTTGGTTTTACTTTAGATTGATTTTGTAAACTTTTTAAACTAATTGATGGGATTTAACTTGGCAACTCGACACATAGAAATGATAATTTGTAACACATTTTTCCATAAACACATAGTTTATATAACTCAATTTGGATATTGAAAAACTCTAATCATATGATTATAAGTTTTTTTTTTGTTGGCAAAGTGGTGGAACCCCCCTGACTAGCAGGGTTTCCATTAGCTAAGTAACCACGAACCAGGGGCATCTAAGCCGTCAAAATCACCTGGGGATCGCACCCGGCCTGGACCGCACCAACCCTTAACATGGTTGGATTTTTTGGTATCCAACAGGATTAGAACCGATGACCTTTCAGCTTAGGGGGCGTCTTAACCATACCCCGCCACCAATTGTTCTACATCTCGTAGATCATATTATTATAAGTACTAATAGGAACAAAAAAATTATATTATTTGTATTCATGTGGTTCACAACCTTAAAGATAGAGGGCTCACTATGTCCACGGTAATAATTCTTAAGGGGGCACCTAAAGGGGCCTCACCGTGTCGGCTCTAGGGTAGGGAACCTAGCCTCGAAAGACCTAGATAATTGAACTTTTGACCTCAACTACTATGATCTTGGACTCGAAAACACTAACCAACTGAGCTACCCCTTGAGGCTAAAAATATTATATTATTACTATAAAATAAATTAAAATTATTTATTTAAACATTTATATTACTAATGATAACCATAATTCTCATCTAATAAGATGAAATTTGGTTTATCGAATTTTAAAAAAAAAACTAATAAAGAATTGATTGATTTGTTTTTACATATTAATATAAATAAAGATTAAATTTCAAATAACATATATGTAAATTAAAGTATTATGTCTTTGATAAGTTTTAATTTTCATATTGCATGATTTTCTCTATTTTCCATATTGCATCGATTTTTCAAAATGGATTTATCATCCATTTCCAGCTACATTTTTCAATCTTTGGGAATTGGATAAAAAAATATTAATACATCGATTTTTCAAAATGGATTTATCATCCATTTTAAGCTAAATGGATAAAAATTAATAATACATCGATTTCTCAAAATGGATTTATCATCAATTTTAATCTAGATTTTGCAGTCTTTGGGAAATGGATCCGAACAAAATAAATAATTCATTATTTTGAATTATTATTTCCCCATAAAACAAAATTTAAAATTGAAAAGCACTTTCTAAATCAAGTTGAATATCGGTTTCTCAAAATGGATTTATCATCCAGTTTAAGTTAGACTGTAAAAATAAATAATTCATTATTTTGAATTATTATTTTCCCATTAAGCTAAATTAATTTTAAAAAGCACTTTTCAAATCAAATTGAATAGTAGTGAACTTTGTAATTTAATTTTATAGTAATTTAATTACATTCAATTTAAATATATTTAATATTTTTTGATGTTTTTTATTTCATTACTTTCATTTATATCTTATTTAACTTTTGCTAATAAATCTTATTACAAATGTTTGTATAGTTTTATTTATTTATGTTAGGAAGTATAATGATAAGTATAACATCATTTTACGTTTTGACTGTAGATCAGGTGGTTGGGAGGAATGTTGTCATCATGTCTATCAGAGTTTAAATATCGCTTTGTGACATTTGCTCCTTGGGAGTTGCTTTGACTATGCAATGATTGTAAGTCTAGCCATACCTTGATTCTCTGGAATAACTGATGTTGGCATTTATCTTGGTGGATGTAGCCTTCTAACAAACGATGAACCACTATTTAAAAAAAAGAAGCATAATAACATCTTTATCTCTTATTCAATTACAAGTCCTTATAAACTTATACTTACAAATGCTACAATATGAAATATAACAAACTGCATAATGTGTATCTTTGTATATTTTTTTAATGCACCCATGTTTTATAGCCGTGATTATATCTAACAACTAATTTTGTATGTAAAATGAATGGAAATGATTTTATTTAAATATCCATCACAAGGATAATTCATTTTAAGAATATTTAACCATTTATTTATTAAATATGCAGATTTATTTTTATAGATTCATCAAGTTGGCATCCATGGGTAAGTTAAATTGATATAAGTAATCTATTTTAGACCATTATGACCATTATGTTAGGTTATGTTTTTAAGTAAGTATAAGGACATTTTATGAGAAATCTATTTTTATTTCCAACCTTTTTAGTATCACAAAAATGACAAATTTCCATCCCATGATTTTGAACATATTTATGTTTCACCATAAAGCTAATAGAAGTTTATTCTTATTTTAGTAATGCTGATTTTTTTGTTTCTACTAATTTACATTTTCTAAATTATGGTTTAACACTTTGTTATAATATTTTTATGTTATTTTATCTTTTTAAATTTAAATGTAATAATATTTTTAATTTATTTTATAAATAAAAATTATTTAATATAAAATTGGTTAAAACAAACCCAATCATCTATTAACTTTAACCAATTTTTTAAAATAATATTTTAACAAATGTTTTTCTACTTGTTATTTCAAATATCTTTGTATCTTTAATAAATTTTGTTTAATATAAAATTTATAAAAAAAAACACAACACCATTACTTGGAATTTTATATAACCCTATCCCTAAGGATGGTTGTTACCCTCTAATATTATATCTATCCATGCTAAAAAAATTATATAACCCTATCCCTAAGGATGGTTGTTACCCTCTAATATTATCTTTATCCATGCTAAAGGGTTGTCTGTTCATTCTATCTATAAGCAATTAAGGAGACATAGGAATACTTTGAAATGTTGTTGTAACCAAGCATATATCTATATGATATATGATTTTGGACAAGCATTATGATTGATACTTTCCTACTTACTATTGTATAATATATAATTTTGGACTAGCATTATGATTGATACTTTCCTACTTACTATTATATTCATTTTATTTCTCCATAATGGTGGTTGTCAATTAGAATTATTATAATATCTTAATATACCTATAAAACACCCTTCAAATCGTGGGCACTTTATAATCTAGTAGTATAATTTCAATTCGTTGACACTTCATAATCTTGTAGTGCATCTTATTTATTAAAAGATGTGCATATTAATCTTCTCCTTCTCAACTGGGTATGGATGACTGATGGATGACTGACTCTCTCTCCCCCTCTGTAGATATTTCAAAGGGTCAGTTACTTTTTATACAAGATGCGGAGGCTGGTGTTTCATTATCTAAAGTTTGTGGGGAAGCTTCCATTGTACCTTTGCAGCCGTCGACCTATACATGTTCTACCCTGCCTACATCTTCACCCTCCACGTCCCTGTGGGATGGTTCACACGGTCTGGTTGATATTCATCCACCTTTACTTTCACTGAGCTCAGACCCTCCTCTTCCACTATCTGTGGAACCCTCCTCTCCCATCTCACCACCTCAGAATGGTACCCTATCTTCATATGTGGCCCCCCTTTTTACCTCAGAATATTTCCTACCCTTGGTTGTTAATGGTCCGATTGTGAATTAGTATAGCCCTCCTGTTATCCCGTGTTATTCACCCACCTTCTCTGGACCAACTCTCATGAAGACACTCTCTATCTTCTCCGTGAAGAAACCTGTCTTGCCCTCTACACTTCCCCTTGACTCTATACGCTTTGAGAATGTCACAATCTGGAAATCAAGAAAGAAGCCTCTGTCGGACCCCAGTCTGGATGTTGATGCCCTCTCCTATACTCCTTTGTCGATTAGGATTAAAAATGCAGCCAGAAGCTGGATAGACTCCTCTCCAAGGGTTCTTAGAGCAATGACACCCTCGAGCAGTCGTGTTTGATGAAGATAGTTTCCCTGAAAATTCGTGGCTTCGAAGGGTTAGTCAAACAAAAATCTCTTTGTTCTCTCTTTCTCTCACTTGCTTCAGATATGATTTTGTTACAGGAAATGATGTGCAGTCATTTCCCTGCTCTCCTTGCCTTCTCTAAGCTCCTCTCAGGTTAGGAATTTTGTGCTACTGATGCTGCGGGTCTTTCTGGGGGTCTCTTAACTGGCTGGAATCCCCATACTGTGTGTTGTAAGGCTTTTGAAATGGTTGGTGGGATCCTGGTTCAAGCCAAGTTTAGAGGCTCTTTGGCTACCTTTTCCATTCTTAACTGTTACGGGCCTTATTCGGGTTGTGAATTATTTTGGAACAAAGTCATGGCAGGAGGCCTTCTTTCTCTTCCAAATCTAATTCTTGCGAGTGACCTTAAATTTACTCTGAATGCTGGGGAGATTTGGGGGAAATCTGCCCATCTGGATCTTCTTGCACCCTTCTTCAAAAATTTCCTATTTGTCAATAACCTGATCGACCTGGCCCCTCCATGTGCTGGCCCACCATGGAAAAATGGTAGGGCAAGGGATGATGAAATTAGTAAAAGGCTTGACCGATTCTTACTCACGGCCTCTCTTGTGCCCCTCTTACAGCAACATAGAGTTTGGTCGTCTACTGTTGATATTTCTGATCATTACCCCATTTGCCTCGAATGGAACGTGTTGGTTACTGGTCTCTACCCCTTTAAATTTAATAGGACTTGGATCATGGATGAGGGGTTCACCAAGTGGGTTGAGGAGGTCTGGTCCTTGTTACCATCATCCTCACAAGATAGTATGCATTCTTTGGCTCACAAGCTTCGGGTTTTAAAAGGGAAGGCCAAAGTCTAGATGAAGGAAAAGCATTGATGCATACTCAGGAATCCTTGGAGGTGAACTCGTATTAAAGATATTCTAGAAGCTCATCCCACGAGCATACTGTCTTTGGAAAATCATAAGATTATGTGGTCTCTTCGGGATCAGAAGAAATACATCCTTGCCCACGAGCTTCTTACTTGGCAATTGAAAAGCAGGGTTCAATGGGATACCATGGGATACCATGGGGGACGCTAATACCAAGTTCTTCCACTCTATAGACTCTGACCGCAGAAACCACAACTCCATCTGGGCCCTACAGAATGCAGATTTGACTTGGATTGAATGTGATGAATAGTTAAAATATCTCGGGGTTAAATATTTTTCTGGTATTTTTAAAGACGACAATCAGACTAATATTGTTGACTAGTTGAAAGTAGTTCAACTCTTCCCTGCTTATTTATCTACTAAAGAGGCTGATTGCTTTGATTCTGAAACCACTCTGGGAGAGATTGAAGGTGCTTTGAATACCTTCAAGAAGGATAAAATCCCTGTCCCAGATGGCTGGCCAGTGGAGTTCTACTTAAGTTTTTTTGACATGGTAAAGGATGATCTCTTGGCTGCAATAGAACACTCTTGGGAATGGTTGCTCCCTATCTGAATGCTACCTTCCTCACTTTAATACCCAAGGTAGAAAAACCTTCCTCCTTTGCGGACTTCAGACCCATTTCCTTATATAACTTAGCCTATAAGCTTATCTCAAGAGTCATTTCTCTCAGGTTAAAACCTCCCCTTGATAAGTACATTTCACCTAAACAATTTGGTTTCCTCAAGAATAGGCAGATTATGGATCCTGTGGGGATTACTAAAGAATCCCTACATTATATCAAGACCAAAAAGAGATGTGCCCTTGTACTCAAGCTAGATCTGGTCAAAGCTTTTGACCTGGTCAACTGGACATATTTGAGACTCATTCTATTGCAGATTGGTATCCCTTTAAAGGGGGTGAACCGGATTATGGGTTGCATCACATTGCTAACTTTGATGTACTCATCAATGGCTCTCCCTCTAGGTTTTTCACTCCTTCGAGAGGCATCCGTCAGGGATGCCCCCTTTCTCCCCTTCTCTTTATCTTGGTCATATAAGGTCTCAGTCTACTCATCAATGATGCCAAAAGATGTGGCAAGATCAAGGGAATCAAAATTTTTTCCTCTCTCACCCTCACCCACTTACTTTTTGTGGATGATGTTGTGTTGTTTGGTCTAGGCACCTTTGAAGAGTGGGTTTCCTTCGATGTCATTTTGAAGACCTTCTGTCGAGCTTCTGGCATGTGTATTAGCATTGACAAGTCTGGTTTTTTATTCAATGAGATGGATATGGGTGTTTTGAACAACAATCGACACTTTCTTCCCTACTGTGTGAAGCCTCTGCATGAGGGCTTTAAGTATCTAGGATACTTCATTAAACCGTTGGGATATGAAGTGAAGGACTGGTTTTGGGTCTTGAAAAGGTTTGAAAAAAGAATAGATAACTGGTCTCACAAGTTCCTGTCACTGGGTTGCAGGTTGGTTCTTATTCGTGTTGTTCTCACTAGCCTACCCATATATTGGTTTGTGCTTGCCCCGATTCCTGTATCCATCCTTAATAAGATGAGGCAAATGATCTTTTCCTTCCTATGGGGATCCAACAAAAATAAATTTCGTTTTCATCTTGTGGACTGGCAAACCCTGGAAAGGCCTCTAAACTCTCGGGGATGGGGCATTAAAAATCTCTATTGATTCAACATCTCATTAAGACTGAGAAGTCTTTGGTGGGTCCTGAATGGTATTGGTAAATGGCACCAGGTCAATTCGGCTAAATACTTAAAACATCATCCTCTAGCGGCATGGCTGAGAAACAAAAAGTTTGGCTTTAGAGGCACCTCCATTATATGGAATGGTTTTTTAAAAACCATTTCTTAGCTGGGAAGATGTTTGTGTTGGAATGTGGGTGATGGTCAGGATGTACACATTGGTTCAGACCCTATTGTTGTAATTAGTGACATCCACTATTTTTCAATGGATTTAACAGCTTATCTTTGATACTATGGGATTACTACTCTTCAGCATGCCAGAAATCCTCTGGTCGACATGCAGGATTATTGGCTGTCAGCTGATGACCTCGAGCTGGGAGGTGACTGGAAAATTTAATGGAACTCATATATTTCTAACCTACATCGGGGTGGCATCTGACTGTCTGATGATGTTGGTTCCATTCTCTGGTCTTTTAATATATAAAAATGGAAATGTCGCAGCATCCTTGGCCTATGATCAGATCGTTGCTCAACATTTAACTTCATCACGGAATCATATTTTTTATGATATTTGGAACCTTAACATCCCTCTGAAGATCAAATGTTTTACTTGGCTTTTACTGAAGAACAGAATCTTAACATGGGATAATCTGGTAAACAAAGGTTGGTCGGGTCCGAGCTGTTTCCGGTTATGTCATGGAGAGGAAGAAACTGTCCAACATATGTTTGTGGAGTGCAGCTTTACTATTACCTTTTTTAATGTATTAAAATATATTTATCACTTTACTGTACCAACCTCATCTGGATCTCTGGTTGAGTACCTGGACTTCTGGCTGAAACACAATCCCTCTACCTACTATATTCCATACCTTGTTTACTGGTGTGTCTGGATTGCTCGAAACAAAGGCATCTTTTAAGGCTCTAAAATTTCCTTGGCCTCACTCACTAGCAAGATCAGTTCGTACTTTCAGAGTTTCCCAATTCCTGAAAAAAAGAAGAAAATTCGGACCATAGGTCCTACCCCTTCACCAGTCTACCCAGTTGGTTTTTTTTATGGATCTGCTACTGAAGGCATTGGCGGGGCTGGGATTTATCTTGCTATCAACAGAAATCACTACTTCCATATCAAGCTGGGCTACGGTGGGAGTACCAACACAAGGGCTAAATTATTAGCTATGTGGGCTCTTCTGCACTGGGCTATGTCTCTGGGGCTCCCATATTTACAAATTTTTGGAGATTCTTTTGTAATCATCAACTGGGAATTAGGAAAGGCGTCTATGTCATGCCTTTCTTTAGACTACTGGTGTGCAGCCATAAGGCATATGATGCCACACTTTCTCAGATTAGACATGCAGCATATTTACAGAGAGCACAACTAGTGTGCAAATGGCCTCTCTAAGGAGGCCCTGATTTTGGCCCTTGGCCTTTGTTATATTTCTGAGTTTTACTATGACTCTGTCATCGAGTTTGGTAAATTTCAGCTCTTTTAAGTTTGTGCCGAAGCTGGGATCCCTTTATTTTTGGGCACTGTTGTTTTTCTGCTATGATTGTGGATGATATGTATCATGGACCTCCTTGGAGGTGCCCTCTGTTCGCCCTTTGTGCTCTCTGGAAATATGTCAGGATGTCATAAAAGACCTTCTAGTTCTCTCTCTTCCATGTTGAGTACTGATCATAGGACAGTATATCTCCTTGTGCTCTTTGTTGGGACCGGTAGCACATATATTGTTGATGCCTATTATTTGGCCACACATCGATATGTAAAATGCCCTTTTATTCTTCATGAATATCAAGGACAGGATTTTTTCTTCTGAAAAAAAAGATATGCATAACCATACAAAGTTTTAGAATGGTGGCGCCTCTTCAATATTGTGAAATTTGGAAGGTATTACTAGAATTTGTAAAAGTAATCATTTATGTTGAATGTTTAAAATTTGTAAAGTTTAGTTAATTATAATTTTTTTTAATTATTATAGAGATGTCTAAAAATTCTATAATTTGGATTGGATGACCTTTTTTTTCTTGAATCGAGTGTTTTGTATTTTGCAAAATTAGAATGTAAATATGTTTAAATCTCAATTTTGATGGTATAAATGGATTCAATACCCTCAAAAATCCTAAGACACCCAAAATTTCAAAACTTGACAACTATAACCTGGATTTTTAAAAAATTTGACCAGATTTTGTCAAAATCGTGCAGGAAAATCACCCTATTCTGACCCAAATCGTATTATTATTGTTATAGTGGGCCTAATGGTTAAGAGCATGTGCTTACTCTTAGGAGGTCACAGGTTCAAATCCAAAGGGGGGTAGTGTATGTACACCTTTGCGGACTTTAGCTATTAAATCATTATGCAGAGGGGGGTTCCTTGTCCCACAAACAAGGGGGTCTCATACACCAAATTGGTGTCTCGCTTGGCGACAGGGATAATTTTAGGGGTGAATTTTAACCCAGTGGGCTATTTTTCCATGTTTTTCTCCCAAAAAGATTCGCCATTTTGCATTTTTTGAATCCCTGTTTCGCCCAATTTTGATGGGGTAAAAAATTTTCACCCTAAAAATCGCCAAATTATTATATAAACCATGTAAAAGCCTTGGAAATTAAAATATTTTTTGAAAAATATCGCCAATCATTTTATAATTGGTGTTTTAAGAATTGGTAATATTCGCCAACATTTATACACTTTTAAATAAGTACGGTTCCTTAAAATTATCCCTGCTTGGCGATGACCTTAAAAATAGATTATTATTATTATTATTATTATTAATTCTTGTAATAAAAATTATTTAATGTAAAATTAAAGATAAATATAATTTTATGTTTCTATAACCAAAAATTTTATCTAGGTTTTATCGTTAATTCAAATTAATGTTATTGATATTTCTTTCTTTCTTATTACTTTCTACATTTCTGCACAATGGACATATTCCATTAAGATTATCATAATATCTTAAGATAATTTAAAACACCTTTTAATTTAATTTATGGACACTTCCTGCTTTAATGGTGCATATTATTTATTGATGAAGGGGCATAACTATACATAGCTTTGAATAATGGCACCCCTTCAACATTACATTGTGACATTTAGAATATGATATTATATTAGTAGTTGGTAAAGGGGTTTCATTTGATCTAGGTTGAATGATTATAATTTGCAAAGTATTTGGAAGTCAGATTTAATGCATTTAATAACAACTTTGGGTTTCACTATGAAATTGATGAAATCATTTGGTACAATTGAGTTGGGTATTTAAAATGAAAATCTTTGTGAAATTGGGTAATGAATTGAGTGTCTTTATTATTAATACTTTTTCTAAGGGTGGATTTAACCACATTCATTTTGAAGGAAGAAATATGGAAAACAAATTAGACTTATCTAGTCATTTTTGCATGTTGAAGTTGACTATAGTCATGAGAAGTATTGTTCTCAAATTCTCAATGAAACTTGTCAATGTTTGAATCTTTATATACATAATCTTTGAATCTTGATTTTTTTCTTTTCCCCCTTAACTTCTCCTATTCTTGTTATTTATCATTTCCCCTCAAATCTCAATCACCAATTGTTTCAATTGTAAGAAATCAACTTCGAACATTTTTCTAACATGTCTCAATGCATGGATCTCCTTGTTGGTGTTTTGCCCCAATCACACTAATATTAGTGGCTTGATATGTTGTTTGTGTGGTTGAAGATAGGGCATCAACATGTCATCCTTATCATGCTTCTTTATTCATATTATGACATGTCTTGGTAGTCAAAATTTGGTTGAATTCAATGTCGATTGGTCACATTTAAAATCCCTTAAAATACTTAGACCCATGCCCCATGACACTTGGTATCAAACCACAAGTGTAGTTTTGGAATATGAGTGGGTTCTAAGAAAAAGTATTGAGATTGTGTTAGTGTGGGCCATTTGTACTCCTTAAATTCGATGGTTTATAAATTTTGACTAGCCAAGTCACACCATGCTTATGGTGCAATATGGACCATTGGTATCGTACTAATCACATGAAATGCACATTATATTATAATAAAAGGTTGATAGCCCTCCCAGGGTACACAATGTTTACATATGTTCTTCTTCTCATCTTCCTTCATGTAGACGATTGGTTGATTATGGATTGGGAGGGGTCCACATAATCATTGGAAACCCTTGTTCCTTTTCTCTTTCCCTCACTCTACTTAGTCGTGCACTAGAAATGTGGAGGGAAAGATGTTGAAAATTATCCCATCCCCTAACTAGCATCCTTTCTCCACCCTCCATGCTTTACCTTATTCCATTTTACTCCATGTTCCACTCTACACTTGTTCTATGCTCCACCTTCCACCCTCCAAAAGTATTTTCCTTCCACTTAGTGTTGTAGAGATGTATCCACGCTCTTGGCTAGTGATTGATTCTCTAACTTCCTTCTACCCATACATTTTAAACAAAACCATTTATGAAACCATGTATTTAGTTGATTGAAGTGTAATTTTGACATCAACTTGACAAAATAGTTAAACTCTTGTGATGATTTGAATTATAATTGGGCTCAACTATATTTGAAGTAAATCAACCCAACTATGTTTGAAGTGATTCCATTTAGAGTCCTTGTGAGTTCTATACAAACACACATATAAAAATACCCAAACAAAATAGGAAAATCTAATTCAACAAAAATAATAAATGTTTTTAGTTTATGCAACATTACTCTTTCCCTAAGGATTCTCTTGCGTTTGACACCCTTGGTTAAAATTTATAAGCATCCTTATAATAAGAGTAAGATTCTCAACTGATTAGATGAGGATGGTTTCCCAATTCAACCATGTTCTTTCCTTTAAAATCCATCATGTCCCATCATGGATTCATTTCTCTAATGAACTAGAAATTCTTTGGTTCCCTTCCTCCTTGTCCTTTTGGAATTTCTCTCTTCCAAGATTGTGAATCTATTAGATGAGGATGGCTACCCAATTCGGCCAAGTTATTTTTTTAAATCTATGATGTGTCTTAAATTAAAGTTTTATTTTTGTAGTGAACTAAAAATTCCTTGTATGTATTATTCTCCTCCTTTTGGAAACTCTCATCCAAAATATCCTTATCTCTTCTCATTCCTTATCCATATTTTTTGTGTAATTTTATTCTCTGTATTCATCACTTTCTTTTATTCACTCTCATATTCACATGGCGTGCTCGCATGGTATTCATAAAAAAATTGCAACATAAGTTGTTGGTAAGATATCAGATCTCTTTCGTAACTCCAACTGATAGGATTTGTTGAAGCCCTAATTTCACTCTATGAAATTTGAGAGAGGATAGTTGCAAACTTCACAAATAAGCTATAACTCATACAAAAAGTCAATTGCAATTTCTATAGGCCATTTATGGGATACCAAGTTGGGTCCAATAATCATAGCACCCCTCCCACAATTTGTGTGAAACATCCCCTAGTATTCACAGGAACCATACAACAATCATACAAAAGAAGACACAAAAGTCATATAACCTCCTATAAATAAATAAGTTGGTTTCCCATAGCACGTAAGTGCTTGTGGACAATCTAAATAGTGGGGAAATTGGGTATTATCTCTAGAAAAAATCCCATCATCACTTATCCACTTCAATTGGAACCCCATAGAGTTAGTTAATGAACATGTCATCACAAAGATATCCCTTCAATATTCAATTAAAAATAATGGTGGATATAATGTCTCCCTGCATCATTCCTACCATAGGATGCGTAGCTATGAATCCACTCATACAAAATTTCTCCCCCACAAAGGACAATAATCGAATTCAAAACTGATTTATGCCTACTATGAGGGTCATTATTTGTGAAATTCATGTACATACTCATAAAGATAAAATTCAATTGAATTAAAATTATATTCACACACACATCATGCATAAACAATAATATTCATAACATGAAGCAAAGTTAAATTGCATATTCATAAACAACAATAAACAATTATCTTTTGACTGAAGAATATCTAAGAAATTGGTTGTGTAAGAGAAAGCTTCCACCCAACCATAGGTTTAGTTCCAGATACCACCCCCTAGCTATGATATGAGGCAACTGGAGTCATGAAAACATGTGTGTTCTTCACTCTCTCTCTCTACCAAACCCATTTTCTTGCATGCTTATCCAATCTTGTCACCATAGAGCACTACAAGCATCGCAATCACCCATCCCATCCCTGGAACTCTCTTCACTACTCCAGAAAATACAAGGCCTACTCTTTGTCTAATGAAATGTCCCTCATAGTACCCAACCATTTTAGTGCTCTTTAGTGTATGCAAAAAGAGTCCAACCTATTGTATGTTTTCAAAGAAACTCATGTAAATTCATGGCTTCTCAAGCATCCAGGAGATAAAAATATATAATGGGTAAAGGTTCTTACCTTGCACAATCTTTATACTCACATAGAACCATATTATTCACTCTAATGTTTGTAATTTTCTCTTCACAGTGCTAATTTTAGGTTAATTTTCTAATCTATTAATTGGAAATAGAGACAACAACATGGAAACTACTTATTGTATGAATCCAACATGCAAAATAAGTGATAGAATCCAATGGATATGCGAGAATTGGTGAAAATACAACTAACATTACTTTTGACCATGTAGAATGAGGGATTCTTACAATTTTCACAAAAAAGTATATTCATCCCATGCTTTTATAACTTCATGAGAAGCCTTCCTACCAACCTCACACATGTATTCAATGACTGGATTTGATAATTCAAAGGAAGTAAATGGTTTATTTAAGTCATGTGGCAGTAAATAGATGAGATTGAAGGATGACACATGGAAAAAGAGGATTTACTCTCACATAGGCCCCTATTTGTCTTCCCCTATAGTGGAATCATTGCCCCTTTATTCTCTTTACACAACCATCTTGGACCATTTATAAATTCACAACATAATATGTACATATCTTTGCATCATTGGGATAAGCCAACCACATGGCCCATATATGGAAATTTACATAATACATTCTTAGTCATTCACTAGTTAGGCCTTGGCCTTTAGCTCTGCACTAGGAATATTTAAAACCATATTTACATCACTTTACATCATCTGATTTAATACATTTCAAGGGTCAAAATTGGGGGTATTACATTGAATTAGAAATAGACGATGGTTCTCCTATGCTATAAATACAAGGGACTGACAATGTAATTAGATAGGAGAACACCACAGTTGTGTAGACATTTTTTTGTGGGGTGGGGGGGGGGGCGGTGAGGATACAATCAAAGAGAAATAAGGAACCCTTGTTCATTACTTCCTAGTTAGTGATGGACTAATAACTAAAAAAATGGTAAAAAAACACTTTGGCTATCAACTAAAATTTAGTGGTATGGTTACCAATTGCTTCTTAAATATACGATTTTCTAAAATCCTCTATGAGGGTGCATTGAAACAACATAAACTATACAAAATATTCAACAAGTGACTATTGGACAAACACTATGGGTGAAAGGTCATCACATGGTTTGATGGATCCTCGCCAAGTCTACCCTTAAATATCTCAAATGGCAACTTGGAAAGCACGTTTGGTTAATTGGGATTATAAATGATGAGTTCATTAATGAGATTATCCAATTAAGGAAAATTTATATTAGGCTTGTAAGGTAGGTTGGGACTAACAATAGCATATGGATTAGTAGTCAATAAGTTATGTGGTGTAGAGCTCAAAGTAGATAAACTATTAGGGGACATGCTTAACAAATATGAGCTTGATGTGTATAGTCTTATATTTTGGTTTGAAGAGGATGCAACATATATCAATGGAGACATATAAATAATAGGAATGATCCTCCTAACAAAGGAGGGAGGTCATGAAGCCGAAGAGAATAAATAGGTGATTGGGGTTTTGTTGTAATCCCTAGATTTTTAATTATTTTTGATACAATATGATACATAAAGGGAAAATGCTACATGAAAATGGAATTTTCAAACTAATTTATTAGAAATTTAAATCCATGCTCAGATTCAGCAACATATAATTGATATGTGTGTTTCAATCTGTAACAATATATGGTTTTTCGATGGACAAACTTTTCACACTAGGATGGATAGGAAAAACATGATCCTAAGACTAGTAGTCCTCACACAAATAACAAATCATAACTAGACCTGTTAACCAGTCAACCTAATGGATGGTTATGAAATCCACTAAGAAACACAAGGAAAGGTGTGATATAATAGTTATCGTAAAACACATCATTGGGTAATGTTCCAAGAGCGAAAAAACTATATATTAGAGGTGCCTTTTGCAACCCCATGAAATCCACCTAGTGATAAACCTAAAATTGGTAACTAGGATGCATCTTCAAAAATTATCAAAAAGGGGTTATCGGCCTCGAATGGTTAAGGAATGACTCATAAATTGAAATAACTAGGTGGATTTTTCAATATATCAATACCAACTTTTTAAGACTCAAAAGAGAGCATGCCCCTTATGTTAGGAAACATTTCTACTCTAATGGATTTCAAGTACCCTAGGAAAACAACTATTTTGTAATGAAAAGTAATTTTGGAGAAATATTTGAATACTAGCCTAGACTACAATTTATCATTTCCTTGAGGGAGAATTTAGTAGGATATTTTTTAGTTGCTTCCATTTTTTATAAGGTGTAACTCGACATCATGAACCAAGCAAATTTATGAATAATGAGTGTCAAAGGAAGTATTTTATTACTTTAATTGGTTTGAATCATATATTACTTTAGAGGTGAAAGGAAAAGAACATACTTTGAATAGGGCAGGTTTTAGTTCCTTCATTGTGTACACAATTTTATTGATAGAAATGAAAATGTGGAAGAAAAATGTTGAATGTAAGTGAAAAGAAATAAAGAACAATAAAAGAAATAAATACTTGAAAAATGACTTTCTTTCTTTCCCTATAATTTTATTTTTAATTTTAAGCATTTAACGTAGTAAATAATAAAGTCTGGAAATTATATAATTTATAGAAACAATGAAACTAGCTATAAAACTTCACAAAAATATCAAATGTTAATACAAAATTGAATTTTGTAGGGGTCACATAAGTTTGGTGTGAGTTTGAGAGTTACACATGCAACATAATTGAGGACAAAATGAACCAGGCTGCAAGATAATGTACTAGGAAAATGACTTTCATGTCATGTGAGATTTGAATGGTGAAACCGACACAAATAGTGTATAAGAGGTCATCACAATGACATGGAATTTTCAAATATTCATTTTTTTTAAATGAGGACGATTGTAACAAATGTGCAAGGAAACGAAAACACTAAATTGAACATCCAAACTACTAGAAAATAAAAATAAATCCCCTAAAAAAATTGGGAGTTGGATTAATGGATCAAAATAATGAGTGGAGTCATCATTCCATGGTGGGGATTTTCATGCATGGGAGTGTTAAATGCCCTCTTCTAGCTAGTTGTTAGAAAACAGGATTAATTTTTTTTAAGTATTCAAATTTCTAATGGCTTTTATGTAGTTTCCTGAAAATTTTGGCATTTTTTAGATAAAAATACTTTTATCCTATAGAGCTTGGCAAATCATTTAAAACAAAATTTGGTAAAATATTGTTTTGGAAAAAAACATGCAAAATTAACACATGGGAAAAATTTAGGCCCTAAAATTTTGTTAGGTTACTTAGCATGACGATTTTTTTGTTAAAAAATATGCTAAGAATTGGTTTGATTACATATCCCTTAGAGATCACAGATCATTGTGTTTTATCACCTCAAGGGCCATGTGGTTAGCAAGGAACTCCAACATATTCTAGGAAAGGAGATAGATACTTTCTAAGTACACCAAATTAAATTTCTTTATGAAGAGATAAAAACTACACCAAAGGAAAAAATAATAAGGCAATGTAGTAACTTGGAGGTTGTTAAAACACATTGATGGGATTCTTTGATGCTCTTTGCTGAGGTACTTTTGGGTTGTGTGGGGTTGGTGTAATTTATCTCACGAAATCTTATCATATATCTTTTAAAACTAGAATATGTGCAAGTAGAAATAACATTATAGAATGTAATGCTTTGGTTATCTTATTAATGTTAGCATCCCAAATATAGGTAATTTGTCAAAGCAAAATTTTGCCAATTAACCATTTTTTGGAAATTAAAAAAAAAATCCATTTGGATTGAAAATTCACCCTTTTTTATAAAATAAAATAAATCAATAAAATACACCAAAACTTACAACTTTTGAAAGTATATTATATGTTTTTTAATTTAATATTTCCATACATATCTATATGTATGATTTTTTTCAATCCAAATAGTCACCTAGAATCCTATACATAGGTATAAAATTTGAATCCTTAAAAAATACACTTTTCCAAATTAGTTATAGACTAAGCAACATGGTCAATAAGTATGCAAAGCCTAGTTCCAAGACCACCTTTGGTTAAATCGAGTTGATTGAAGATGTATTTGTTATTATTTCGTATGCACATGTTTGCAGGGAGATTGTCGAGGAAGATGATTATCTATATAAAATAGCATTGGGAGTCACAGAAGGATCACGAGAGACATTGGAAGAAGAGGTTGACATCCTTGAGCTAATCACAATGAGATCCTTGCATGTTCCTTGAATTGTTTTTTATAATGTTTTGATATTTCAAATATGTTTTTTAATAATGTTATGAGTTTTGGAGATGATGTATGCCTAGGATGGGCATATTTAGAGGTGTTTAACCTTGTTTATTTCCTAGAGAATAATTGCAAGGTGCATGTTGATGATGATGATGATAGTTATTAATGTCTACCGAGACCAAATTTGGTATGTTGAACCTTAAGGAACTACTTGGTTTTCTTTAGAATTTTATTTCTATTTTTATGGGTTAAAAAGTTAGGAAGATCGATATGTAACAAATATTTTGAAATTATGATCTAATGTGTATGTATGCTAGATATTAGAGAAAGTTATTTTCATATTCAACCCTCTCGGTGTCACAAAAATGACAATTTCTTTTGGCCCACCAATATGACAATTTCTTTTGGCCCATGTTTTAGGAATTGTCTAATGACCTCTTTCGCTATGAAGCTCATGAGAAGTTGTTCTAATTTTAGCAATGTTGATTCTCTTCTTTAGGCTAGTTAAAACATAGAGCTGCTTAAATTGACCTTCTATAATAAGGTTGATCACCTCCTTAAAGTATCTTAATTTTTTCTTATCCTCTAATTATTTATCCCACTGCAACTTATCCTCGAATTTAGATGTAATAATATTTTGAGATTATCATTATTCTACAAAGTGACCTCATCCTTTATTTTCTAGTGTTTTTAGCCAAGACTTGGCATATTTATGTCAACCATACTTGAGCCACAATTTTTTTCTATTGGAGTTTGAAGAAATATTAGGAAACCTCTTATACACCATATTGTTTGTATTGTTCTTTTACATTAGGTACCTAGCTATAGTCATGCTCTCAACGGAGGAAATACCTTCTTATATGAGGAACATAGGACAAGGTGAATTCCCTTTAATTTTGAGATTATAAGTAATAAAATACTTTTGAATTTCCATTGTCTTTCTCCACAATTCTTTAGAGATGCTATAGCTCTAAACATTCAAGCTATATAAGATAACGGAGAGAAAAGAGTCTCAAAGAAGTTTTTTTTTACCCCAAAGCCAGAGGTCTATTGATTTAAAAAAGAAAAAATCAAATCCCAATATGATCCTTACACCATTCATTTATCACTCTCTCAATGTTATAATTTCAAATAAGCTTGTGATGAACATTCATTATGATATATTTGTGTCAAGTCACTTCAAGATGTTTGATGCTTGATGATACACAAAATTGACATAAGTGATTTTGTTGGGTTTTATTGTTAGTAGCTTTATTTCATTAGTCTTAACAATCATACCAGTACTAGAGAAATCCTTGAGATATTTAGTTGCTTGCCAAGAGACTCTTTTCCTGTAGAACAATATTATCAACATAAAGAAGATCATGATTATACCATTTAGAGTCATACCAACAAAACCTGTTTCTTCCAAACAACCATCTAAATTGTAGATGTATATGCAAATGTTGTTCAACTTCGCCCTAGGAGGTGATTTGCAGATGCTACATCACTAAAGGTAGCACACATTAAGCACTTTTTGGATGATGTATAGGATTATTCCAAAAATCTATAAAAAAATGACCTTGCATTTGGTGAAGTGCACTGGAGTGGAATGGAAAAAAAGATCAAAACCTCTCACAATCTTATGATCACGTTTGTAGCATCATAGCAGTTTACAACATAAAGATATATAAGATTTACATATCGACTAGTTTCACCTTGTCCACTACTGGACCGCACAGAGAAAAATGTAACCTTTTGGCCGTCTTGGCATCATAGACGTTATGAAGCCTTGATAATCCTGTGAGAGTCTTGACTTTTGATCCACTCCTATTCACACAGTTTGCTTGTTGCTTTTAGACTTGAGTAGTGTTTGACTTGTGTGGTGCTTCAGAGATTCTTAGAGAGTTCAGATATGGAGACTTTCCCGGGACCACCAGTCAAGAGAACCCTTTTCAAGGTATGTCTTTTGTTTCTCCCCCTTGTGGAGATGTTGGTCCTCCTTTCATGGCCACTTTGAACCTTCCCGGATTGACCTGGATTACCTGTATGGTTATTCTCCAATCCTATCATACCAAATGCATCCTTTGTGTCGGATCCTAGTCCTTTACCACATGAGAATCAACCTCATGTTAATCCTTCTCCTTCTTCGTCGAATGTTGAATCAACTTCCCTTTCTTCCTCTTCACCTGTTGAAGACTCCAATGTTAGTAAACGGGAAGCTAAGAAGAAGACGAAAAGAAAGGATAAGAAGAAGAACACTAAGCAGAAGGTCATCGCTCCAACCTCTGATCTTCATGTTGGAATCCCACCAGCCACTGGTCATCATGCTCAGAGTATTGATGTACCTATTTCTGACACCCATAAATCTAAGTTCACTTGTAGACTTTGCAAGGGTGATCACCTTTTCAAGGACTGTCCTGGTATTTCCCTTGTGTCAAAAGTGTGTTCTAAACATCCTATGTCGTCAGTCTCTGATCGTCATGTTGATGATGCCCTGTCAACCAATGCGTCTTAGGTTAAGAGTCGAAAAGGAAAGGTTATGTATCCTTGCTTTCTATGTAAGGATATGCACTGCACTTACCTTTGTCCTCGCATGGATGAAGCTTCAAAGTTGTTGTAAGAAAGTAGTGTTCCCCAGCAACATCTTCCAACCGGTTATCGTAAGTTGTCCCTTAACACTCCATTGGTTGATCAAGTGGTCGATCCAAGTCCATCCTTGGTCGATCCCACTCTTCCATTGAAGAGTGAAGTTGAAGCAGTCGATCTAAGTCCATCCTTGGTTGATCCCACTCTTCCTTTGGAGAGTGAAGTTAAAGTGGTCGATTTGATGTTATCTCCACCAGATCCCACTCTTTCGTCAGAGAGTGTTGAGATTGAAGTAGTCCCTTCGACACAGTCTTCGTCTTGTCGCTCTCTTCTAATCGAGAGTGAAAACCATTCAGCTGAATTTTTCATAGTTAGTTCTGATTTTTCTATGCAAGAAGAAATTTTGTCTCTTTCGACAGAATCCTACCCAAGTAGTGAGGTTATTTCAACACTTTAGTTAGTGATGGACAAATAACTAAAAAAATGGTAAAAAACACTTTGGCTATCAACTAAAATTTAGTGGTATGGTTACCAATTGCTTCTTAAATATACGATTTTCTAAAAACCTCTATGAGGGTGCATTGAAACAACATAAACTATACAAAATATTCAACAAGTGACTATTGGACAAACACTATGGGTGAAAGGTCATCACATCGTTTGATGGATCCTCACCAAGTCTACCCTTAAATTACTCAAATGGCAACTTGGCAAGCATGTTTGGTTAATTGGGATTATAAAGGATAAGTTCATTAATGAGATTATCCAATTAAGGAAAAATTATATTAGGCATGTAAGGTAGGTTGGGACCAACAATATCATATGAATTAGTAGTCAATAAGCTACGTGGTGTAGAGCTCAAAGTAGATAAACTATTAGGGGACATGCTTAAGAAATATGAGCTTGATGTGTATAGTCTTATATTTTGGTTTGAAGAGGATGCAACATACATCAATAGAGACATAAATAATAGTCATGATCCCTCCTAACAAAGGAGGGAGGTCATGAAACCAAAGAGAATAAATAGGTGATTAGGGTTTTGTTGTAATCCCTAGATTTTTAAATATTTTTGAGATACAAGGTGATACATAAAGGAAAAATGATACATGAAAATGGAAGTTTCAAACTAATTTCTTAGAAAGTTAAATCCATGCTTAGATTCGACAACATATAGCTGATATGTGTGTTTCAATCGGTAACAATATAGAGTTTTTCGATGGACAAACTTTTCACACTAGGATGAATAGGAAAAACACGATCCTAAGACTAGTAATCCTCACACAAATAACAAATCATAACTAGACCTGTTAACCAGTCAACCTAATGGATGGCTATGAAATCAACTAAGCAACACAATGAAAGGTGGGATATAATAGTTATCGTAAAACACATCATTGGGTAATGTTCCAAGAGCGAAACAACTATATATAAGAGGTGCCTTTTGCAACCCCATGAAATCCACCTAGTGATAAACCTAAAATTGGTAACTAGGATGCATCTTCAAAAATTATCAATAAGGGGTTATCAGCCTCGAATGGTTAAGGAATGACTCATAAATTGAAGTAACTAGGTGGAGTTTTCAATGTATCAATCCCAACCTTTTAAGACTCAAAAGAGAGCATGTCCCTTATGCCAAGAAACATTTCTACTCTGATGGATTTCAAGTACCCTAGAAAAACAACTCTTTTGCAATGACAAGTAATTTTGGAGAAATATTTAGATACCTATCTCCACCATACTAGCCTAGACTACAATTTATTGTTTCCTTGAGGGAGACTTTAATATGATATTTTTTAGTTGCTTTCATTTTTTATAAGGTGTAACATGACATCATGAACCAAGCAAATTTATGAATAATGAGTGTCAAAGGAGGTATTTTATTACTTTAATTGGTTTGAATCATATATTACTTTAGAGGTGAAAGGAAAAGAACATACTTTGATTAGGGTAGATTTTAGTTCCTTCATTGTGTACACAATTTTATTGGTAGAAATGAAAATGTGGAAGAAAAATGTTGAATGTAAGTGAAAAGAAATAAAGAACAATAAAAGAAATAAATACTTGAAAAATGACTTTCTTTCTTTCCCTATAATTTTCTTTTAAATTTTAAGCATTTAACATAGTAAATAATAAAGTCCGAAAAGTATATAATTTATAGAAACAATGAAACTAGCTATAAAACTTTATACAAATATCAAATGTTAATACAGAATTGAATTTTGTAGAGGTCACATAAGTTTGGTGTGAGTTTGAGAGTTACACATGTAACATAATTGAGGACAAAATGAATTACTGCAAGATACTATACTAGGAAAATGACTTTCATGTCATGTGAGATTTGAATGGTGAAACCAACACAAATAGTGTATAAGAGGTCGTCACAATGACATGGAATTCCAAGAATTTTCAAATATTCATTTTTTTTAAATGAGGACCATTGTAACAAATGCGCAAGGAAACGAAAACACTAAATTGAACATCTGAACTACTAGAAATTAAAAATAAATCCCATAAAAAAATTGGGAGTTGGATTAATGGATCAAAATAATGAGTGGAGTCATCATTCCATGGTGGGGATTTTCATGCATGGGAATGTTAAATGCCCTAGTTGTTAGAAAAAGGGATTAATTGCTTTTTAAATTATTCAAATTTCTAATGGTTTTTATGTAGTTTCCTGAAAATTTTGGCAATTTTCAGATAAAAATACTTTTATCCTATAGAACTTGGCAAATCATTTTAGAAAAAAAATTAAATTTGGTGAAGTATTGTTTTGGAAAAAAACATGCAAAATTAACACATGGGAAAAATTTAGGCCCTAAATTTTTGTTAGGTTACTTGGCATGAGGATTTTTTTGTTAAAAAATATGCGAAGAATTGGTTTGATTACATATCCCTTAGAGATCACATATCATTGCATTTGATCACCTCAAGGGCCATTTGGTTAGCAAGGAACTCCAACAAATTCTAGGAAAGGGGATAGATACTCTCCAAGTACGCCAAATTAAATTTCTTTATAAGAGATAAAAACTACACCAAAGGAAAAAAATAGTAAGGCAATGTAGTAACTTGGAGGTTGTTAAAACACATTGATGGGATTCTTTGATGCTCTTTGCTGAGGTACTTTTGGGTTATGTGGGGTTGGTGTAATTTATCTCACGAATTCTTATCATATATCTTTTAAAACTAGAATATGCGCAAGTAGAAATAACATTATAGAATGTAATGTTTTGGTTATCTTATTAATGTTAAGCATCCCAATAGGTATTTTGTCAAAGCAAAATCTTGCCAATTAGCTATTTTATGGGAATTAAAAAAATATCCATTTGGATTGAAAATTCAACATTTTTTATAAAATAAAATAAATCAATAAAATACACCAAAACTTACAAGTTTTGAAAGTATATTATATGTTTTTTTAGTTCAACATTTCCATACATATCTATATGTATGATTTTTTCAATCCAAACAGTCACCTAGAATCCTATACATAGGTATAATATGTGAATCCTTAAATAATACACTTCTCCAAATTAGTCATAGAATAAGTAACATGGTTAATAAGTATGCAAAGCCTAGTTCCAAGACCACCTTTGATTAAATTGAGTTGATTGAAGATGTATTTGCTATTATTTTGTATGCACATGTTTGCAGGGAGATTGCCGAGGAAGATGAATATCTATATAAAATAGAATTGGGAGTCACAGAAGGATCAAGAGAGACATTGGAAGAAGAAGTTGACATCCTTGAGCTAATCACAATGAGATCTTTGCATGTTCCTTGAATTGTTTTTTATAATGTTTTGATATTTCAAATATGTTTTTTTAATAATGTTATGAGTTTTGGAGATGATGTATGCCTAGGATGGGCATATTTAGAGGTGTTTAACCCTGTTTATTTCCTAGAGAATAATTGAAAGGTGCATGTTGATGATGATGATGATAGTTATTAATGTCCGTCGAGACCAAATTTAGTATGTTGAACCTTCAGGAACTACTTGGTTTTCTTTACAATTTTATTTATATTTTGATGGGTTAAAAAGTTAGAAAGGTCGATATGTAACAAATGATTTAATGTGTGTGTATGCTCGATATTAGAGAAAGTTATTTTCATATTCAACTCTCTCACTGCCACAAATATGACAATTTCTTTTGGCCCATGTTTTAGGAATTGTCTAATGACCTGTTTAACTATGAAGCTCATGAGAGTTTGTTCTAATTTTAGCAATGTTGATTCTCTTCTTTAGGCTAGTTAAAACATAGAGATACTTAAATTGACCTTCTATAATAGGATTGATCACCTCCTTAAAGTATCTTAATTTTTTCTTATCCTCTAATTCTTTATCCCACCACAACTTATCCTCATATTTAGATGTAATAATATTTTGAGATTATCATTATTCAACAAATCCTCCTCCTTGATTTTCTAGTGTTTTTAACCAAGACTTGGCATATTTATGTCAACCCTACTTGAGCCACAAATGTTTTCTATTGGAGTTTGAAGAAATCTTAGGAAACCTCTTATACACCATATTGTTTATCTTGTTCTTGTACATTAGGTGTCTAGCTATAGTCATGCTCTCAATGGAGGAAATACTTGCTTATATGAGGAACATTGGGCAAGGTGAATTGTCTTTAATTTTGAGATTATAAGTTATAAAATACTTTTGAATTTCCGTTGTCTTTCTCCACAATTCTTTAGAGATGCTAGCTCTAAACAGTCAAGCTATATAAGATAACGAAGAGAAAAGAGTCTCAAAGAAGAATTTTTTTTTATCCCAAAACCAGAGGTCTACTGATTTAAAAAAGAAAAAAGAAAATCCCAATATGATCCTTACACCATTCATTTATCACTCTCTCAATGTTATAATTTCAAATAAGCTTGTGATGAAGATTCATTATGATATATCTGTGTCAAGTCACTTCAAGATGTTTGATGATACACAAAATTGACATAAGTAATTTTATTGGGTTTATTATCATTAGCTTTATTTCATGAGTGTTAACAATCATACCAGTACTAGTGTTAACAATCATACCAATACTAGAGAAATCCTTGAGATATTTAGTTGCTTTCCAAGAGACTCTTTGTCTTTAGAACAATATTATCAACATAAAGAATCCAAGAGACACTTTGCTTTTAGAACAATATTATCAACATAAAGAAGATCATGATTATACCATTTAGAGTCATATTAACACAACCTGTTTCTGCCAAACAACCATCTAAATTGTTGATGTATATGCAAAAATTGTTAGTAACTTCGCCTAGGAGGTGATTTGCAGATGCTACATCACCAAAGGTAGCACACATTAAGCACTTTTTTGGATGATGTCTAGTATTATTCCAAAAATCTTTTAAAAAAAATGACCTTGCATTTGGGGAAGTACACTGGAGTGGAATGGCAAAAAGGATCAAAACCTCTCACGTTCTTATGATCACGCCTGTAGCATCATAGCAGTTTACAACATAAAGATATATAAGATTTACAGAGCGACTAGTAGCACCTTGTCCACTACTGGACCGCACAGAGAACCGGAGTTATCACTCTTTTTGAGGTGGTACACACTCATGAACGCTATGCGAGTTTTTGGGAAACTCGCTGTGAACGTGAAGTCGGCCATCTTGAAGCCTCCAGTGCCTTTGGATGCGTAGGGTACCCTAAAGGTCTTGTCGCCAGCAATGGCTTGCACCATCATGCTTCCCTTGCATGCATTCTTCCCATCTCCCACGGCAAAGCTCAAACGGTATGACTTCCCGGGGAGCGTGCTCACGTTCTGTGAGAGGATGCTTCGTGGCCCAGAGAGTAGCTCAACGGCCCCACGGCCCTGCGGAACGCTGAAGTGGGCGGAGTCTATGTACTTGGAGGGCTTACGGGACTCGATGGTCCAGCCGGGTAGAGGAGACTGGTTGAAAACGGAAGGGGGAAGGAGGATGCCGTTGGTACCATTGAGAAAGTCATGTGGCCCAGCTTCAAAGTTTCCATTGGTTACCAGATCACCTACACAAAACAATCAAAAAATATATAAATTCATGAGAAGAATTTGGCTGTTATGGCAGATTCAGTCACAAATATGATTATGGATACCAGATCACCTACAGAAAACAATAAAAAAAATATAAATTCATATGAAGAATTTGGCTGATTATTGCAGATTCAGTCACCAATTATGGCAGATCCAGTCACAAATATGAAGAATTTATATTATTGCAAATCCAGTGACAAAGAAGATAAATTTATGTAAAAATATTTGCCATCAAATTTTGCAGGAGAAAAGACTTTTTACAGTATTTTGTTATTGCTCAGAACTAATTTCTATTGCATTAGATGTGTGAGACCTTTGTCTAGAAAAGTCTAAAAAAAATTGGGAAAAAGAGTGTATTTTTTTGCACCTTCTGAAAAGTGGAGACAAAAAAACATTTTATTTTAGAGCTTAGGTTTTCAAAGACAATAAAAACATATATACAATGTTTTTGGATACTCATCATCAAATTGAAAAAAAAATGGCCATACAAAAATCAATCTATAAAGTAGTCTGTCTCATAAGCTATTTTTAACGTAGTGAACTTTGAAATATTTTCTTCTTCTCAGATGCAAAACCTAATTGAATCTAAAACCATATTTACCTAATTGAATCTAAAACCATATTTATGAGCTCACTTATTAGGATTTTTTATTATTGCAAATCCAGTGACAAAGAACATAAATTTATATAAAAATATTTCCCATCAAATTTAGCAGGAGAAAAGACTTTTTACAGTATTTTGTCATTGCTCAATTATGAACTAATTTCTATTGGCTTAGATATGAGACCTTGCCCTGAAAAAGCCTTGAAAAATTTTGAAAAGAAAAAATACATTTTTTAACATTTATGAAAAGCATAGACAAAAAAACATTTCATTTTAGAGCCTGACTAGTTTATTTTTTAATAAACATCATCAAATTGAACCAGAAAAAAATAGAAATACAAACATATATACAATGTCTTAACGGCAAGTTTATTTTTGGATAAACATCATCAAATTAAACCAGAAAAGAATCGAAATGCAAAAATCAATCTATAAAGTAGTCAGTCCCAACCTCGTGAACTTTCAAAAAATTTCTTCTTCTCAAATGCAAAACCTAATTGAATCGAAATGCAAAACCTAATTGAAACTAAGACCATATTTATGAGCTCACCTTTTACGATTTTCGATTGGGTTGGGTTAATCTCTTTGATTGCCACACCATCAATGAGCGGCCCACAATTGGGAATATCGAAATCGTTATCCGGATTGAGGAGCATAACTTCATGAGCGTCAGCAACAGCTTTGAATCCCCAAGCATATGTATCCCAGCCACTGTTCTCGTAAACTGTCTTCATGGGCAAAACTTGAGAATATGGTACCACGCTCACATTCAAATTTTCTTTCTTCCCACAGGTCTTGGCTACACTGAAGCTGAGTGAGTAATATGATCCCTTCTTCAGGCCTTGGATCATCTGGGATATCATTCCACCATTTCCAAGCCTTACAGCATGCCCACTATCTGGAACAGCGAGCATCATTTGAGTGCGTTGCTCTCCCGAAGAGATGTATTCTACTAGTCCACTGATCTTCCACTTGGGTAACAGGTTTTGGCCCACAATCACGTTTCCTACCACGCCCCAGGTTTGAGGAGCCTCCTCGAAATTTCCGTTGGGAATCAGACCTTCAAATCAATTTCAAACAACAAGTTCCAGTTCCAGTTCCACCATCAGGAAAAAAAAAGTAACATACCAACATCAAGAACACAAACACAGGAACATATCCAAAACATTGGCAAAACTAAGTACGAATAGTTTGTGTGCAGAACAAGCTTACCATCTTTAGCTATGGCAGATCCCCACAGAAAACAGTGAAGAAAGCAAACAGTATATACGGCTAACCCGGATTTCCGCATCGTTGAAAATTTAAAATTGATGTTCCCAGCAGAAACCCTAAGCAATGAAGAATAAGAGAACGAGGGTCGGAAACAGAATGATACTTCCCCCGATACTGATACCTACAGCTTAGTGTCTTTTTATACAAAATTGTCATGTTGAAATACTGACCAAATCTTAACGACCCTGATTGTTTAAAGCTTCAAAATAGTATAACAAAATCTTAATTATTCTAACTAATTTGATTTTCGGATTGGGATCCTCAGGCCCGAGTACCCCTTTTAGTTTCTTCCCCGATTTTTTTCAGGCTCCGTTCCCGTCCTTTTCTACCGCCCCCGTTCTCTGAGGCAATCCCGCGGTTCCTCCCTTCTTCCCTTTCGCGGTTCCGGGCCCGAGGATATCTCCGTATACATCTGCGTAGGTGGATGGAGTTAAACTGGAAAAGCCAATTGGGTTACGTTCCGGAGGCTCATTTTCTGGCCCGAAACTGGTCAGTGTTTATTTTTAGGTCAGAAGAAGACTGTGGCTCCATTCTTCGATCAAACTGGAGCTGGGGTTCCTCCGGTCTGGTTCTAAAGAAGTTGTCGGTGGATTTCGACCCAGAAAAGGAACCGATGGCAGTTAAGCGGATATGGGCAATCCAGCCAGGACTCCCCTTGGTCTTCTGGTCTAAGGACGCGCTTGAAACTCTAGGCAATAAGTTGGGATCTTTCGTAGGCTTAGAAGCCAATTGGGAAACCAAACATGACTGCAGGTGGGCTTGGATCAACATCGAATTGGATGTCTGGTAGGGGCTCATTGGTTCTGCAACGGAGTAAGCTAAACTCTACACAATTTGTACCAAATTTGGTAAGTTTTTTTTTCCAAAATCTTATTGAAATTGTTGAAATGGTAGTTTCAATGATTGGAATTGTATAATCTAGGTGACCCAGGAGAATCCTAAATCTATTTCTGCAATAAAAAATTACAATTTCAAATACTCATTTTTAACAACAATCTCCTAAATCTATTTCTGCAATAAAAAAGAGTTGTCTAAAGAGGGACTTTTTTACCTTTATTTTGGGCTGGTTTTTATTAGTTTTTTGTCATGAATCTTCAAGGAATTTTCAAAACATTCAAAAACACTGCTAGATTTTACAGAGTGTTGGTGTTGAGGGTTTTCCTGTTACCTGATTTCATTTCTAAGCTTAAATTGCCAGAAATTACAGATTTTGTAGATTAAAATCACTGGATTCTGCATAAAATCAACCTGAAAGTCAAAAAGTCCCCTAGCTAGACAGCTCCATAAAAAAAATTACAATTTCAAACACTCATTTTCAACAACAAACAGTGTTACAACAAATAGTGTTACTAAATTCAGACCAAACTTTAAAAAAAAAGTGCAAATGGTCTAAAGTTTAGCCAACTCCGGCTGGAACTGAAGTTCACATGTGAGCTCAAAAAGTTGGCTACCTGTAAATTCCTTTCCGGTGCTTCGGCTGTCACGAAATTGGTCCCGTTCATGCCCAATGCAGGAAGATTGCGCCTCTCTTTCGGAAGAATCAGATGGTCTGGCTTAAAGTTAGAAGTGAAGCCCGGCAGCAGAATCAGATTCAGAAAGAAAGGCCGGACCCGGTCTGTATGGAAGAAATTCCGGTCAGAGAGAGCTTGGAGGATCGTGCAGGATTGGTTCCGCCCTCGACGGGTCCCCCTCTTCCAGTGTCTTCGTCAGGTGTGTCAAAGACCCCCTCTTCTCCCCTCCGTCTCTTCGAGTGACACCTAAGGTGTTGATTTCTCGTTCCTCTTCTCCTGATCTTCCCTCAGGCCCTGCTTCTCTATAACCCGTCGTCCCCCCTCCTCCCGATTCTGAAGAGAAGGCAGCCATAGAAATTAAGAAAGGAATCCAGACGTCTATTGCAAGGGCTGTTAGAGCGCCCTAAAGCCCTAAAGCCCCCTGCCAAATGATTTTCCTCTCTTTTAATTAGAGAGGGGTTGGGGGCCGCCGAAAAGTGCTAGCCCTCAAAAGTCTCATCCGGAGCCCGTATCCGGGTATTATTTTGAGACCAGAAACAATGTGCTGAGTGTGGATTTACTCAAGGCACAGCAGGATCACGGAATTAATCTCCATACAAAACAATGGTAGCAGAAAACATAAACGCACAGAAAGACAGACCTATGTTGCCTCGGAGTTCTCCCCACCCCGTCACTCCCGCTCTCAAGCTCCTTTTCTATACTAGTGGATCATTTAATGACAATGTTATGGTACCTCTCTTCTTTGCCAAGCTTTTACAAAAGTTTTTATGGTTGTTCATTTGACGATAATGTTATAAGTTATAATTACTAGATGATTGATGTTATATGGTTTAATCCATGTATTCTATAGCTAACTCAACATCCTACATGTTTTTTAGATATAAATCCATCAAAATATATTAAAATATAATTATACAAAAAACTCTCCCAAACTGAGAGCTTTTGAAAATTCCGCTTTTCGATCCACTCCCGCTTTCCGCTCCTAGAGACAGACAATTTGAGAAGGAAAAAAAAAAGCTTATGTTATATTAAAAACCTTGGTATATAAACTAACCAAAAAAAACTATTTGAAACAAACCAGAGAACCTAGCATTCAGTAAAGTTGGTTGAGAGCTATACCAACCGAATTTACTAACCGATGTGAGCTTATTTGCAATGTACACCAACACACCCCATTAAGTGAGAGGAGGAATACACATAAATAGACAAAAATGGGTCCTAGTGCTAAGGTACCCATGTACAAAATGATCAAAACATAGAGATGGAAAAAATGGAGGAGAACTAAGACTACCCCCCCAAGGACAATGTTCTTGACCCCAAGCAAGGCACAAAGCTGAACAAATCTAGTTTGTGCCAACAGTTTAGTGAATATACCATCAACCTACGATTTAGTCCTCCAGTATTGCAAATCAATGGTCTGTTCACGAATCAGTTGTTGGATGTAATGCATTTGAACCTCTATATGCTTGGTGCATTGATGCTCCACATGTTCCTTGGAAATATGGATAACACTCTGATTATCGCACCAAATTAGAGTGGGTTGCACCTACTGTAAACTAAACTTGGATAAAATATGTCGAATCCAAGTAGTCTTGGTAGCAGCATTAACAGCACCTCAGTACTCTGCGTCTGTAGAAGAAATGGCAAAATTGTTGCTTGTTTTTTGTTGGACCAAACAACAGGGCCAGAACCAAGATGGAAGACATATCCTAATGTGGATTTGTAGTCATCGAGATTGCTAGCGCAATCTGAGTCAGCGTAACCCACTAAATCTGCATCACCATTAGCTGAATACCGAATGCCATATGTGTGTGTCCCTTTAATGTAACGAGCAATTCGCTTTGCATCTTTCCAATGGAGCTCATGCGGTTCCTGCATGAACTGAGAAACCAAGCTAACTGCATATGAGATATCCTGACGAGTGTGAGTCAAGTATAGTAGGATGCCAGCAAGTTGTCGATACAGAGTAACATCAACCAAAGGAGTAGAGCACTTTGTTAACAACTTGACTTCATACAAGAATGGTGTGGGTGCAGATTTGCAATCCAACATGTGGAATCCACACAAGAGATCCAATGCATACTGGGCTATGAGATACATATCCCGATGTAGACTGTGTGACCTGCAGTCCCAAAAGAAGTGAAGCAGCCCTAAATCTGCCATGTTGAACTCTTGTTGAAAATCAAACTTCACCTTATCAATCAAGATAGTTGAACTCCTAGTAAGAATTAGATCATTTACATAGAGAACAACGATGAGAAGTTTACCGCAAAATATACACATTTGAATAAAAAAGGCAGTGAGAAAATCCTAAAGAGAGAAGGAAAGAATCCATCTTCTCACAAGGATTTTTTGAGCCTACACACAAGTGGAGAGTTTTGAATAAATACAAGAGGTTGCTCCATGTATATCTCTTCTTGCAAATCACCATGAAGAAATGCACATTTGACGTCCATTTGGTGTACAGTCCACTTGTGAGATGCGGCTATAGAAAGAACAAGGTGAATAGAATTCATTTTAGCCATAGGTGCAAAGGTTTCATAATAGCCAAGTCCTTCAACCTGTGAGAATCCTTTAGCAACCAATCAAGCCTTATGTTTCTCTATAGTTCCAGCAGCTACATGCTTGGTTCGATATACCCACTTGCATTGAACCAATTTTCTACCTTTTGGAAGAGGGACCAAGTCTCAAGTGTCATTTTTCAGCAAGGAATTATGCTCGTCTTCCATGGCAACATCCCATTCTTTAATACCATGGGCCTCTTAAAAGTATTTTGGATCTGAAGCACTAGATATAAATGCTGTAAGAGTCCTTAGAAGAGAGGACCTTGTTCTTCTTTAACCCCAATCAAGAAGTGGAGGATAGGTGCTAGTTGATTGTTCTTCAAGATCATTATCATGAGCAGGGGCAGTGAACTCAAAGGAAGGATCATCATATAAAGATACAAGATGCTGAGGAGGACTCTCATCAAATCGAACACTCCTACCGATGCACAATTCATGATTGTCAGGATGCAATAATCTATACCCTTCAACATTTTCCATGTAGCCAACAAAGATCCAAGGCTTACTTTGCATGTCCATTGCCCTACATTTTTCTTTTGGAATGTGTGCCCAAGCATTGCACCCAAAGACCTTAAGATGCCCAATAGAAGGTTTATGTCCACTCCAAACTTCTTCTGGTTTCACCCCTTGAACAACCTTGTGAGGTGTTCGATTCTGAACATAGTTTGCACAGTTTATTTCTTCATCCTGAAATTGTGGGCCAAGACCTCTTGTATGAATCATACAATTTGCCATCTCTTTCAAGGTACGATTTTTCCTTTCAGCAACACCATTTTGATGTGGACAATAAGGCACTATATGTTGCAGTTGAATACGTTCAGTGGCACAATAGTCTTCAAATTTGTTGTTGATATATTCGCCACCATTGTCTATCCGCAAACATTTGATAGACTTTCCATATTGCTTTTCAACCAAGGCTTTGAACACCAAAAAAGTGTCAAAAGTCTCCCTTTTATTTTTCACAAAGTAGACCCATGTACATCTAGAATAGTCATCAATGAATGTAAGCAAATAGTGCGCCCTTTGAAAAGACAAACTAGGAAAAGGGCCTAAAATATCACTATGAACAAGATGCATATTTCAGAAGCTCTATGATATTTTCCCTTATCAAAATTGTGTTGATGATGCTTGCCAAGAATACAGCCTATACAAACACCCTCAAGTGGAATATCAATGACCATGTTTTGCTTACTAAGTTGTTGAAGATAGCGATAATTCAACTGGAAAAATCGCTTATGCCATAATCTGCTTAATTCATTTGAGTGAGCAAGTAGTACATTGGTAAGAGGTTGCAACTCAAAATGAGAAAATGAATACAAGCACGCATGATGATCCACTTTCCCTATGGCAACAATTTGTAAAGGATCATCAATTTCACAAACATTTACAGAATCAGGGGTAAACAAGATTGTTTTTCCTGCACCCAAATTTGTAATCTGATAAATTGAGAGCAAGTTGGTTGAAGGATTAGGAACATATAAAACATTATTGATCGTGCCATCCTTCATTTCAATAGAGCCCTTCCCTTTAATAGACAAAGGAAAAGAGTTTACCACAAAAATATTCTCAGTTTAGCATGAATTAATGGAAGAATACAGATTCTTATGGACAGCCATGTGATGGGTGGCTCCATAATCAAATATCCATTCAGGTTTAGGTTCAGAAGAAGACAAATCTGCTCTAGCAGAGAGAGCTTTAGCATTCCCTGTATCATTGCTAGAAGAAGATAGGCTAACATTTAAATTGTGTTTCTTCAATTCTAAAGACAAGACAACTTGTTTCTTAAAACAATGAGATTTTGAATGACCATCCTTTCCACAGAATGTACATTTAAGAGGATTTATATTCCCTTTTATAATCTGGTTTATGAGAGGAATGTGAAGAGTTATCTTATTTTGCATTGTGTTTGTTTCCCTTTAGATCCCTTTGTATGTGTCATCCTTGAATTCGAGAGTGAGCTAGCTACTAATACATGAGACTTAGAATCTATAGAGCTAAGAAAGCCCATTTGAATGAGCTTATCCTGCTCACGAGTAAGTATTTCAGCAAAGGCATCAAAAGTAGGCATTACAAAAGCCTAACCCAAGGCATTCCGAGTTGAATAAAATGTGGAAACAAACACTGAATACAATTCTCTTAACTTAGAGAGCACTGTTGTCCGCCGATTGCACACCAGCAGTAAAAACTTTCCGAAAGTTGTCTCCTCACTTAGGAAAGTGGGAGAGGTGTGACCTTGGGGGCAAGCACAGAGCTAGGTACTGTCACCTACTCTTGGCTCCTCCATTTAGGCTAACTCCTAACGAAGCCAAGGGGGGTAATCCCTACAAAAGAGTTTCTATGGATCTTAAGTTGTTAAAGTGTTTTAATGGTTACGGATGCGGATGGGTGTTGTTTAGGAGTTATTTATAATTAAGTGTGTTTGTTTATTATGAGTTCAACACATAAAACAAAGCAATCCACGTTGCTAGCAAGAGATTAAAAGATAAGTAATGATTCCATATGTCACAAATATGCATTCACATATAGAAATTAAAAAGGCCAAAGACAATTGATCCAAATATAACAATTATGCAGATTAAAAGACCAGTTCCTTATGGAGTCAAAATACTGAAAATGCGTATTGAAATTAACAACAAGTCTTGAAATAAAACTAGTGAATATTAGGTTGTGCAAGTGCTGTTGATATATTTTTAAGGATTTTAAGCGATCTTGCTTATGGTGTCAACGAAGGTTCGTCAAAAGACGGGAGAACATTCCAAGTTTAATCTGTTGGAGGCATGACGGCCCGCCCAGTATCTCGGGCTGGTATCGTAAAGATTGACTAGCTGACTAAGAGGCTTAGACAACAGGGGTTCCGGCGCCTCTACTAAGAACTTAGGAAATTCCCTACAACGCCGGTGCGTTGGTTATGGGGTTTAAATTTTATTACGTTTCTCTTACAAGATTAGAAATCCAATGTCGTTTTTGGGTACTCCGATTTTGAAGTCAGTCAGAGCATACTCCGGCAAGGCGAAAATGAAGTTAATTAATTATGGGGGTGTGCGTTGCAAATTTTATTAAGTTAATTGATTAAGACTCTCCAACAAAGAGCGCTCTTGACCTTGTCTTATGACAGCGGTTCAAGAGACTTAGCTAATCTAAAATGCATAATGCAAGGAGATGCAATTCTAACAATGCTCTCCGACAGAGAGTGCTCTTGACTTGTGTTACTGCAAGTTCAAGAGACTTAATTAATTCGTTAAAACCGAAAGAAACACAAAGAACTAAACTACCCAAGAGTCTCTTTCAAGCTTTTTAGGGCCCTAATCGAGAAAGCAAAGGGGTAAGCAAAACTCTATCAAAAAGTAAAGAAACAATGCATTAACCAAGTAAATAATCAAAGAGACATTTTTACTTCACTTTTCATGGATGATAACTTATTTAGCAAGTGAACTACCCTACTTTAATGAAAAGATAAACTTTCAAAGATTATGAACTAGTCTACCCTACTTTTAGCGAAACGTGAAGCAAAGCATGAAAATGGAGAGACGGTACAAGCTTTCCCCAAATGGGGGAAGAGGGATGTGAGAGCCGTAATCCCACTTGCTCTTTATTAATTTGTTACAATGCTTTCCTTTTGCTGCCTCTTTTGCTTCTCTTCTTTAATCCTAAAAGGTCTTTGGAGCAATTTGTAAAAGAGGAAAATAAGAAGAGGGAATTTATGTTTTTTAGGGCTTGATTCTTCAGAATTTCGCCAGGATTTCTGCTGTATTTATCACAAAAAAGAAAAATTAGCAAGCATGTATTGTTTAAAATATGTTAGGAAAGACAATGCAAAAAAAACTTTTCCCTAGATCTAAAGAAATAAACTAGATAAAACTTTTCCGTAGATCTAAAGAAATAAACTAGATCTAGCAAAGGCCCTAAAAACAGATCTGAAATAATAAAGATTTGAAACTTGGATCAATTTTATGAGCAAGTACAAAAATTAAAGAAGTAGGTTAGAGAAAGAAGGGTTTCTTGTGGATGGAACACATAAATAGATCTCATTCAAGTAAAAAGAGTGAAGGGTTTAGGAATAATATCACCTCAACCATAGAACATTCACCACATGCAAAGAGAGATGGACCTCCAAAGTCGAAAATCTTATTAATCAAATGTAAGCAAAGCTTATTACAATTTTTGCAAAGTAACTCCAGCACAAAAGTTCCATCTGAATAGAGCTAAAGAAGCCTCTATTTATACAATGAGAGAAGACCCAAAACCCTAAAACCAAAATCCCTGAACTAACTGGCTTGGTAGCTGACTGAGAGCCCAGACCTGAAGATCAAGAGTTAAGAGTGAGGGGAGGCCTCCACCTAGGCAAGGCACCCCCACTCCAACCCTAAACACTAAAAACAAGCAGATGAAGAGGCCACACGTGTGAAAACGCCCTCTTGAGGAGAGAGGCCATTAGAGGAAATTTCAACTCAAAATGGGCCTTTTAACTTTGATTCAAATTCCATGTCATCATGTGTTAGCCAATGAAATTGCTTTAAATTTGAAATACCGTATAGGTCTTAAACACTTTTTTAATGTAAATTTGGGGATAGGTATCATAAAAAAACTACTTTTTTGTTTGTATTTTCGATATATCTCCCCGTGTTTTTACTCAAATTTTGATCGAGAGAGCTTGTTGGATGCAGAATTAAATTCCGCATCCAATGAGTACCCACTCGACATACTTTTGACGCACACCGCTACCCCAAAAACAAGAAATACCTGAAAAAACAGAATTGAATACTTTTGACGGACCTCGCTACCCCAAAAACAAGAAATACCTGAAAAATCGTAATGATGACATCATCATTACGTTTTTTCAGGTATTTCTTGAAAAAATGTAATGATGACATCATCATTACGTTTTCTCAGGTATTTCTTGTTTTTGGGGTAGCGGGGTCCGTCAAAAGTATGTCGAGTGGGTACTCATTAGATGCGGAATTTAATTATGCATCCAATGAGCTCTCCCGATCAAAATTTGAGTAAAAACACGGGGAGATATGTCAAAAAATACAAACAAAAAAGTAGTTTTTTTCTTTTCTTCCTCCAAAATTAATAAATATTATTTTATTATTTTAACTATTATTTTTTTAATTCTTTTTAGGAGGCCCATTTTGAGTTGAAATTTTCTCTAATGGGCATAAACTAGATGATGAGGGCATGAGCTTGTGAAAGAACCACCTGTTAGGTCTGGAGGAGATGTAAGTTAGGTATGGAGGAGCCATTGCCTAGTAATCATAAGTGCAAGAGCCAGTCCCGCCTCAATCAAAACATCAATCCAATGGATGCTCTCCACCTCCCTCAATTCGTGACCCAGTTGAAGAGGGCGAATTTGCTAAGTAGAGGTGTCATGAAGACTCACTAAATGTTGATTGAAGCTACCTTATGTTAACTCAATTCATCATGAATGCCCATTGCCATGTCATTTTGCATTTCATTTCACCGAATTCGGATTAATTTGGAGAGATTTGAATTTTCTCTAAAATAATCTTTTTTTATTAATTAATCAATATCTTTCCCAAAACTGACTTTTTTGAGAAAATATGCATTATGTGGCCGAATGACGATCTGAAAGTTGGATCTGACTGGCTAGCTGATCAAGAATGATTTCTGGCTTAAGGTTAGAGCCTTCAATCACTGAATTTGGGTTACGGATGACTAAGTTATTACAAATTGAAATTTTCCATTTAAATTATGGAAAATTTTAATTAAAAACTGAAAAATTAAAAAATTAAAAAATATTTTTTTAACGCGTCCGATAAATTTTTTTCGGAAAAAATTTTGACGGTCCTAGTGACTTAGGACATGACCATGCTCTATTCTAATAATGTCTAGTAAGTTTATATATACTCAGTTGGGCTCTAATAACCCCCCAAGGCCCATAATTCAAAATCGGGCATTCTAGGTTTGGAGGAAGCGAGAGAAAACCTCGTCAATTATACTCGGCTATAGGAAAAGCATAATTGTCAAGGGAAAAAACTCTCGGGAATATCTTAGTTTAAATTATACGTCTTAGGAGACCGAACCACTCAAAACACCCTACTAGCACATTTTATTACAAACCCCGCGGGGCCACGATCAAAATTATTCAAACAAAAAACTGACTAGTCAAAACTGGCTAGACACAAAGGCGGATCATCTGATACACTGGAAACAAACATTGGTCATGTTTGTCAACTGGCGGCTCCTCATGTAACCCAACTATGGTACAAAAAGTTGGCAACAAGCACTACACATATAAGTTGTTCATTTTTTTTCTCAGTATTGCAGTTCTTCAGTTGAAGCCTAAAGGACTTGAACTTGGAAATAAAGTCCTGAATGGTATCAAAATTATTAGGATACAAATTAATGAGTTAATTTTCCACTTGATGGCCACAAATGGTATCTATTTTACCAAACAGTTTTTCAAGTTGATTACATGCTTCATGGAGAGTGTTTATGTGTTCCAAGTAAAACAAGAGTTTAAGTGAAAGAGAGAGACAGATTAATCCTAAGGCTTCATCACAACGATTATGCCATTTAGGCTTCTCAACATTTTGGTGGGTTCTTTCTCAGAGCTGGTGATCCTAAACATACCTTTACTCCTAAGTAAAACAACGATGGTTGATTTCAGACTAAAATAGTTGTGAGTTAAAACAAGGATTGGCAACTTATCTGCCATTGTAAAGAAAAGAAGGTGCCAAAGAAAGAGATTAGAAATCACCAGAGTGTGACTTATGATGGCTTCAAGCAATAGCTTCTTAACAGAGATGCTCACAGCATAGAGCGGAGCAAAGATGGCAGGAGGAAACCTGAGATGCCCTGCAGAAACGTCCAGAACCACTGCAACCAAAAGAAGATGGAGGAAACTAACGCTTTGGTGCTCTGATACCATGTGGATTTAAACAAGGCACAATAGGATCACAGACTTAATTTCCCTACAAAACAATGGCAGTATAAAAAAAACGCAAAGAAAGATAGAGACAATGTCAAAGGAAAAAAAAGCTTATGTTATATTAAAAACTGTTGTATATAAACTAACAAAAAAAACTACTTAGAACAAGCAGGAGAACCCAGCATTCAATGCAGTTGGTTCAGAGCTATACCAAGCAAATTTACTCATTGATGTGAGCTAACTTGCAACGTACACCAACACTCAAGAGCCAAAGCCAAAAGTTTGCTAGAATCCTGGTTAAAGAACTAGAATTTCTGCTCTCTAGATGCTAACAGGATGTTTTGAGATGTTTGGAGGCATGATAAAAGGATGGAGCCCTTCCTGCAAAGCTCTGTACTCCTCTTCTTTCCGTTTTGCAATTTCGGTCAAATTTGTAATCAAAGATTTGGGTTTCTCCTTTCTGTTTTAAATATTTATTGTCCTTATAATGACAGAATCCCTTTTTGGGAGGAACTGGCCAATGCAAGTGGGTTCAACGATCCCTTCTTGGTAGTTGGGGGAGACCTGAATTTCACACTCTCCCATAGAGAATTATGGGGTGATTGTCCTAGGTTCGATCTACAAAGGAACCTTTTCTTAAATGGGGTGATCACTCTCAGTATGGTTGAAGAGTTCAAGGCTGAAATGAAAGTGAAGAATCCTAGAAACCCAGTCTTGTAGGACATCAACCATGAAATCCCATGGGGATTTTTTTTACGGAGCTTTCCAAGGGCATCCACCAATTTGTGCAGTCGGAGTGGTTCTTCGTATCTCTCAAAACCACTATATACATATAGGGCATGCCCCTGGCACAGGAAGAAATAGGAGTGGTTATTCATATCTCTCAAAACCACTATATACATATAGGGCACTGGTGCAGGAACAAATAACAAAGCTAAATTTGGGTTTGATCCTTTGGGTACTTTTAGGTAAGGCTTTTTAGTATGGAGTCAGTTAGGCTCTTCAGTATGGAGTCTACAAGTGCAAGGCATTTTCAGGTGGGTCTGCCTAGATTATTTACTAAAAAAAACCACTATATACATATAGGGCACAGAGTTAAATTTGGGTTTGATCCTTTGGGTTCTTTGGGGTGAGGCTATTCAGTATGGAGTCGATCAGGCTCTTCAGTATGGAGTGGACAAGTGTGAGGCCTCTTTCAGGTGGGCTTGCCTAAATTATTTAGGCAAAAAATTATGGCTCTTTAGACTTTATTGGAAGCAACAATTAAAAAAAATTGTGAAACTCCAAGTAATGGAAATTCAAAATTGGTGATCGAATGGGCGAACCAGAGAGTTAATGTACAGGATGTCAAACTAGATTCTTTGCTAAGGGACATTAAGTTGTCTTACCAGTCATTTGAATGGTTGTCTTTCAACCATATTATGTGGGAGCTTAATGGAAAAGCTGATGAGCTATTAAAGGAAACAGTATAGCTTCCGGTGGTAGCATTTGGGTACTACGAATTTGTTGCAGGAGAAGAACAAAAAGCCATGGAGTTCAAGCTATAGAGAAACTGAACAATGATAAGAAAAATGCAAACTGTGGTTTTTTAGTTTTATGATGAATGTAATTAGCAGTAAGGTGGAAGAAGGTACTTTCTGTAAGTTTTGAGTCTGATAAAGGAACCAGGAAAGGTAAGTAGAGGCGGTAGGATTTTGTCTGAAATCAATCAATTATGGACTGGAACATGTATATTCTTCCTCAACGAATATAAAGTGTTTATTTCTTCTGGAAAATAAATGATCTTTGGATGATCGACAATTCTAATTATTTTAAATATTCAAAATTTTAACTATTTTGTATTGTTATGATCTTTTTAACTCTCCAACTTATATGATCACATGGTTTATTATCTTGAACCAATATACTAAAAATAATATATAATAACTTATATGTAATTTTTAAATATTTTAATATTAAATAAATAATATAATAACAAGTTTTTTTTTTTTTTTGGTCTATTTTGGTTAGTTCACTCTGTTAAGTATTTTGGTTAGCTCACTCTATTAAGGTGTGGGTTTTCTTTGCAACGTTATCTCACTTCAATATCCTTTGGCTTGACTTAGTTGGGAGAAGACACCAAACAATCCATCATGTTAAGGGTTGGTGTGGCTCAAGTCACGTGGAAATAGCCATCGATTATGGTTTCTTATCCAGTAATTGAAATGCACTAGCCCTTGCATTTCTAATCAACAAAAATAAAATAAAATTGTAATGTCCCGGTTTTGACCCCGTTTGCATGAGGTATATATATGTAATTAATCGTGGTGAGGAGCTAAAGTCAAAATCCCCACCATCGATTTGGTTGTGTATGTTGTGTATGTTCGGCAATGGGGATAGTTGCCGATGGTTTGTCATGCTATCCGGCACCCTATAATTTGGCATAATGTAAACACGCACATCAAATAAAACTAAAACCACAACCAGCTACGGCAGTGCAACGTTGAATGAAAAGGGCATAGTTCCAAAGGAGAAGGGGTGGGGGATGTCAAACCTTGGTTATGGGGGAAAAACCCATGTGTTACCACCTTGTTGAATTGTCACCCTTTTTATCTCATCCAACCTCTTCCAACCTCTTTAATGTTTTGTTGGGTAACTGAGGAGTTATGGCTGCTGGTGGTTGAGGCAGTTAATGTTTTTGGGAGTGGGGTGGCAGGACTGTCAGTCCCTTGCCCACACCCACACTCCACCCATGACTGCATTCACTCCCCACTCTTCCACAACTCTTCTCTCCCACGTTTCCAACCTTCATGGTGGTGGTCTGTCCATCTTCCTCACGCAGAGGGAAAGTTTGTTCATCCACGCGTGCATAGGAGGTCTGTTCGTCCCTCATGGTGGTCGGCTCACTCTCACGCCATTCGTTGGCTTGTTAGGGCGTTCTTCCATTCGTGCAGAGACCAGCGGGTTGTTCTCTCGCGGCCTTACCTTCTCACGCAGCCAGAAGAGGAACTGCTTCTCGATGGTCACTCACGACCTCCACAGAGTGGAATCGGGTATGTTTTCCCCTGTGTTTTGCTGTTGGGTGCAAGTTTTCCTCACGCCTAGACCGTTGGAGTCGTCTTCCATGTTGTGAGCCATGCTCACTGATTATTTTATGGGGCTATTGTCTTTCCCGCGTGTTTTGTTGGTTGTGGTGTCCAATTTCGTTTTGGACCACTGTGGATTTCCAATCCGTGGGTTGAGTTTTCCTCTGTCCACGCTGGGAGTTGGCCTCTCCTCTGTTTTGGGGACTGTGTGAGGTTGGCTGAGTTTACCTGCTGTTTGTGGACTGTGTGACGTTGCCCAGCCGTTCCATTGGGGAAAGGGTATGTGCTGTTGGTTGGATTTCCTTGTTTGGGACTATGGATTGTTGCTATCATCCACTGTATGTTTGTGGCTGCTGACACACCCTGGTTTGGGTGTTGTTGCTGAGTTGTTTTGGCCACGATAGGGCCAAGAACAACTCCATGTTGCCTTGTGGGCTTGAGCGGTGCTCACCTTTTGTTGGGATTGTCCCTGGTCGTCCTTTCCTTCTTCACAGGGCCATGAAGGGTTGTTTTGTTGCTGGTATGCAGTGGTTGGTCTTCGGACTGTGCTGGCTTGGCCGATTTGTGGATGGCCTGATAAACCCAGCGGTGTTGGTTTGGCTTATTGTGTCCCCTTGGCTATGCGTAAGCCTGCAATTGACCCTTATTCTGGAGGAATCATGCTCAGCTTGGGGGTGGCAGTGTTGCTGAGAGATTAATGAGCATGCTGGCCTATGGTTGGGTGGAACGTTGCAGCGACGTAGTTGGTTGCGGGTGAATTCTCCATCGAAAGATAAGTGCTACTGACTATTTCTTCTCTGCAATCTATATCTACTGTATAATGAATTATGATGAACCTGTTTCATGCTAGAAATGTATGTGTATTACTTCCGTTGAATGTTGATTCATTCTGCATTTGTGTATGCTTGTAAGTTTTAATTCCAGCATTGATGTTTGTCTATGTTCATGGGGTTGTTTGCCCGATTGCATTGGTGTTCGTCGCGTCCTCTTCGCTGGTCCGAGGGATGGGGACGTGACAGAATGGTATCAGAGCTAAGGTTGCAACAATGGGCCTCTATGGGCCAAGATGGAGCAACTGACAGAGGGTGGAATTGCCTTCTACCTAGCAGGGATCAGTAATGGATGACAACAAACTTCCAAAATATTGTCTAAGTGTTGACAGTTGGGCCACTAGTGATAAGACTTCCGCCGTTGCGGAAGAGTCAGTGGTTTGACAGTCCGCCGTTGCGGAAGCCAAAGTCATTTGGCTTCTGATGTGAAAGGATTTCCGATGTTGCGGAAGAGTTGGAAATCTCTCGTCCGCCGTAGCGGAAGAGCTGCCAATCAGAAGAAGTTCAGGTTGGTGTTCCGTCGTTGTGGGAGCCAAAGGAACAAGTCTTCCGATGAGAAAAGATTGCCGCCAGAAGAAGGTAAGGCTCTGCGTGCCGCCGTTGTGGATGGAGAAACGATTCGACGCCCGACGGAAAAGTCATCCGATTGCCGGCAGTACAGAAGAAAATCGCGGAAATTTTCTAAGTGTCCGCGGCTGATCAGAAGAAGTTTGTCTTTGGTGAGCCGCCGTTGCAGAAGCCAAAGTCATTTGGCTTCCGATGTGGAAGAACTGCCGACACCGCAAGAAAACTAAGTTCAAAAATTTTCTAAGTATGAAATCGTCGACAGAAAAAGGGGAATGATTGCCATTGTTGCGGAAGAGAAAAGCGGTAAGTCGTCCGACGAAGAAAGACCGCCGCCGAAAGAAGATAAGGTTCCACGTGCTGTCGTTGCGAATGGAGAAAGGATTTGGCGTTCGCCATTGCGGACAGAGAAACAACTTCTCGGTCGACGGGTAAGGCCTCCGACGTAAAGAAACAAAGTTTGAATTTTTTCTAAGTAACGAAAATATTGGTCGCCGGAAGAAGAAAGTGAATGAGCGTCCGCCGTTGCGGAAGTGAAAGCATTTCGGCTTCTGATTGGAAAGGCTGCCGACGCCGATGCGGAAGGGGAAGTGTTCCGAGAGCCGCCGATCGGAAGGAGAAAGTGCTCCGTGAGCCGCCATTGCGGAAGCGAAAACATTTCGGCTTCCGACCAGAAAGGCTGCCGACGCTGATCGGAAAGGGAAAGCATTCCAGGAGCCGCCGTTGCGAAAGGATTAGTGGTTTGAGAGCCAATTCTGTGGAATGCTTTGTTGTTTCGGGAGCCGATTCTGCAGAGGAAAATTTTGAGTTTTTCCGTAGGATTTCCCAGCAGATTTCAACTGTTTTTCAGTGGGGTTTTGAGCTGTTTTTCAGTGAATTTTCATGGACTGAAAAGGGAGAAAGTGGCAGCGATTTTATGCGCCAGATTGCGTGAAAATCATAGTTTTACCCCCCCCCCCCCAAAAAAAGGGGTCAAGCCCCCTTGACCCCCGTCATCCCTTGAGACAGTCGTGTGTAAAAATGCAAAGATTTGGTGAAAGTCCTCATTCTTAGAAGTGGTGTGGTTTTCACACCTGAGGTCGGAAGGAAGCCTGTGAATAGGCGTTGGAAATCTTATCCAGTAGGGAACAAGGACAAGTGACCAGAATCTGAGCATGAAGCAACAAAGTGCTAATGATGGCCGCTGCTATCAAAGGGAAAAATCTGGACAGTTGCATGCCCAGAAATAGCAAGGACTATGAAGTCAGCTAGCTGCTGTATGGAAGAGTAGTTCCATGCCAGGATGAAAGACTTGAAAAGGGAAGTTTCCTTAAAACTCTGTCTTGCTGATTATAACTACATTTCCTAATTTTATGCTTGAAATGCATGAGGATATGTATGGCATGCATAGGATATTGCATGTTGGTAGGAATATTGGAAATTATATATATATAATGAACCACTAATGATAATCATTGCTTTGATGTGGCATTAATGGCAAAACCAACGATGACATGGACCCGGATAAATATGTTGCTGATGCTGATGAATGAGACCAGCAACCCTACAGAGAAGGGGTAAAGCAACAAGTCCAGGACAAAAGTTGGTGAGCAAATTGTACCAACTCCTGCAAGGGACCAACCAAATTGGTCATATCAAGGGTGTAAGTAAGACTCATGCAGGTAAGAGTTTGCTTATAACGAATTCCATGGAGTGGTAAAGGTAAGAGACCTCATACCATGTGGATGCTGGAATATAAAAAGGTGTCATGCCTATATATGTTGATGATATAGATTATAATAATGCATCCTATATGAAGTGGACATGGTTAGGCCATGCATGGTATGTTGAATGCATTGAGATGAATGCATGAGATACTATGAATAACTAATGGCTGAATTGATGAATTGATGACAATTCAGGAACCATTTCAAAGGTTGTTATGAATGCAGGATAGTCATGATCAATTGGCTGCCAGAAATGCTCTATGGAAGAGTAAGGTGGTAGGAATGATACGCTTGTGAAGTAAGGAGTATCTAACCGTTTCACTTAATTGCATGAATGCTGTGGCTAAACCTTGCAATGTTAGCATGATGATGATTGCATGAAGTAAATGAGTTTTGGTAATGTTGATGTGACTAACAAACTAGAAGTATTTGAATTTTATAAATTCTGAAAATGCTTCAGTGATGGTTGTAGCAATGAAAAGGTTATATGCATCCAGGCTTACCAAGTGTTTGGTTGGTTGAAGCTCATGTTTCAGGTAGATTATTTCAAGCACGGCATTGAGAGGTAAGACCCTGACCAATGCCTGAATCTACCATGTGAAAGAGCTTGTTAAATTTGAATTGTGAATTTCAAATTTAAGAAATTGCTGACAACTACTAGTCACTACTGGCTTGCATAAGCTTGTGTTTGGATGTTTGAAGCTTATGTTTTAGGTAGATTATTTCGAGCATGGTAGTGAGAGGTAAGACCCTGACCAATGCCAGAATCTACCATTTATGAGAAGAAGTCTCATGGTTGTGAAAGTAGTTGGCATGCATAAAGGGTTGTTAAATTTGAATTGTGGATTTCGGATTTAAGAAAGTGCTAACGACTACTAATCATTGTTGGCTTGTGTGAGATTGTGTCAGGAGGGACACATGGTAAGTGGGTATTCATGTTATGATAGTAAGCATAAAATTATAATGGGCATAGTAATGCTGCTTATAGGAGACCCATAATTGAGCAAGTCAATTTCTGTAGTAGATAGAATTGCAAATTCTTATTTGAATTTGATTACCAATGTCATTGCTTGGTTATGGAACAATCAATTTGGATTGTAGTATCAGGTAATGATTGACTGTTTGGCTATTTGATGAATGTGTCAGGGGTACACACTGCAGGAAGATCATATGTGATGACCTGCAAGAGCCAAACTTTAGGGGAAGGTTTCCCTTGGAAATGGGTTTCGGGTGAAACTCCATTAGACATTTTGAAATGCCTCATCTGCACTGCATGTTTGGTAATAACATGAGTGAGATGGTATAGATTATGTCGGTAAGACATGTAAAAAGGAAGCAGGGATGAGTGCTTGGTTGCTTAATAACCCGGTGATTGGAAACCACACAGACAGAGCTAGAGGGTTGACTTTCTTCTCCACAACCCCGGGATAGCACTGGAAGGGAATGCAGGGCCTGAGGAACTGAGTAGCAGAGAAGGGACTGATTCCTTGTGTTGGGTGTGTGTGGGTGTCTTAGAAGTCAGGCTAGTCCTGGTGTAGGTGTTCCTAGCTCTGCAGCGAGCTCACCAACTTAGCATTCAGCCTTTCCCAACTCCTTAACAGTGCCTAACAGATATAAAGGCATACTGCGACGGCAAATGGATAAGTGTTTTGTAACCCTTGCTATGAATGTGCATGTTTAATTATTAAATTCAATATGCAGAACATGTTTCGATTTAGTATCCATTATGATCGAATGATATGAAATATGATTACGATTTTTTTTAAAGCAATAACGCTAATGAGTCTGCTTGTATTGCTTGTGTTGCTTGTGTGGACAGGCTAAAGGTAAAGGTAAATGGTAAATGGTTGTTGTGAGGGGTTGCAGAGTACGGGTTATTGTTGATATAAGTGTATGTCGGTATAAGTGTATGTTGGGTTGTTATATGCCTGGGGGTCCATAGTAGATCCTAGACCTAGAAATGGTCGTGTTAACGTTCCAAGCCTAGTTGACATGAGGATGTACTAGCTGGACATTAATTATTTGATGTTGTGGAGCAGCCTGTGTACTGACCTAACATTTAAGTCCATAGGTGATCCCAAGGCTTGCAAAGCGAAGCGGGATCCTGTGGATGAACGAGGAAACGCACAATACAGATGAGTATTGGATTATTTTGCTTATGAATATACATGTGTATATGATTGGTTATGATGTTTATCTCTAGAGCAAGATAAAACTGATGTGAATAAACTAAACATGTGAATTTATTCAATGTTTGGATATAGGTATCGTTGTGAGCGAGGACCATGAGAGCATCCTAGGGGTGCATGTGGACATGTGACTGTCCTGGAAAGCTCGGAATGAGCGGTAATGAAAAAGGTGCTAGTGAGACGAGGGAGTCCTAGCAGCCGAGACAAACCATGTGGAGAGACTCCATGGTTTAGAGGTCTGGAATAGACCAAAGACACTAAGTATCATGACCAAGAGAGATTGGTCCAGCATTCACGGTGAAGTGAAAGAGGCTGAGAGCATGAAAAGCCACTGCAGTGATGTGGGTTCCAGGATGGAACAAAACAAAGAGGGGAAAAACTCTTACTGTTCTCTCTTGCATTTTGATTACATACATATATATATGTTTATGCATTGTGAAAACAAAGGATTGTTGAATGCATGTATGATTGAGAATGAAATGTGTATATTTGCTTAAGTAAATTTGTGAATGCTGGAATAGTTAATTCCCTGCCCAGGAATGGACATGAATGAGCTCATGTGCCTGTTGGGAAGGCATGAAAAATATGAAAGCCTCATTGATGAGACTTGGACTGCCATGCCAATTGGGTAATTAACTGACTGATTTTAATGACTATATTGTGCTTGGTCTGATAGGATTTCAATGGTGCATTTCACAGGTGAGAAAAGTGATACCTGGTGGTGCACATTGATTATGGCAGCAGATCAAAAGTTGTTGGACTTAGCTGGAAGCCTTCTTCAAGTGATTGCCAAGACCCAAGAGAATCTTGGGGAGATGCTCAAGATACAGAAGAGGCAAAGTGAAATGAACCACCAGATTTTGCAAGACTCTATTGGTTTGCCAAGGGAGGTGAAAAGCCTTCTGGGAGAAATCGGCAAGGGAAAGGAAGGTGGATCAGCAATGGGACAATCGTCCAAGCAACCCGATAGGAAATGGTCCAGGCATGAAGACCCAAAGGAAATTGAGCAGGTAAAGATGAAGCAGCCAGTGAGATGCTAGAGATGCGGAGGAACATGATGAAGGAAATAGCCGCAAAGTTCCTAGACTTCGGGATTAGCTGGAAGCTGAGAACCAGCAGAAGAAGCCCATGGAAGTCGAGGGGCTTGGTCTTGAACGTTCAAAGTAGATGATTGAACGTGGGACAGATCTGCAATTTGAAATTTTGATGTGCAATGGTATATGTATTGTATATATGTAATGGAACACCGAGGACGGTGTTATTCCAAGGGGGAGGGGAATGTAATGTCCCGGTTTTGACCCCGTTTGCATGAGGTATATATATGTAATTAATTGTGGTGAGGAGCTAAAGTTAAAATCCCCACCATCGATTTGGTTGTGTATGTTCAGCAATGGGGATAGTTGCCGATGGTTTTTCATGCTATCTGGCACCCTATAATTTGGCATCATGTAAACACGCACATCAAATAAAACTAAAACCACAACCAGCTACGGCAGTGCAACGTTGAATGAAAAGGGCATGGTTCCAAAGGATAAGGGGTGGGGGATGCCAAACCTTGGTTATGGGGGAAAAACCCATGTGTTGCCACCTTGTTGAATTGTCACCCTTTTTATCTCATCCAACCTCTTCCAACCTCTTTAATGTTTTGTTGGGTAGCTGAGGAGTTATGGCTGCTGGTGGTTGAGGCAGTTAATGTTTTTGGGAGTGGGGTGGCAGGACTATCAGTCCCTTGCCCACACCCACACTCCACCCATGATTGCATTCACTCCCCACTCTTCCACGACTCTTCTCTCCCACGTTTCCAACCTTCACGGTGGTGGTCTGTCCATCTTCCTCACGTAGAGGGAAATTTTGTTCATCCGCGCGTGCATAGGAGGTCTGTTCATCCCTCATGGTGGTCGGCTCACTCTCACGTTGTTCGTTGGCCTGTTAGGGCGTTCTTCCATTCGTGTAGAGACCAGCAGGTTGTTCTCTCGCGGTCTTACCTTCTCACGCAGCCAGAAGAGGAGCTGCTTCTCGATGGTCACTCACGACCTCCACAGAGTGGAATCGGGTATGTTTTCCCCTGTGTTTTGCTGTTGGGTGCAATTTTTCCTCACGCCTAAACCGTTGGAGTCATCTTCCATGTTGTGAGCCATGCTCATTGATTATTTTCTGGGGTTGTTGTCTTTCCCGCGTGTTTTGTTGGCTATGGTGTCCAATTTCGTTTTGGACCACTGTGGATTTCCAATCCGTGGGTTGAGTTTTCCTCTGTCCACGCTGGGAGTTGGCCTCTCCTCTATTTTGGGGACTGTGTGAGGTTGGCTGAGTTTCCCTGCTGTTTGTGGACTGTGTGACGTTGCCTAGCCGTTCCATTGGGGAAAGGGTATGTGCTGTTGGTTGGATTTCCCTGTTTGGGACTATGGATTGTTGCTATCATCCACTGTATGTTTGTGGCTGCTGACACACCCTGGTTTGGGTGTTGTTGCTGAGTTGTTTTGGCCACGATAGGGCCAAGAACAACTCCGTGTTGCCTTGTGGGCTTGAGCGGTGCTCACCTTTTGTTGGGATTGTCCCTGGTCGTCCTTGCCTTCTTCACAGGGCCGTGAAGGGTTGTTTTGCTGCTGGTATGCAGTGGTTGGTCTTCGGACTGTGCTGGCTTGGCCGATTTGTGGATGGCCTGATAAACCCAGCGGTGTTGGTTTGGCTTATTGTGTCCCCTTGCCTATGCGTAAGCCTGCAATTGACCCTTATTCCGGAGGAATCATGCTCAGCTTGGGGGTGGCAGTGTTGCTGAGATATTAATGAGCACGCTGGCCTATGGTTGGGTGGAACGTTGCAGCGACGTAGCTGGTTGCGGGTGAATTCTCCATCGAAAGATAAGTGCTACTGACTGTTTCTTCTCTGCAATCTATATCTACTGTATAATGAATTATGATGAACCTGTTTCATGCTGGAAATGTATGTGTGTTGCTTCCGCTGAATGTTGATTCATTCTGCATTTGTGTATGCTTGTAAGTTTTAATTCCAGCATTGATGTTTGTCTATGTTCATGGGGCTATCTACCCGGTTGCATTGGTGTTCGTTGCGTCCTCTTCGCCGGTCCGAGGGATGGGGACGTGACAAAAATCTTAATTTTTTAAATAACTATATATAACAATAAATATAATCTATTAAAGATACTAGTACAACACATGAAATATGGGTGGTAAGGTTTATGACAACGGGTGGAAACTTTTGTCTAACTTTATTTTATAAAAAGGTTAGTTGAGCTATGGTTAAGCCAGTGGAAGTTTTTCATCCCTCACCTAGGGTTACTTCTCAGAATGAAGGTGCTAACATCTAAATATGGGAATCCCAAAAATGATAAAATATAAAAAAAAATTCTTTTACAATGAAAAACTTAGATAAAACACAAATCTAGCTTTGAAGTGTTGTTACAAGTGATTCTTCTATGTTTGTTTTCACTTTCAAGAGGTGTTTTTATTAATTATTATTTTAAATAATTTGGTATAATTAAAACGGTAACACTTATGTTTTCATACTTATTAATCTATGAATTTATATTGACGCTCATAATAATGGGGATAGGACATAACCATACGAAGCTTAGAAAAATTGTATTCCTTAAATATTGTGAATTATAAGGTTGTATTATATTAGTAGTTAGTAAGGGGATTTTCTTGATTTAGGAATGTTTATAATTTGTAGTATTATATTAGAATTCATATTGACACTCATAATAATGGGGATAGGGACATAACCATACAAAGCTTAGAAAAATTGTATTCCTTAAATATTGTGAATTATAAGGTTGTATTATATTAGTAGTTAGTAAGGGGATTTTTATTATTATTTAGGATGAATGTTTATAATTTGTAGTATTAGATTAGTAATTGGTAAGAGGATTCATTTGATTTAGAATGAATGTTTATAACTTGTAATGTTTTAGAGGTCAGATTCAATTTATTAATAATTTTGGGTTTTACTTATTACTCTATGTATTTCTAACTACAATGGAAGTTGTCGCTTAGGATTACCACATTATTTTAGGATACTTATAAAACATATTTTATTGAATCGACACTGATAATGTAATGGGGCATAACCATATAAAGCTTAGAATAATTGCATCCCTTAAATATTGTGAAATTAGAAGGTAGTATAAAATTAATAGGTAATAAGGGGATCCATTTGACTCGAGATGAATGTTTTTAACTTGTAAAGTTTCAAAGGTCAGATTCAATGTATTATTAAAAAATTGGGCTTTTACCATTAGTTAATCAATGATACGATTTGTGAACTTGGCGCCTCTATCATTGATAATCTCCTTAAAAGCAACTTCAACCACCTTATTTGTGTTGAAAGAAAAAACATTGAAACAAATTAGATTTATCTAGTCATTTTTTCTATGATTATACATATCACACTTTTGCATGTTGAAGTTAACTACAGTGCTAGAGAGTATTATTCTCCAATTCCAATTGCAACTTACCAACATAGATACATCTCAAACTCAGATCTATCAAGCACTGATAGGAATCCAATTTCTTGAGGTGAATTTTTTTTTAATCTTAAATCTTTTACATGTTTTTAATTTTGTATTTTATAAGCTGCCATGGATTTTTTAATTATTTTTTATTTTATGAGCTGACATGATGTTTTTTAATTACTTTTTGTGTAGCATAACAATACATTACCTTATGTTATGTGACATCATCTACCCCATAGTGGTCTGTAGAGCACCTTGCTCCTCTCAATACAATCAACATTTGATTCCTTATATGTGTAATCCATAGTATGTAAATTGTTGTACATGACCATTTTTTCCTTTTCCCCTTCTAATTTTTTTGTTTTGGTCTTTTATCATTTCGCCTCAAATATGAATTGTTAGTCATTTAAATTGCAATAAGCTCAGCCACCAATGTTTCCTAGACATGACTAAATGCATAAATCCTCACTGACATTTTGTTCCAATTGCACTCGTGTTACGAGCTTGATGTTTTGTTGGCATGGAAGATGGCATTTTGGTCTAGTCACACTTGTATCAAGTGATTGATATTTTGTTGGCATGGTTGAAGATGAGAGATCAACAAACCATCCTTCTCATTCTTCTTTGCTCATTTTTGGTATGTCTCAATAACTCTCAAAAACTTAGATGAATTCAATGTGGATGTGTCACATTTTAAATCCCTTAAAATCCTTAGGCCTATTCCCCTTGACATCTACCATCAAACCACTAGCATGGGTTTAGATGATGCATGGGATTTGACACAAGCATTGAGACTTTGTGGCAATGTGAGTCATCCAGACTTGTAATGCCTCGTTTTGATCTTAAACTATCATTACATGTTTGTATTTGTGTATTATTGTGGAACTTCATTAACTTGATGATACTGTGGACTTATGGATTTATTATTTTGCGGAATATGTGTGTGTGTGTGATGTTAATATTATGAATTATGTTCATATTTTGATTATGTCTCTAGCATGCAAACTTTAATAGATGATCGTATGTGGATACAGATTTAAAGTTATGTGTCGAATAAATGATTATGATGCCAAATGCATGGTACAAAATTATTACATTGTTGTTAAGTATTAATGAAATATGTATACATGTTGATGATTGCACGGTATAGCACGACATTTTGTTATGAGACTAACCGACAGGTTTAGACGAACTAAGCCTTAGTTGATCCCTACAAAATGGTGGTACCTAGATGGTATGATTTCCAAAAAACAATATGTACGAGAATGAATTGTTATTGTTATGTATGATTATTTTTATTATCATGATGTGTGGGTAAGTGTGGGGTTTTAGGAAACTCAACCGCCCAAATTGGTTATTCAATGACAAAACCTGAGTACAACAGTCGCTACGCAGTCACTATGCCAATGTAGACATAGTCTTTTGTTCCATTAGAGGGGTGGAGGCATTACCCACCATTTATCCCCAAAACTTGGAGTCATGGGAGGGTTGCGCTACGACACGCTCCCTAAGGTGTGTGATGATTACTAGTGGGCTCCTGTTGGGGAAGCTTGGTCGTTGGAGTCGACACTTTCGCTTACAGGTTCTAACTTGAGTTAGGTCATGTAGTTGATGCTCTAGGGTAGTCCGATAGAGGAAGGATATGATATGGAAGTTAGTTGTGAATTAGATAGAACAAAATAGGTAGATAGGAAGTCGTGGAATTTTTAGAAGGGAACCTAATTAATCGTGTGTCGAAACCTTTGCTTGATTCTTGTGTTGTGTCTCAATATATTATGTTGGAGTCATAGCTTATTATGATATGAGTTAGCGTCTAGACATTTCAAATTCATATTTAAGTATGTGCCGATAGATATAAACTTGTGTGATTATGTGTGATGTGTGGTTGAGTACTATTGGTAAACCTACATGAAATATGTAAGCATTAGCAACACTTACATAGATCATCTACATATGTTGTATGAATTATCTAATACACTATCAAAAAACGGCTTGGACACATACGGTTGCGAATGGTTACATTATAAATACTATTGCCTATCTTAGTTATGAAATGATATTGTTACGTCAAGCTTATAAATGAATAGTTAATTAATTGTGATTAGAGTTAATTATTAATTATGGTCGATAAAGATGAATAATGCTAATGATGATAGCTAGTGGCTATTAAGATTGTTAATAACTTGGCCGACAAATGTGAATGATAATTAATATTGTTAACAAGATTGTGTTAAATTAATTGTCAATTGAAGTGCTTTATTACTAAATAATAAATAAGTATTAATGATCTTAATTAGTTCAAGATCTTGGTTTATTAATGATAATGGGTAGTAATATTAATTAGATTATTATTAATTTTGATCAATTGATATTAATTGCATAATAAGAATGCTAATTAGTGTTACTCGATCAACAAATGTTAAATAAGTATTAATGACTCTTAATAATGATAATCATTGTTAATAGTATTATTAACTAGGTTAATAAATGTTAAATTAATTTCAATTTCAATTGAGGTTTGATTGTTGAATTCGTTACTAAATAAACAAATGATAAATTTATTTTTTTTAAAGAATATCAATTAATTAATTAATTAATATTGATTATTGTTTTAAATATGGGTTGGCTATTATGTATAGGAACAATAAAATCTATAATAGTCATTTAATTAATTGAAAAGGATTTGATATGAAGTTATACATGTGAATGATTATATTATTAAAATATAATTTTATCAGAATTGATATTACCGGTAAAACTTTATTTTAATAAAATAATTGGCTTATGAATAACCACTCGAATCCGAGTTGTTGAAGGGAATTAATGGAACCTGACATAGTGGATAAGAAGGGGGTTGAAACATTAAATATGGGGATAAGGGTAGTAAATTCGGGAGGAGGAGTTGGTGATGAGGAGGTTATAGGGGGGGACATGTAGAGGTTTTGGGGGATCTTTTCATGAGGGAAGATTTAGCAGAGGAGGCTAAAATTTTCAGAAGGGAAAGCATATTGATCAGACTTGTAATCGGGTTTTGGGCTCGGGGGTCCAAGAACTTAGTTCTCTACGAGACTTTTCTAGTTGCCAGGGTAGCAAATTGATTTACGTTGGTTGATTTTTTGGGTGGGAGAGAGGGTTCGCAGTTTGCAGGGACAAGGAGCTTGACATTACAATGTGTTATTTTACAAGTATTTTCCATTCAGGTATAATTTTCCACTTAGTAATTGTTATCTATCACTTATTTTAGTTGAACGTTAACAAAATTGACATGTGTGTGTGTGTGTTTTACGAAATTATGGAAATGGTAAAAATGATATAACATCACATATTTTCTCTGGTTATACTCGCACAAATTTTCAGATTATAGTTACTTTTGATTTCTACCTGCATATTGAACAGATGCACAGTAAACATAACATTTGACCTTTAAACAAAAGGGAACAAAACACATAGATAGATGAATACCCAAAAATCTATTTGAACCAGTAGATTTTTTTTTAAATGTGTAAACGGTTAGATTGCCTTCAGATCAAACTAAGGAACATGGTTAGGTCCTACAATACTCCTTCAATTTGATGGTTCGTGAATTTTGACTAACTAGGCCATGACATTTATATGATATGATATGGACTATTAATTCCCCTTAATCAAACTGAATGCACATTCTATTTTAGTAAATTGTTGATAGTCATCCTAGGGTTCACAATGATGACACGTGGTCACCTTGTCAGCTTCTTCCATGCAGACGATCAACTAAGAATGGACGGGGTGGGGTTTGCACCCCCTTTGGAGACCAATTTTACTTTCCTCCTCTCATCGCATCACTTGCTCATGGGGTAGTGTTGTAGATGGAAATATTTTGCATAATATCCCATCCTCTTGTGAGAAACCTTTCTCTACCCTTCACACTTTGCTTTCTACATTCCACTCTACTCCACATTCTACTCCACACTTGTTCCATGCTCCACCTTTCTCCCTACAAAAGTCTCCATCTTCCACCTTGTAATGTATATATATATCCACTCTTTGGGATGGACACTAGTGCTCTACCCTTCTTCTACCTTGGCGTGCATTAACAAAGCAATTCATGCAAGCATACCTTTAGGTACTAGTGCATGATTTTGATTCCCACTTAATAAAATAGTCTAACCCTTATGATGATTTGAATTATAAATGGCCTCAAATATGTTTGAAGGGAGTCCATATATTGTCCTTGCAAGGTCCACACATAAAAAATACCCAAACAAAACTAAAAAATTGAATTCAATCCAAATAATAAATGTTTATGGTAGATGCAAAATTAATATTTCCATGGGGATGCTCCTACATTTGACACCCTTGATTAAAATTCACTGGCATATTTCACATAATGATAAGGTTGTTAATTCATTTGATAAGGATGGTTTCCTAATTCAACCAAGTTCTTCCTTTGAAATCCACGATGTATCTTCAAGGTTTCTTTTTCTCTAGTGAACTATAAATTCTTTGTTTGTCTTCCTCCTTTTTCTTTTGGAAATTATCACTTACAAGATTGTGAATTGATTAGATGTGGATAGCCACCCAATTTGGTCAAGCTCTTCATTTCAAATATATGATGCATGTTTGATACTTTTTGAAAGGAAGTAGAAATTCTTTGTATGTCTTTCTTCTCCGTTTGGAAACTCTCGTCCAAAATATCCTCAATCTTTTCTCATTCCTCATCTAGAATTTGCTCCTTTAGGTTAACCACTTTCTCTAATTCACTCTCATCTACATATGTTGTACTTTCTTGGTATTCATATAAATTTGCAACATTAAGTGAGGGGAAAATATCCCATCCCGTTGGCAACTCCATCTTATAAGCATTATTTTCACCCTGATTTCGCTTCTATGTGACATTTGAGTGAACATAGCTTGACAAATCAAGTATAATTCATACAAGATAATTAATTGCAAGTTCTAAAAGTAATTTAGAAGCTACCAAGTGGGGTTCAATTATCATAGGACACTTCCAACAAGTCATTTGGAACATCATCTAATACTCACATGACTCGTGTGGAAGAAGTCTCAAAAGTTGTGCAACCTTGTATAATTAAAGAAGGTGGTTTCCCTCAATACATAAGTGTTAGGGAATAAAACTAGATAGTAACGCACATATGTATCAGATCTCCATAACCTTCCATTATGGCTTATCCATGTCAACTGGTACCTCATGGATTTAGTTGACCACCTAGCCATCATAATGCTAGGATCGTTAGCATAAAATTATAAATAATGGTGGATTGGAAATGGGTGATGGTTCTTCTTTTATTCTTTTATGTTGCAAAGACAAGGGATTGGTACTACAATTTGGTAGGAAAAAATGATAATTGTGCATAATTATGTTGTTGGGATACAATTAGTGAGAAATCAACAACTCTTGTTCATTTTTTCCTCCATTATAGGAGTTGATTTTCTTCATTATTAAGTGCTTACCTTTCATAATGACCATCCACATGTTTTTTTTAACATCCTGGAGAGAGACTAAGTGGTCAAGGTTTATAATTCAATATTTTTTCAACAAGGAAAAAACATGCTTCTTGTTATTTATAGAATCAAAGAAATCAATTTTGTGATACAACTTTTACAACATAATATTTTCTTGTCCAAAAAGTATTCTAATTGTTGTACATACTAATAAATCAAAAGTATGTTATCATGTCAATGCTCGTAACTTTAAGTACTAGTCAGAAAGGATTTTCAAAAACACACAAAAAAACTATTTTTTCAAATCTGTAAAAACATCCTTGTAGTTCAAAGACTATTTTTACTAGTAACATACATTCCTCCAAAAAGATTTTGACCACCTATAGAAAGATATTATGTGAATCTTTTGTCAAATGCATGATTTTCATTCATTTTCATGGTTAATATGATAAATTGATTATTCCTAGGTTAAGTCGATAGTTGTATTGTGCTCTCCCTTAACTTTTTGTAGTGTATTACCTTACACATTTGGCTAATTTAAGCTACTTTGGTGCCCTGTAACATAAAACCCCAATCTATATTGGTGATTGTGCTATGAAGTTTGATCCAAATTATCATCCGTATTTGTGTTTCTAGTTAATTTATGGATTGTGGTTGTTTACATGCTTAGTTTAGAGTCATATTGGCCCTTTTCCATCTACAGGAAGGCATCAATGTTTTCAAATTTTCATTCTTTTGTCATTTAGTTGTTCACATTCTATTTGTTTCAATTTTTGCGCTACTTTAAAAGAATTAATTTCAAGATCCACGTTCAATGCATTGATTTTTCCTTGAAAAACATATGAGCCTTGCTCAAGAGTACTTTCCCTTATTTTGTGAACTTGGGGGATAACTTATATGTTCTACTTATAAAATCCTACCCTTATTTGGAAGGAGAGTTTTGAGCAAAGTTGATATTAGATTAACTAAGTGGGGTTGTGGGACCATGGACCTGATATGGAACTAGATAAAGGGTAGTACATATTTTAGGTGGGGGGCACCAAGAGAAGTCCTTGGACTATATGACTCAAGGGTTTCCCACTGCATGAGGGGAAATACACATAGTGGTATGTACAACCCCCTGATATGAAGTTTGACTAATCATAAAAATATGTTTTTATTAGTGTTCCATGGGTAAGAACCCCCCCACACTCCCCATGCCCCTAGGACGTGGGGGATCCTGACGAAATGGCCCCCCTGTACACCCCTGAAAATTTTATTATTATATATATTTTCCATTATTTTCACCTTTTACAATCCCTACTTGGTACTACTTAGAAAATAAATCAATGTATTTAGTATTTACATTGCACAATCATGAATACACATCAAATGAATTATTATTTTTGGTTTTTTAATTTAATTTTATACTTTTAGAGATGATCCCTCAGTCCCCCATGGATTTCCTCAAAATTTGGGGGTGTCTCCACATGTCCCTAATGCGTGTTTCCCTACTCCTACAACCCCACGTCATGGGACATTGGGGGAACATCGGTTTTTATTAACACGTCATATTATTATTCCCATATATAGTGCCATGTTGAATATTGTAAGAAGTTTTAGTTATGTTGTAGTGATTGTTGTACTGACTAGTAATAGGGGAGAAATCCATATGGCCAAATTGGTTGGTATCATGTGCAAAGGACCCAATAACACTTTTACTAGCATATGATGCCCCTAGTGTTGGTTGCTCAAAGGGATGATGCTTAGGGGCATCCAATATGTAGAAAGAATATAAATACCCCGATTTGACATAAATAAGGTCTAAATTGTCAATTGGTTTTAGCTTGGGTGGTCAAAGAGGAGAAATGTGACCCTCCTGACCCGGGTTGAAACATTGCTTGTGACGTGTTTCACTCTTTATTTCCCAATTATTGTCAAGGCAATGACCCATGAGAAATCTTGTCCTTGCTCATGGGTTGGAGGATGGGGTGCTTATGTTAGGGTTCTACCCTAACCCTCCTTACTTTAGGCTACATAGAACTTAGTCAAGCGATGTGTGTGGCCATATCCTTTGAATAAGGCCAAGTAGTTAGTAGTGGAAAATTAATTAATGTAAAAATGGTCTCTCTGTCAATCAAGGCCCATTAGGTAATTGGTACTTGTTAATTATTGGACCACAAGTAGCTAAAGTTTTGGCTATAATTGAAACCCTATTTAAAGAGCTAGGAGGATATAGATTTTTTTGTTGATTACCATTGTAATTGAATACCATCTCAAAATGAAATTTATCCCAACCATAAGAGGCACGTGGAAAAAAATTCCAATTCGTTATCACAACATAGTGGTTTATTTTGCAACATCTTTCTTTTCTATTGTCTTGTGTTCAGTTTTTCTACATTATAATTTATGGTTTCTTGCATCATAAATATTTGTATATCATGAGGACTATTCTATGTTTAAGGGTTAAGAAACAACAACTTGGTTACATGTAGAAGAAATTAAATAAGGTCAAAAATATATGCCTTGAAATTTTCCTCATCTTTAAACCGGTTCATGGTGGTGGACACATCTTTGGTGATATTAATGAGGAGATATTTAAAAAACCAAACAAAGGGAAAAAAGGTCCTTTGAGTTCAATCTTACAAAAGATATATCATTGAATCCACTCAATGATATTAGCAGTCATATGTGTGGCATTTAGTTTACAACAATCATTGAGAATTTTGACCCTAGTGTAAAACTTATTTGACTATCAATGAAATTTAGTGGTATGATTACAACCATTCCTTCAATATACCATTTTGTGGACACCCGTATGAGGGTGCATTGAAACCACATAAAATGTATAGAATATTCCATAACACTATTGAACAAAACACCATAATGAAAGTTCATCTCATGGTATGATGGATCCTCACCATGTCTACCCTTAAATTTCTCATATCACAACTTGGTAATCATGTTTGGTTAAGCTATATTGTAATGCATAGGGTAATTAATGAGTTTCTCCAATTCAGTAAGATTTATACTAGCCATGTAAACGGTTTGGGTCAACAATAGTGGATGAACTAGTAGTAAATGAGACAGGTGGCGTATGGCTTGAATTAGACAACCTATTAAGGGAAAAACTTGGTAGAGATGAGTTTGGTGTGTACAAGCTTCGGTTTAGGTTTGAAGGGGATGAAACATACCTCGATGTAGAGATAAGGAGGGAGGGAGGCCATGAAGCCTAATCGAATGCCTAGGTGATTGGGAGGTTTTTATAATTTCCATCCTTTTAAATCTAAGCTACATGGTGATATTAGGTTAAAGGAAAAGTGCTACATGATGGAATTGTCAAAGTAATATCTATGAAAGTAAAACATATGCTCGAGTGGTACAACAAATAGTCGATCAGTGCTTTTCAATCAGTTGAAATAGGTGGTTTTTTTAAAGAACAAAGATTTCATACTAAGATTAAAAGAAAAAGAATGATCTTAAGACTTTGGTAATCCTAATGCAAACCACAAATCATAAATAGACCTTCTAGTTATCCAAATTGATGCTTATGAAATCCACCGAAGAACATAAATGAATATCTTATAGAAATAATTATTGTGAAACACGCTTTGGGTAAAGGTCCAAGGGGAAACAACTATTTATCTTAGGTGTGTTTGTAATCCTAAAAATCCATCCAATAATAAACCTAAAAGTAACTCTTCACATCATTGACAATGGGATATCAAATAAATAATATAATAACAAGATCTTAAATTTTGTAATAACTATATATAAGCAATAAATATAATCTATCCAAGATAAATATTTATTACATGAAACATGCTTAGTGAGGTTTATAATAGAAGGTGGAACTCTTGTATAGCTTTCTTTTAATAGGAATATTTGTGGTTTGCATTAGGATTACCAAAGTCTTAAGGTTTATAACACAAGGTGGAACTCTTATCTACTTGTTGTAAGAACCGATTTTTCTATGTTTGTTTTAACTTTGAAGTGGGGTTTTTATTAATTATTTTACTTATTATTATTTTAAATAATTTTATAATAAAATTGTTTAATATTATTTTGGAAGTAAATATAAATTTAACTATCTATTTTGAAGTGTTGTTTTAATCAAAGTTGTTATCTACATGTCATTTAGAAATGGAGTAGTGTAAATATTCTACGTTTTCGACTTTTTTTTGGGTATGTTTTTTCTTTTTGTTTTTTTCGTATTTCAATTGGAAATCTTTAAAAAATCTTAGAATCGCATATATTTGTTGTGGGAATTGCATAATATGAATTACATAGGGGTATTTGAGGGTGTTGAATCTATGCATTCAAAAACACAATTTAAATGCTTTCAAATTTAGATTTATCGAAGAAAAAAAAATTATTGGATTCTGCTGAAAACCACCCGAAAGTCCAAAACGTAGAATACATAAGCTACTCTTTTAGAAATGGTATTAGCATTTATAATTTCATACTTATGCTCTATGCATTTCTAGTTACATTGGAGGTTGTCACTTAGGATTACCACATTAATTTAGGATACTTGTAAAACACCCTTTATTGCATGGACACTCGTAATCTAATGGGGCATAGGGGCATAACCATACAAAGTTTAGAATAATTGCATCTCTTAAATATTGTGAAATTAGAAGGTAGTACTATATTAGTAGTTGGTAAGGGGAATCCATTTGACTTAGGATGAATGCTTATAACTTGTAATCTTTTAGAGATAAAATTCAATGTATTATTAATCATTTTGGGTTTTTTCTCCACGAGAAAAATAGAAGTTCCTTGTTATTCATCAGAATCAAAGGTAACATGTTTGCTGCACCAGGTGAACATATACAAGAATTAAGGCCTCAACCAAGAAATACAGAGCTCAGTCTCATATCCATCATACAAGAAAAAGAAATAAGCACTATAAGTATCTCACACATACAAAAGAAAGAAGATAAACAATACAATATTCCAATCCCCATCTCAAATCACCCCAGCAACAGAAGATCGAGTCCAAACAGTCAAGCTGGCCTAAGGAGACACTTCTGGGTAAAACTTTCTAAAAAATGGATAGTGGACTAAGCCACCCCAAACATCAAAGGCTATAATACCATACCCAAGCCCCAAAGAAGGCAGAAAGGAGTATGTCAAAAATTAATAGAGGTGAAAAGAGCCACCCCAATGCATTCACCCTCAGTGAATTCCGTGTAATGTAAGCACCGAGATGACAAGAAAAGTGCCTCTTTTAGATAAGCTATCCACCTTGACATTAAATTATCTATATACATGGGAGGATCCGAGATTGATAAAGGAAGATCAAAGGGCTCTAATATCATGACACCAACCCTCCAGATCGAGTGCAGATATGGCAGCCTTCCCATTGAACCAGTTTATGATGGCTGGAGAGCCTCCTCTGATATGTAAATATAGAAGCCCAATAAATTTTGAGAAGACTAATAGTACCCAAAGAGAAAGAAGTTCTAACCAAGTGTTGGTACTCCGACCACAACCCATTTTTAAACAAAAAAAATGTTCTTTTCTCAAGATAAGATGAACACCAGTGCCTCCAATCCTATTCGTTGAGGCTCCATCAAAAAAACTTACAGGGAAATCATAAACAAGTTCCACTCCTTTAAGTCTCATGTTGGGTCTTGGAGGGACAGTCACAATATGCATTTTTATTTGCTCCAGTATAATATGGATGATGTGTTTTGAAGTTGGCCTGAAATCCTCAAATATAACCTTGTTTCTAGTAATCCATAAATGCCATGTCATAAGAAGAGGAAGATACTTCAGTTATTTTTCCTTCCCAATCCAGTTTACCAAATTTTGCTTGTAAGTGGGCTCATTCCAATGAATTACATGGTGAAGCACAATGCTGAGTCTACAGATGAATTCCCTGGTGAACCGACAATCAACAAAAAGGTGATTAATAGATTCAGCATCCCCAAAGCATAGACTGTGACAGTTGGGACCAATCCAACCCTTCTTTTGTAAGTTGTCCCAAGTATTTACCATTACTTATACTTTTACCATTACCCACCTTCCGTCCCAGACACCTGGTAATCCAAGATAGTTCTCTGATGAAACCATTCCATATATACGAAGTACCTTGTACATTAAAGGCCTGAGCATGAAACCATTCTACTACAGACCAATTTTTAAGGTATTTATGAATGATAATAAGAGACCAGATACCCTCACCCTTCAGCACTATCCAGAGACTTTTCAGTCTAAGGGCCATACTAAACCAGCCAAGATTCTTAATATTCCAACCTCTAAGAGCATACTTGGAGATCGTATACCAATCCACCAAGTGATATCTGGATTTTCCATAAGAATTCCCCAAAGAAGATTAAAGACGGCACACCTCAGATAGTTCATAGTATTTTTGGGCATCCAAGCCAGAGTGAGTCAATAAATGGCTAGCCCCAATAAGACTGATTTAACTAGGATCAACCTGCCTCCAAGTGTTAGAAGTCTATATGTCCAATTACTGATTCTTTTTTCAAATTTTTTTATAAGCCATCACTATTCATTAACATGATAACCCAATGGTTTCAGGTAATATCCCAGGTACTTAAAACCCACTGACAGGGGCTCCATCTTAAATGGTAATAAGGTAGCAATATTGGCTCTGGTGAGATCATCAATTTCATTGTACAGAAAAGAAGACTTCTCATCAATGATTTTCATTCCAGTTGCCGAGCAAAAGAGATATAAAATTTCTTTATAATGCTGCCATTCCTCAACAGTCCCCAAACCAAACAAAATAACATCATCAACAAATAAAAGGTGAGTGAGATTCAGGGATGGGGAAAATTTTATATCCACAATGGACCCACTTTGTTGTGCATGGGTGATCAGGAGGTTCAGGCTCTCAATAATCAGAATAAAGAGGAGAGGGGAAAGAGGACATCCCTTTCTGATGCCTCTCGAGACCGGAAAAAAATTGGAAGGAGTTCCATTAACAAGGACAACAAAATTGGAAGATTCCACACAGCCCAAAATCCAGTTGACACCAACAACTGGTACACCAATATGAAGGAGGACAAGTCTAAGAAAGGTCCAGTTTACCCTATCAAAAGCCTTGACCAGGTCTAACTTGAGGACACAAAAAAAATTCTTTTCCACCTTTATAGAAAGCATAACTTCTTGTGCAATGCCAATAGGATCAATGATCTTTCTATTATGAAGAAATCCAAACTGATTCCAAGAGATATCTCTGTCCAGTATAGGTTTTAGTCTATTAGCAACAAGTTTGGATATCACCTTATATACCAGATTGCAAAAGGATATAGGCTTGTAATTTGAAAAGGAAGTGGACTTATCACATTTTGGTATAAGAGAAATAAAGGTATCATTAAGTGTACCTGACACCCTACCTTCAATATGATACTAAGTAACTGCCTTAAGGATGTCATGACCAACTAGATCGAAGAAATGAAGGTATAATTCTACTGACCAGCCATCCGGACTGGGGCTTTTATCCTTTTTGAAACCCTTAAGTACACCTTCAATATTCGAGAGGGAAACATCTTACAGGTAAGACTCTTTATCTTCCTCAAGGACAAAGGAGGGAAACATTTTGATAACCTTTAGTTGATCTCCAATATTGGTAGACCCATCATCTGTGAAGAGTTAGAGAAGTGGGATGCACTGAGGAGTTTAAGCTGTGCTTCATCTTCAATCAGCTCACCAAGCTGGTTCTAAAGACCCCAGATGGACTTTGAATTCTTCGAGTAGATACGTAAGTGTGGAAAAAATTTGTAATTGCATCCCCCTTAGTTATCCAATCCACTCTGCTCTTAAGTTTCCAAGTAAGGATCTTGTGGGCCAATAAAGATTCCTTCCGAGCTTTCAGTTGGGAGAGCTGAGTAGCCTCACTCACCGAAAGGATACCAAAAGTATGGGTAGTAAATAATAGATGAATGGCTAAGTCAACTTCCTTGGCCTCTTTTGCTTTAGACTATTTCATCTTTTTGTCCCAAGCCTTGACTGAATCCTTGAGTCTTCTGAGTTTAAAGGTAAGAACAGGCATAGGATCACGAGAAGGGTGGAGCTGTGTGTTCCAAGAAGAGTGGACAATATCAGTGAAGTCCTTTTCCATAAGCCATGCCCTATTGAACTTAAATGGATAGAGATGACAACGAGGTAGATAGTTCCATTCAAGGCAGACAGGAAAATGATCAGAGATCTCAGAGAGATGGATCCAAGATTTATAGTGGTTCAGAGCATGTAAAATATGGATAGAAACCAAAAACCTATCAAGGTGTTTGCTTACTCCATCGAGACCTGTCCTACCATTACTCCAAGTAGGACCAAGATGGAGTGGGGCTAAGTCCACCATATTTGCATTATCTAGGAGATGAGTGAAGTAATGAGCGATGTGATCCATATGAGCTTTGCTGCCCTAGATCTCAGCATCTGAGAGGGTGAAATTTAAGTCCCCGGCTAGGATCAGGTTGGGATAATAAAAAATGCCCCTAGCTACTACATTATCCCAGAAAATAGCTCTATTTGTGTAGGGCCCATAGTAATTCAGGATAGAGAAAACATAGTCAAGTCCCTTAATCGTGTCCTTGACTAAGATATCAGCCTAGGATTGAAAGGCCTTACAGCGAGTTAAGTGTGGGTTCCAGCCATTATGAAGTCCCCCAGAGAGGCCATGGGAGTATAGAGTGAAAAATTCCTAACCGAACTTCATCTTGGAAAAATTGAGAAGTGCAGAAAAATGCTCACACATGGTTTCTTGAATCAAAATCATGTCAGGGTTCAGAGAAGAGAAGAGAGAACATAGATATTTTTGTTTGGTAAGCCCCCCAAACCCACAGATATTCATGGAAATAATCCTCATGGGTCAACTTAAGATTCATGTGGCAATGCTCTAAGTGCATGTGGTAAGTTAAGGGATCTAGAAGGAGCTTTGATCCTAGTTGAGAGAGGAGTGTAGAGACCTAAGGGACCAGTGACATTAGAGGGTTTGTTTCTCCTAGATTTTCGGATTGTTACATTTCAAACATGATAGAATCCAAAGGAAGTGTAGAGGGGGATACAAGTGATTTATATGAGAAGATGTCCAGTGACTTCAGCAATGATGGATCCATGAAAGAAGGAGAAGAGATGGGGCTATGAGGAGCATCTGTGGTAACAGGTGAAGGATTTATCTGAAGTGGGGGAAACTCCTCCAAAGTGAAGGGAGGAGGGGACACCATAGAAGTGCTATGAGTAAGGGCCAGTGAAGACAGAGAAGTATCAGGTATCAACAAAGGAGTTCCTAAAGATGCAGGACAAGTTGGTCGAAGTGAAGTAGTTACCAAATATTGAGTCACTGATGATATAGGAAAGGTAGAAAAAGAGGTAATAGGTGCCAGAGAGGGAGTCAACAAAGAAGAAGCCCGTGCTAGGGTTTCAATGTCATGTATGTACTGAAATTCCCCTTTGGTAAGATTGCCAAAAGTGGTTGGAGAAGAGGAATCATAAGCACCAATAAGAGTGGGTGAGCTAGATGAGTCTACAGGAAGAGAAACTTCTAGAGGAGAGTTAGGTGAAGGTTCCAGATCCGAGAAGCCAGTATTTAAGGGCCAACCATGATGAAGGGAGGAACACTTATTTCTTAAATGTCCAGTGTAATAACAAAAAATGCATCTGAAAGATATGTTCAAGTAGTCCAATCTTTGAATAATGACCGAGCTGCCACAGACAATCTTGATCTCAGGTAAGAGCCCTTTGGAAACATCCAGCTCCACCAACACCTTTTCCATTCTTTTGTAAAAAATGAGGCGGAAATCTTTTTCGAGAGCCACAAATCTTCCTATGGTATTAGCAATACCAACCAGGAAGTCCCTATTCCACAATCGAAAGGGCAAGGATGACATCAAAACCCAAAGATGACACTTAACAACTCTTTCCTTGAGTGGATCAAATCTAGAGTGCCAGCGGCTGAGAACCAGCGAGTCATTCTCTATGGTCCAGAGGGAGTCCAAGATGCGAGAGGAATCCACATCCTCAATAGAAACTATAACCACCCATCTATTAGCAAGGAGACTAATGGCTAGAACATAGTTTAGGATTGGTTTCCAATGGGTGGTAGCCCATGCAACCCATTCCTCTTTGTTCATGTTGCAGTACTCTAGATGGTCGATCAGTGCCCTTCGGAAAAGTTCGGAAACCCTATCCAACATAATGTCCCTCCCAAGCACGTAGCGACACTTAGAGTCAAGTGCTTTTAATTGTTTTGCTTTCCTTCACAAGTTATTATACCGGGTGGGACGGTAAAGCCCCCAGAAGTGCTGCAAGGAGGGTTGAGCTCAGGAGACTCCATACCTGACTGATACCTGATAGATAAACCCAGAAGTCTTGCTCAAACTATCAACAATAAAGTAAAGTCTACCAAGGTAACCCGACCAGTAAACGGCCAGCCCTAAGAAAGGAAGTAGCCAGAAACCCAAGATCGACAAAAACCGCTGAAACCTTGAAAAAGAAACCTACGTAAAAGAGTAGTTAGCTTCAAAACCTGGGTGGTGTAAGAACCGAAGGATACAAGGGTCCAACATGCAGACCAAATAGGTAAACAAGGCCGCAGAGGACACGACAAAAAAGACAGTCAGTTGTATTTGTGAAATTAGAAGGCCGTATTACACCGGTAGTTGGTAAGGGGGGTCCATTTGACTTAGTATAAATGTTTATAACTTGTAATGTTTTAGAGGTATGATACAATGCATTGTTAATAATTTTGAGTTTTACCATCAATCAATTGATGATATTATTTGTAAAAACTGAGTTGGATGCTTAAAATATGATTTTTATTTTTAAATAGTTATTGACCTTGGTGCCACTATCATTGATAATGTTCTTAAAAACAACTTCAACCACCTTATTGGTGTTGAAGGAAGAAACATGGGCAAGAAATTAAACTTATCTAGTCATTGCAAGTAAGAAGGAGCCGCATTGGGGAATTTGAAACTCTCGATGTTCCGATCCCTACTATGGGATCATCATCGGGAGACAAATGAAGCCTGAGGTGAAATAACTAAGAAGCTCATCAGTATATATATGTGTAAATAGCTTATATGAAGCATAGTCGGTTCTAGGTTTTAATTTAGTTTAGGTTTTATAATTCTATGAATTTATCTTTATTTTATAATTTTAGAGAATTATATATATATGTTATATTAAAATCTAAATTGTAATTTTATTTTAAATATAGTTTATAATTTGTTTTTAAATTATTTAATTTTAATAAACCCTAATTATTTGTTTAGGTCAACTATTTTATTTCAGTATAATTTTTGTACATCAATTTTTTTGATAATTATTATAATTATCATAACTTATAAAGTTTAAATCATTGTTAAAAGAGTATGTTAAATGTTTTAGATATACTTATTTAAATAAATTAAGAGTTAGTTAAATTTTTATTTATTTTCAAATCAATTTTATGTTAATTTTAATTCTAATTAATAAAAGTTTTAGTTTTCATATTATTTTTATATTAATTTTATTTTGACACTATATTTGAGGATTTATTATCCTAAAATGGACTTAGCTTTTAATATAGTAAGATTTAATTAATTGTTCACTAAAGGCCTTTGTGTAGGGCATAAAAGAATTTGGCTTAGGGTTTTCTAGGTATAGATAGTGGTGAAAGTTGAAAATTTTAGCATAAAGTTGTTTAGAGTGGCTAATGTGTAAAAGGAAAATTTTTTATCTTTTCTTATAAAGTTTAGTTATGGTTGGAATGTGTATTTATCGTGCGGTAAACGTCTTTCTTTGATTTGCAGGGAGTGAAGGAGTGGTTTCCAAGAGTCACTAATCTTGGCGCCATCATCCCTGTTGAGGCAATTATTATTAAGGTTAATTTCAATTTTCTCTCTGATTTTCCTTCTTAACAGGTTGTCCTCCCTAGCAATGACCTTGGAATTTTTGAGGCAGATGTGGTGACCAGTTATGTGTGCGTGTTCCGCAAGGGCTGACTTCTTGTGTCTATTATGTCTAAGGTCGGCACTATGTTCCTTAAATCTAGTCTCCATGGAGCGGCCGATTTCTCCTATGTAAAGCATGTCACAAGAACAGGGAATCGAGTAGACCCCAATTGGGTCTTTAAGGGAATCTACCATGTTTCTAATGGTGTTGGGAGGTGTGAAGAATACCTTGATTTTTTGTCTTTTTAGCGTTCTTGCTAATCTATATGTGGTGCCTTTTATGTAAGGGAGGAATATTTTGCATCTGTCAGTGTCCTCATTCTTGTCTTTAGTCCTACTCTTCCTAGGTTTATTGGCAGATGCTATTGACTTTTTAATTTGTCTCCTACTGTATCCGTTATTCTCAAAAAATTTCACTAAATGGTCAATTTCTTCTTTGACGTGTTCCTTGTCTGAGATCCTCAAAGCTCTAGTTACAAAGGTGTTGATCATACCAACCTTTTGAGGTGGGAAGTGATGGGAGTTGGCATGTAGATACCTATCGGTGTGGGTCTTTTTCCTATAAGCTTGGTGTGAGATTGATCCATCTTCTTTTCTTGATATGAGGAAACTTGGTGTGAGATTGATCCATCTTTTGGGTTTGAGGGGGAAACGGTTGATGGCGCGTTTTTCAAACATTTCAATGTAAAGATTGGCTACTATTGGGGACAGAGGTGAGCCCATGGCCACTCCCTCCACCTGTTCATAAAGTACTTGTTGAAATGTAAAGAATGTGGTTTTTAAACACACCTCCACAAGTTTGGCAGTATCATCATCTATCAAGTTTCTAATGGTTGTAATGGCTTCATCGACGGGAATTTTAGTATAAAGGGAGACTACATCGAAGCTAACGAGGATATCATTGGCCTCGAGGGTTTCGTTGCAAATATCTTGGACCCAGCTAGTGGAGTCTTTCACGAAGGAGTTTGTTTTTCCTACCAAGGGTTTGAGCAGGATAGCAAGATGTTTGGCAAGTTTATAAGTGGGAGAGCCGATCGTGTTCACAATTGAGCGAAGGGGAACACCATTCTTATGTATTTTAGGAAGCCCATAGATCCGAGGGGCATTGCCTTCCTTGGGAAGTAATTTCTTTTTCAATTCTTCATGCAAGTTAGAGTTTAGGATAGGGGTTTGAACTATTTTGTGGAATTTCTTACCTAGGTATTTACTTAGTTTTTGGTAACTGCCACATGTGAGGTGTTCAAGCATTTTATTGTTATAATCCTCTGTGTTCATGACTACGATGGCATTACCTTTATCGGCTTTGATAATCTTTATTTGTTGGTTTTGTTTGAGATTAAGCAACGTTGTTTTTTCTTCTTTGGATATGTTTAGTTTCGGAGGTCTTACATGCCTAAGAATGACCGCACATTCTTGTCTGGATTCTTCAGCACTATCCTTAGGTAGGTGTGTGACCGCATTTTCAATACTGCACATAAATTCTTTTACCGGGATTCTACTAGGCGCGATGGCAAAGTTGAAACCATATTCTAAGATTTTGGTATCGTTTTCCAACAGATTGACACTGGAGAGATTGATGACATTGGTCTTCCTCATGTCATCTTGCTCTGCAGACCTGGGTTTTTGTGAGTGGAGTAAGAGTTTAACCTTGCGCTGGTGCTTTAGCGTAGCTCTATTTCGTTGGCACTCCTTCATATTAATCGCAAAGTCTATACGGTTCCAGAGGTCGACTTTGATTTTACTGGCGAGTTTGAGGTGAAGTCGGCACGCTGTTTCAGATAGGAGGTTGATCTCGGAGCGTGTCTTCCTTAATTCACTTATGATTAATGACAATCTCAGTTCAGTGAAGAGTGAATGATTTCTAGCTGTGTTGAGGCGATGGTTAACTATAGCAAAGCACGGGATGATTGTTGGGGCGCGCACCTTAACAGTCCTGAGTTTTGGTAACTCCGCGGTTTTTGTGGAAGCTTGTAAGCAGAGTTGCAACTCAAAATAGTCTTAGGGGTGTCGGGGTTAAGTCAAAGCCCTATTTTTGTAATCAACCCATGGTTTAAGCCCATGGTTTTGTAATAAGTGCGCTGTATAAATAAGCACTCTTGTAAAGAAGTCAGTTTAGGCTTTTGATGTAAGATGAATTGATGCGAAGCTAAGGCTTGATTGTAAGAAAGGTTAAGTCCCAGCTGTGTGCGTGGATGACCTCTGCAGCTGTGTGTGCAGAGGGTTTTTGGGTGATTAAGAAGATCTGCAGCTGTGTGCGTGGCTTTGAGGACTTGAAGGGATCTGCAACTGAGTGCGCAGATTAGAACTGTGGTTTTTGTAAAGAGTTGAATAAAACACAGTTCTGTGGACATAACCCCTACACTGGGGGTGAACCATGTTATATCTTGTGTTGTGGTTCTTTTGTGTTGTTTCTGTTATGTTCTTTATGCATTAATAAGTAAATAACTGATAAGTAAGATCACTGCTAAATAATAACTTCGCTGTGAATTCACAGTTAAGGGTTAAGCAAGTAACTGTTTGTTTATCTAATTGCGAGGTTATATAAGTATAATCGAAGCTCTGTATTGTATGATTATAATTTGTTAAAGGATAAAGGTACAGTAATATCCCTCTTCTGCTTACAGAAACCTGATTCTGCGGCACCCCATAGCTGTTTCGGGTGAGACTGCAACCTGTTCGCAGGTTGTTGCCGAAAGGGCCAACACTGTGGGTCTTTTCTTGGTGCGAAGTTAATGGTATAAAACCTGGGTCTGCCCTATAGCCCAACAAATTGGTTCCGTTGCCGGTTGAACTCAGTATCTGCTCAAGAGGGGTTTACGTCGTGCCTAGAGGGCTATGTTCTGGAGGCCCTCAGTGCAAGAAATCAGTGATTGGATTGAAAAGACTTATCTGAAATGTGCTGAGCAAGAGAACAAAGATCCGCGTCACAGTTCGGACGACTTTTTACAAAGGTATGTTTTTTCTGATGTCTATGAAATTTTCTTTGATAATATCCACATAGAGTTGCACCAGTGGTTATCCAGGTTGACAGAGAGAAGGACGAACTTCCAAGAAGGTCAGTTTCTTGATTGGACCCCCACAAGAATTAATATATTGAAAAGGGTGAACAACGAGATATCCTGAGCTGTTGATTTCTGGACAACGTGAACCCTTGAAGCATTTGTGACGGAGTTCGCCATTGACACAAGTACGTCCTTCAGCGAAGCCGAACGACAGTTTTTCCAAGGTCCAAGGGGTAAGTATTTGAATTCATTTAATTTGAGAATTAAAATGCTATTGGCTGAAAAAGGTATATTGCTCATTGAATCAGACTGTTAGATTTAGTATTACTAACCTATGTTTGCAAGTGAAAGTACCTTAGACAAGCAAAGTGGTTTGCTGCGAAGTGACAAAAGGTACAAGAGAAATTTTGAGTCCTATACCCTAGGTCAGAATACTGAGTCTAACCCTGTAAGTCCAAAAGCCTCAGAGCCTGAAGAAACCCCTTCTATTGGAAACCCTCCAGTAACCCCGCAGCTCAGACCTGTTATCCCTGAGAACCCGTCGCAGTCTGAAAGTAACCCTAGCCAGTATTCCTGTCGCATGTCAGTCTACCCCAGTAAGTTCTTCCCTACCTGCTACCAGTCCCCCTCCAACCCCCCTAGATCTACGATGGCCCACATGAATGATGATATTAAACTCCCTGTTTTCAAAGGAACTGGATCAGAGGATCTAGAACAGTTCTGGTTTTTATGTGAAGCAGTGTGGACTGCTAAGAACATCACGGATCAAGATACAAGAAGAGCGCAGCTGGTTACTTCCTTCAGAGACCGTGCTTTGACCTGGTTCATGAAGTTTTCCAGCACTCAGAACCATGTCTTGGCAGATATAAAAGCAACAATGATAAAGGAATTTAAGAAGCCGAAATCAGAGTCGCAGTGTATCACTGAACTAAAGAAAATCCAGCAGAGGCGAGGATAATCAGTGTGAGACTTTGATCAGAGGTTCAAAGTTCTGCTAGATCAAGTCAGTTTCACTATTGGACTAGCGCAGCATAAGGAATGGTTCATTGCAGCATTGCTACCGCATATCAGGACTCCACTCATGCAACAGAAGGTTGCTAACCAGCAAGAGGCTCTGGAAATTGCGATGAAGCTTGAAACCGCTCCTGTCAAAGATAATTCTGGTATAGCCCAAATACAAGCGCAGTTGGCAGCGATGGCTCTGGAGCTTCGCGACATGAAGAAATGCAAGGTTGTTCGAGAAGAGGTTTGGTGTACATGATGTCGGACAGAGGGTCACGACAAGGAACAATGTCCTACAGTAAGAAATTACCTGAATTCTGGTGCGCCAAACCCATTCAACCCTAGTGTTCTATATTGTGAGATCTGTAGGACAACTGGCCAGCATCGACCTGAAGACTGCTATCTCCTGCAGAGGTATGTGCAAGTCCCTAAGAACCCTTATTACAAGTTATGTAAGTCATTGGGACACAACGAAGATGAGTGTCGCAGCTTGGACCTCATGAGAGAACGAACTTGTGATGCTTACCGGGTACAAAACGATGGCCAAGGCAATGATGGATATGGTTACTGCGGTAATACATCGGGTCGCGGAACTTTTGGAGGTCGTGGTCGTGGTGGTATGGCTGGAAGAGGACAAGTCCAGGTTGTGTGCTACAACTGTAACCAGGCAAGACATCTAGCTAGAGATTGTTGGAACCCAACTACGACATGTCGATATTGCAGAGCTATCGACCATGTGATTGAGCAGTGCCCGCAGCTGATCGCCAAGATTCAGGAAAGAAATAGTGCCCCTACTCAGAATATCCAGCTGATTGCTGTGGAGAAACGACCTGTCCCAGCCATTAATGTTGTTACCAGGAGTGGAGCCACGACGGAAGTGCAGAACAAGGAGAAACAACCTGATGAGGCTTGGGTTCGTAAGGCCCCAAAAAAAATCCCAGCATTTGATGTAGGAAGAGAAAAAGAGGCATTTATGGAAGCCAAGAGAGACTTTGTTGACCCAAGCACATCAGTAGCACCTGCGCGACAACCTCAGCAGCAATCGCAGCCGCAAGAAGCTTTGACGGATAAAGTAAGTACATTGTCCTCCTTTTTGCAGAGTTGTCTGAAGCTCTTACGAAATCATAATGCTTTAAGTGAGTTGCAGAAAGTTATTACTTCTTGCGAACCTCAGCGAAGTTATGGTCAGGAAAAAACTGCTAATAGAGTCAGAAGAACTGGCAGGGAAATGAGACTGAATGCTCAGATAGGAGAGTATGAAATGAATGATGTCATCTTGGACCTAGGCTCAGAAGTAAATGTCTCAACTAAGCAGACTTGGGAACAAATGGGAAAACCTACTTTGGAATGGTCCCCTATACAGTTGAGACTAGCCAATCAGTAGAAGATTATGCCCCTAGGAAGATTCCCTAGTGCCCCAGTAGATATTGATGGAGTCAGTACCTTAGCAGACTTTGAATTTATTGAGATAATTGATGACAGCAATCCCTATCCAGCCTTATTAGGAATTGAATGGGCAATGGCAAATGCTGCAGTCATTAACCTTAAGAAGAGACAGATGACTTTCGAAGGGAAAGGTTTGAGAGTCATAGTACCATTGGACCCCTCTCAAGGCGAAAGGTACACAGAACTACTCAGAGATGAAGATCAGGATGTTTTGGACCATATCTACAATATCATAGCAAAGGAAGAAGATTATGTTGATCCTACTGCCGAAGGTATCATGGATTGGCAGTGTGACAGCTCCTGCATGACGAATTCAGATGGCGGCCTAGAGAATTGGCAGAACAGACTGTATGAGCTACATGGACATCGTTGTGCAAGAATTACCAAGTCTCTCAGATGGCTTAGCTCACAGACAAGAGCCTTACCTGTTTTTGATGGTTCAATAGACCCAAAAGAGTTTATTGTGCAATTCTCAGCGTAGGTACCAGACTCATAGAAAATGGAGACTTTGGATTCAGCATTCAGAGCCACAGCAGCCAGATGGTGGAATGATCACAAAAAGTACATTCATAGTTGGGAAGCTTGTCAACAGTCCCTTCGCCTGAGATTCATGGATCGACCACAGGAGGTGCGAAGCAGGTTTAATGGTAAGACTAGCCCTCATAAGCATTTGGAGCAATGCTACGAAGCCTAGAAGCATGTACCTCGTGCAGAGTGGGTACATAGGTTTGTGCATACTCTGGAACCTATAGCAAAGAACTGGTATGCGAAGGCCGAGCTTCGCCATGGTACTGTAAGTTGGGATACTCTTGTTGATAGTTTTGTGTTGACATTTTCTATTAATGAGGTTTTCCCTGCTTTAGACGCAGCTATTAGGTTGATACATACTAAGGTGTTTGATGATCAAGAGATAGGAGAATACCAACCGGATTGGAAGGAACAAGAAGCTAATGCAGTAGAATGTTACAACCTCGCAATTGACGAGGATGACGATCCGCGCAACATTGACATTCCTGAGTCAGAAGGACACTGCGAAATACAAGGACCAACAGTCGAAGCACCTGAAGTGACTCAGCCCCTGAAGACGCGGACCGTAAACATTGGATCAGAAGAAAACCCCAAGTATGCTACCATTGGAGATTATTGGGATGAAGCAATGATCAGCAAAGTGACCCAACTTCTCCATGAGTATCAGGACTTATGTCCGATGAAGTTCTTAGAAATAAAAGGAATCATTGAGGCTATGGATGACATTCTGTTGTGGGTAGAAGCTCGAAGCCATGTCCAAGCTGGTGTCAGCAGGTGTCGAATGTCCTTATTATGGCGCAGCCCGAGTTACTGGTTTTGCTGAAGAAGGAAAGATCTGTCGGAACTTAAAAAACGACCGTTAGAAGAAATCAAATTTGGTGGCGCCGGTACGTTCTCTGTATTAACTGCCTGTATTAATGCACTCTTGGAAAATCTACGGCCGTTTGGACAAGATCTCTGCCCGATTCGGTATCATCAATGCACACTTGTGACAGATTTAGTTGATGGATTCTATAAGAAGGCACCCACACCTGTGAAGTTCGCATTTCACATTTCCTTGACTTTTAACATTGCATCCATGTCAGCTGATCGTGAGTTTCAGGAACTGTTGAGAGAATTTGAGCAGACGGGTTTGCCGAACCTTTTTAGCCACCCACCTGTGTCAACACCCCGCGAAGAGACTCCTCCAGCACCAACTCAGCCAATGCAGACACGATCTACTAAGAAAAAGTTTAAGCCTAAAGTTCGCTCTAAGCGGAACGAAGATAGACACAAGCAATCAGGGAAAACACCGAAGGATTCTGAGATGAATCCGTCTGGTTCAGCAGAGATTGCACCTGAAGGGGATGAGAACGTTGCCCCACCGCGTCCACCATATCTCCAGCCTGTCCGACCAGGGGTTTAGCTACCGCGGCGGACAAAGAAGTTCACATTACGCACCCCCTCGCTGCCACCGGGTGTGCAGCTGGTCGAGACCATGACAGGGAGAATAGACCGGCTTAAGTATGCAGACCACGATACGAATGATCGTGGGAATTTTCCACAGTTCGCACCAGGAACATACTTGCACTTTATCAAATACCCTGAGATTGGAGCAACATTACTCGAAGTGAAACAATGGGCTGCTGGCTTGGATCAAGTTGTTCTGCTGAAGATGCTCGATGTTCCCCACTTTGGTCGCAGCACGCAGGTGACCATGGTGGTCAAGAAATTATTGGCATTGGTGCATGATGGGCACCTATGGATAGGAAACCAGAAAATCGCTATCGATGGAGAACTTATTCACCGGATTATGGGCCTGCCGAAGGAAGGGCCTGACCCTAGCATTGAGTTTTTAGGCAAACACGAAGATGTAAAGCTAGCACAAAGCATGAAGGAACACTTCGGGCTGACGAAAGGGAAGCGAGGGTATCAAACCTCGGCCATTCAACACCACAACATTCGATTTGCAGCGGAGCTCTTAGCCTGCAAATTAATGAGAAAATGCATACCATACGAAGTACCTGCCCCAATTGTCTGTATCATTGCGAACTGTGCGGAAGGTTACAGTTACAACTGGGCAGCGTACATTGCCAAGGAATTCCTTGAAGATGACCGTGACGCACAGAAAAAAGGTAGACCCTTTCATTATTCATGGCTGATAGTACTTATTGCACTAATCGGGTGGAAAGAACCCACCGAGGCGCAGTTTATTGAAGTACCTCCAAGCATGCCAGGTGCAGCAAGGTACGCATCTCTCTGGGTGTCGCAGGACAAAGAATCCCAGCAGATGACGAACATTGTGTTCGCCTTCTACGCCATGAGCATATCCTATGAGATCCTACAAACACCGCGGCTCACTAATGAGCTATTCTCTCAATATGACGGCGCAGCCAACTTCAGCGCCGACATGCATCATATTTTCATCCAGGCCCGCGCAGATCAAAAGCATCAATGGTTTAAGTTACCATATGTAGTAACCAAAGAAGACATCCTCGCGGTAGTTCTACAGTTGCCGGCTGAATGGTTGAAGGACGTAGGAACAAAACCCACCATTCCAATTCTCCCAGTTACCAATGTAGGTGCAGGCCCTAGTCAGATGCAGCAACAAGACCCACCAGAGGACAGTGAAGAACAAACTGAGTCGCAGCAGACTGAAAGCAACCAGGGTGGAGATGGTGGAAATGAAGAAGAAGAAGAAGACTCGGTTAAAACTGCCTCAGACCCTAATCGGCCAGATAAGCGCAAGTCACTAGAAGCCGAGGAAGTGACCAAACCTCAGTTCCGAAAGAAAATGAAGGCATTGAAGGACAAGAATATCGACGAAGAGCCCAACCTGACGAGTGAGGAGCTTGGTCAGGCTCTGTCAAAGTCCATAGAAGTTCTCACTAAGAAATGGTCAGAGTTTGCAGCTACACATCTTGATGCAATCACCGGCGTAGCAAAGCACATCTCGGAGCTAAAAGAGTTAGCAGAAAAATTAGTGACTTGCACTGCAGTAAGCAACGCCCCAGTAAGCGCACAGCTAGACCTAAGGAAATGGCCAGTTAGAGAAAACAGGGGTCAAGTGTCAAGTGCAGCCCTCATCATAACCGATGCAGCATCTCGCGTGGAGATGAACATGATAGTTGGAATAGATTACACCAAGATGTCCATGATGGAATTACATCTCTGCCTATCAGCTATCGCGAAGGAAATCCAGGCACAAGACCACTACTCACAAATATAGTTGGAAGAAACCAGGAAGCAGAATGATAGCCTCGTAGCACAGTTGGAGGAGGTGGAGCAGAGGAAGAATGCAGCAGAAAGTAAACAGGCCACACTGGCGCAAGTAGTGGATGAGGCATGTCGAAGTCTCCTCGACCTCGACATACAGGCCGAAGAAGAACTAGAGCGAAGAATAGTCAAGTTGAAAGACTATGCACTACAGTCATGGAACCAGGTAGAGACGCTGAAAGCAGAACATGAGGCCCAGATTGCGGAACTTCAACTTCGCATCAAACTAGAAAGTCCCCCAGAGGTTAGGGAGTAGCGTCGCAGGGACATTCAAGCTTCAGCAGCGAAAATCTCAGATATTGTGAGCAGCGCACCAAAGCTGCTAGAAGACAATGTCGAAGCCTGGACAACCCTGCAGGAACATCCCGAAGTAGGACAGCTGCAAGAAATTATTAGGCAGCGACAGACAGAGCTAGATGCAGTAAAAGCCGAAATTAAGACTCTGCCTCCTATGCAGAAAATGCCCAAGGTCAAGCAAAGTAACGAACTCCAGCAGGAAATTGAGTCGTGCAGAGCGAAAGCAACAGTGTTGGAAAATTCTATGCAGCCACTTGTCAGTGAAGCTTTGGAGTTGAGTACTACTGTGGACAGCCAGCTCAAAGTCCTGAAGGAATATGATGCATTTGCACAGGAAAAGGGCAGCGAAGCATCAGCCGCAGTATTGCAGGAGTTGGTCGAGAAGGAGCAGGCAGCTGATGATATTATGCACGGCCTAAACAAGCAGTTTACCATATTTTCCAACAAGGTTCGTCTACCTGAAGAGCAGCAGAGTGTCCCGGGACGGGACACTGGTGAGTCTTAGGGGCCTGTTGGGGCGCGCACCTTAACGGTCCTGAGTTTTGGTAACTCCGCGGTTTTTGTGGAAGCTTGTAAGCGGAGTTGCGGCTCAAAATAGTCTTGGGGGTGTCAGGGTTAAGTCAAAGCCCTCTTTTTGTAATCAACCCATGGTTTAAGCCCATGGTTTTGTAATAAGTGCGCTCTATAAATAAGCACTCTTGTAAAGAAGTCAGTTTAGGCTTTTGATGTAAGATGAATTGATGCGAAGCTAAGGCTTGATTGTAAGAAATGTTAAGTCCCAGCTGTGTGTGTGGACGACCTCTGCAGCTGTGTGCGCAGAGGGTTTTTGGGTGATTAAGAAGATCTGCAGCTGTGTGCGCAGAGGCCTGCAGCTGTGTGCGTGGCTTTGAGGACTTGAAGGGATCTGCAGCTGAGTGCGCAGATCAAAACTGTGGCTTTTGTAAAGAGTTGAATAAAACACAGTTCTGTGGACGTAACCCCTACACTGGGGGTGAACCACGTTATATCTTGTGTTGTGGTTCTTTTGTGTTGTTTCTATTATGTTCTTTATGCATTGATAAGTAAATACCTGATAAGTAAGATCACTACTAAATAATAACTTCGCTGTGAATTCCCAGTTAAGGGTTAAGCAAGTAACTGTTTGTTTATCTAATTGCGAAGTTATATAAGTATAGTAGAAGCTCTGTATTGTATGATTATAATTTGTTAAAGGCTAAAGATACAGTAATATCCCTCTTCTGCTTGCAGAAACCTGATTCGGCGGCACCCCATAGCTGTTTCGGGTGAGACTGCAACCTGTTCGCAGGTTGTTGCCGAAAGGGCCAACACTGTGGGTCTTTTGTTGGTGCGAAGTTAATGGTATAAAACCCGGGTCTGTCCTATAGCCCAACAATGATTTTGTTATCTCTGCAAGTTTTTAAAAATTCTATGTTTGTTGACTTTTGGGCGATCTTAATGCGGGTGGATTCCAATAGCTTCACGTCATTCAGGACATCCCTTCCATGGAGGGACTTGCCCTATTTGAAAGTAGTCATTACGCAGTGGAAAATTGCAAGTAAGAAGGAGTTGCGTTGGGGAATTTGAAACTCTCGACGTTTCAATCCCTACTTTGGGATCATCATCAGGAGACAAATGAAGCCTGAGGTGAAATAACTAAGAAGCTCGTCAGTATATATGTGTAAACAGCTTATGTGAAGCATAGTCAGTGCTAAGTTTTAAGTCAGTTTAGGTTTTATAATTCTATGAATTTATCTTTATTTTATAATTTTAGAGAATTATATATATATATGTTATATTAAAATCTAAATTGTAATTTTATTTTAAATATAGTTTATGATTTGTTTTTAAATTATTTAATTTTAATAAACCCTAATTATTTGCTTAGGTCAACTATTTTACTGCAATATAATTGATGTACATCAAAATTTGTGACAATTTTTTGATAAGTTAATAAAGTTTAAATCATTGTTAAAAGAGTATGTTAAATGTTTTAGATATATTTATTTAAATAAATTAAGAGTTGTTAAATTTTTATTTATCTTTAAATCAATTTTATGTTAATTTTAATTCTAATTAATAAAATTTTAGTTTTTATATTATTTTTATTTTGACACTATATTTGAGGATATTATTATCGTAAAATGGACTTAGCTTTTAATATAGTAAGATTTAATTAATTGTTCACTAAAGGCCTTTGTGTAGGGCATAAAAGAATTTGGCTTAGGGTTTTCTAGGTATAGATAGGGGTGAAAGTTGAAAATTTTAGCATAAAGTTATTTAGAGTGGCTAATGTGTAAAAGGAAAAAAAAATTACCTTTTCTTATAAAGTTTAGTTATGGTTGGAATGTGTATTTATCGTTGGTAAATGTCTTTCTTTGATTTGCAGGGAGTGAAGGAGTGGTTTCCAAGAGTCACTAATCTTGGCGCCATCATCTCTATTGAGGCAATTATCATTAAGGTTTATTTCAATTTTCTCTTTGATTTTCCTTCTTAACAGGTTGTCCTCCCTAGCAATGACCTTGGCATTTTCGAGGCAGATGTGGTGACCAGTTATGTGTGCATGTTCCGCAAGGGTTGACTTCTTGTGTCTATTATGTCTAAGGTCGACACTATGTTCCTTAAATCTAGTCTCCATGGAGCGGCTGGTCTCTCCTATGTAAAGCATGTCACAAGAACAAGGAATGGAGTAGACCCCTTTGTATGATTTGGGTTCAATTGGGTCTTTAAGGGAATCTACCATGTTTCTAATGGTGTTGGGAGGTGTGAAGAATACCTGGATTTTGTGTCTTTTTAGCGTTCTGGCTAATCTATTTGTGGTGCCTTTTATGCAAGGGAGGAATATTTTGCATCTGTCAGTGTCCTCATTCTTGTCTTTAGTCCTACTCTTCCTAGGTTTATTGGCAGATGTTATTGACTTTTTAATTTTTCTGCTACTATATCCATTATTCTCAAAAACTTTCGCTAAATGGTCAATTTCTTCGTTGACGTGTTCCTTGTCTGAGATCCTCAAAGCTCTAGTTACAAGGATGTTGATCACACCAACCTTTTGAGGTGGGAAGTGATGGGAGCTGGCATGTAGATACCTATCGGTGTGGGTCTTTTTCCTATAAACTTGGTGTGAGATTGATCCACCTTCTTTTCTTGATATGAGGACGTCCAGAAAGGGAAGTTTATTGTTTTCTTTGATCTCCATGGTGAATTTAATTTTATTGTTTTGGTTATTGAGGTGTCCCAGAAATTGGTTAAGTGTGTCTATCCCATGTGGCCAAACCACATCTGTGTCATCTACGTAGCATTTCCATCTTTTGGGTTTGAGGGGGAAACGGTTGATGGCGCATTTTTCAAACATTTCCATGTAAAGATTGGCTACTATTGGGGACAGAGGTGAGCCCATGGCCACTCCCTCCACCTGTTCGTAAAATACTTGTTGAAATGTAAAGAATGTGGTTTTTAAACACACCTCCACAAGTTTGGCAGTATCATCATCTGTCAAGTTTCTAATGGTTGTAATGGCTTCATCGACTGGAATTTTAGTATAAAGGGAGACTACGTCAAAGCTGACGAGGATATCATTGGCCTCGAGGGTTTCGTTGCAAATATCTTGGACCCAGCTAGTGGAGTCTTTCACGAAGGAGTTTGTTTTTCCTACCAAGGGTTTGAGCAGGATGGCAAGATGTTTGGCAAGTTTATAAGTGGGAGAGCCGATCGTGTTCACAATCGGGCGAAGGGGGACGCCATTCTTATGTATTTTAGGAAGCCCTTGATTGTGTTAACTATAGTGCTAAAGAGTAATCTTGCTTGCAATGACTAGATAAGAATGGCTAACTTATTTTAGTAAGGAGCTGAAGGTTAACTATAATACTAAAGAGTATTATTATGTGATTATTTGAATTATAAATGGTCTCGACTGTGTTTGATGCGTTTTTTCTATGGAAATTAGTGTTCAAACCCATGGAGCACATATTGTAATTTGTACCATGTTGATACATCGTGAAGTACATAACTCTACAGATTTTAATTTCATTAACTTGGAAAAAACCTTTACAATACAAACAAAATACTACGTTTTTTTACATTTGAAATACAACTTTGAAATTGAGTTTTACTTATTACTCTGCATTTCTCATTACAATGGAGGTTGTCACTTGGGATTACCACGTTATTTCAGGATTCTTATAAAACACTCTTTATTACATAGACACTCATAATCTAATGGGGCATAGGGGCATAACCACGCAAAGTTTAGAATAATTGCATCCCTTAAATATTGTGAAATTAGAAGGCAGTATTACACCAATAGTTGGTAAGGGATGTCCATTTGACTTAGTATGAATGTTTATAACTTGTAATGTTTTAGAGGTATGATACAATGCATTGTTAATCATTTTGAGTTTTACCATAAATCGATTGTTGACATGATTTGTAAAAATTGAGTTGGATGCTTAAAATATGATTTTTATTTTAAAATGGTTAATGACCTTGGTGCCACTATCATTGATAATGTTCTTAAAGACAACTTCAACCACCTTATTTGTGTTGAAGGAAGAAACATAGACAAGAAATTAAACTTATCTAGTCATTATTTCTATGATTATACATATCACACTTTTGCATGTTGAAGGTCAACTATAGTGCTAAAGAGTATTATAATGTGATTATTTGAATTATAAATGGCCTCAACTGTGTTTGATGGGTTTTTTCTGTGGAGATTAATGATCAAACCCATGGAGCACACATATGGTAATGTTTACGGGTGAATCCACGGACCTGGGTAACACTTTTTGGCAAGAGCATTTCGGCAAAAACAAAAAAACGCACCTCGGTCGAGGGCTTGTTAAGCCCTCGACCGAGGTCTTAATATCTCGACCGAGATTTTATTAAGCCCTCGACCGAGGTATTTAAATACCTCGACCGAGGTATTGCGGGCTTTACAAACCCTCGGTCGAGGTATTTAAATACCTCGACCGAGGTATTTAGATACCTCGGTCGAGGTTCATACCTCGGTTGAGGGCTTAAAAAAACAGACTTAGCCCTCATTCAAACAAATGGAAAATTTCATGTGCCTTGCAGAGGTGTAAACCCTACCATTCCTAACACATAACTGAGCGGAGTTGATACCGATAGATTCACCAATGAATCTTCTATCCATTGACGTGTCATACACGCATTTTGGCATTCATATGATATTTATTTTTTAATTACTTCTAAAACTTATACTTAGAAAACCACACTGCAACTTCAAAGCACCTCAAAGAAAAATCCGCAGAGTTAAAAATACACATCCAAAAAATTCTTAAAAATGCCCACATCACATATCGACGTGTCCTCTTCAAAAGGGTATCTTTGGTTTTTCAATTTTTGAAAAAATAGAAAAAATTCCTTTACGTGGACAAATATGTGTTTAAAATGATGATGAAATCGAATGTGGTTACTTTCGAAAAATAATAAATAATTGTATAATGCAAAAAAAATTAACAAAAAAATATTCACATCACACTGCATTTTATGTAGATCATGCTCATATATTTATTTTTTTTAAATTATTAATGGAAGATTAAATTACTCTACGTGGAAACGAGCCACTTATTAGCTTCTTCAAATTTTTAAGGTCACACAGTTCATTAAATGCAAAAATTCACACATTAAATGACATCAGAATATTTTTAAAAAAATATCACTATGAAGCCAACATAATATTCTACAATTTGTTTTCTGACTGCAAGTCAAAATTCACATGGCATATATGCGTTTTGAGGGCTTCTATCTAGCACATGAGTAAAAAATCAGGTTTTCATCGCCAAATTTGGCCAAAAAGTGTTACCCATCTTCATGGAATCACCCTTACCATGTTAATACATCGTGAAGCACATAACTCTACGGATTTTAATTTTTGTTAACTTGAAAAAACTTCACAATACAAACAAATATTTGTTTTTTTTTTTTACATTTAAAAAACAACTTTGAAATTGATTGAATACTAATTTAATTTGAAATACATACCTTTGGAAATGGATGGAATGCAAACATTCACTGCAAGTTTGTATGTCTGTTTTACATCATCACAATAATAATTACTTTAGTTATTATTATTTGTATGGAAATAAAATAAATGTGTTTGAACTTGGATCATCTTTGTTTATATAAATTATTATTTACAATTAATAAGTTTAGACTTGGATCCTTTTGGTTTTTTGGTTTTTGTCATTCATGACAACTAACAATTACTTTAGTTACTATTATTAACATACAAATAAATACTTTTGAAGTTAAATTATCTTTGTTTATATAAATTATTATTTGTATTAAAACAAATAAATTTAAAATTAGATACATTTGACTTTAGATTGTCCTTTAATGATTATTACAATCTTACTGCAAATAAATACATATGTGTGAACTTAGATTACAAATAAATAAGTTTGAACTTGATTATCCTTACAAATGAACATTTACATGAAAATAAATAAGTTTAGACTTGGATTATCCTTGCTTATGTTGCTGCAGATATATATATTTAGACTTAGATTATCCTTGCTTTTGTGAATATTACAATCTATATATATGGAATTTAGAGTGTCCTTGCTTTGTGAGTATTTACTTTACATCATATATATAAACTTAGATTACAAATAAATAAGTTTGAACTTGACTATTTTTACAAATAAACATTTACATAAAAATAAATAAATTTAAAACTTAAATAATCCTTATTTATATTCTTATATTGCTGCAAATAAATACGTTTAGACTTATTAGATTATACTTGCTTCTGTAAATATTACATTCACAATCTATATATATGAAATTTATAATGTCCTTGCTTTGTGAGTATTGTATTATTTTTACACCATATTTTGACAATATATATATATGGAATTTATAATGTCCTTGCTTTGTGAGTATTGCATTATTTTTACACCATATTTTTACTATATATGGAATTTATAATGTCCTCCCGCTTTGTGAGTATTGCATTATTTTTACACCATATTTTGACTAATTATAATAGAGTTGACCGTTTTGCCAAACGACACTGAAATATGCACAGGCTAGATTCAAACATTTATATTTTTATGTGGAGGATACAACTGCTACCAGGCCCATTTTCATTTTCAGTAGTATGCTTTTTTTTTTTTTCTTATATTTTATTTTTCTCTGGAGAGCCATCCAGATTACTTTTCAAGTCTTATGGCCGTTTATTCTCATTATATTCTGTGAAAACGTTTATTGCCTATCAATAGCTGGCTAGACAATGTTTTCAGAATCTATGGATCATGGACATATTAGTTGTACCCCAAAAAGCAAAGACAATTATTGAAATTTCCAAATCAGCAGAATTCTGGTTCAGAATCCTCTGTTAGATCTTAAAATTCTTAAACAAAAGTGGTCTTAAAATGCAATTTATACCAGGCCTCTCTCCTTACAACCAAATTTATTCCACAAGAAGGAGAAAAGAAATTAGGAAAGCAGATCAAGTAAATGGGTAGTGGACAAAGAATTTTATTAAATAAAAAATAGTGCTGACTGCCCCTGAATTCAAGGATTTCGGCAGTAGCATGGACTAGAATGCAGAAACTAATCTACAAACAAAGACAGGTTTCCCTGTGATTTGACTCGAACCGAGCAACTATAACTAGCTGACCACAACAAAATAATTCTGATCTCTAGACTTTGAGATGTACAACATGAATATAGAAATGGACCAATTCTTGGCCCTATGTACTATCAATCATTGCTAAGAAACATCAGAAACGCAAGTTTCTGAAATCCTCTGCTCTTTTTTTGGATTTTTTTACTTATTAAAGATCCTCGGAAAAAATAATCATTGCCTTATAGACAGCCCTAAAATAAACATATTTTTGCCAATACATACATACAAACAAGCTGGACAAGCGCACTGATCGACTGCAACCCTTTATTTCCTGAAGACAAATGAAGAGATGTACAGATAGAAAGACAATGCACTTACTATCCGACACCTGGCTTGATTTACTATGGTCCCAGAGGTAGTAATATAGCTTGATGAATCTGCATCGTCAGAGGTAGTAATAACTTGATGAATCTGCACCGTCAGGTGTATCTCTGCATAGCATAGAGCGTGCTTCCATTATAGAACGTGGTGGCTCCAAATCCTTTTCTTGCAGAGTATGCCCTTGTAACGTCTGCATCTGAGATGCGAAAGTATCATCCAGAATCTGAACAAAGTACAGAAGTAACCACAGATATCATTGCATGGCCAGTTCATGAGACAGTATAGAAAGAAAAGATTGGAGAAATAAAAGAAATTAGACAGTCAGGTTCTTACTCCCAAGGCAAAACAAGAACCCTTATACCAAGATCTGTTTTCTTTCCTGTTTTCCAAGAAATCGAGGACTTCCTGCAACCATAACCACCTATATGCATCAGAATTGTGTAAAATGCATTTGTTTGATCAGATTGCCGTTAAGGCAGTCCTTTTGCATGGAAATCACTAGAGAGAGAAAGAGAGAGACCTGCCCCATTCTATCCCAAAAGCCACGACAAATGGCAACAAAAACCCGGCTGGTAAAGATATCATGCATATGACAAATAGTGTCCGTGAGCTGAGCATTTAAGGGCTGCATTCTTTCTCGAATTTCATTTTCACCTCCTGCTTCCTTTGTGTCCTGAAGAATCCTCTTAAGTTTTGTTGTGCGTTGTACATGTGTCTGCATTTTGTAAACAATCTATTAGAAGAGGCTTCGATTCAAAAGCATCTAGAAAGATCAAGTACAAGATCAGCATGGGCCATTTAAACACAGCAGTATTGATTAACTGCAACTCAATGATTCATGAAACCATGATAAACATAAGCAAAAATATTCATTCAGCCCTCCAAAAAGATCATGGAATCCTTCAATTAATTCCCAAAGTGCTTCTATCACGCACACATTCATTCCAATCAAATGAGCTTTTGAACATCAAAAGCATATTTAATGAAGCATATTCAAACCAATGTCAATGCAGAAAGCCTTCAAGCATAAAAGAATCACAACAGAATTTTTACAGTCCAGGTGAATGTAACATTTGCACTTCAAGCATAATAGTCAATTGACAAAGCATAATTCTGGATCAACTAACATAGACATTGCATACACATACATTGTCTGAAATTTTCTCCACAATCGCTTGCAAGAAGGACTTATATTTAGTTCTCAACATAACAGTAATCCCATTCATTTGCTCTCCAAATACCATCTTGCTATCTCCAGTTACAGGTATAAGCAGGAAAGACGCCCAGGACCTGAGTTGTGTCTCAATTTTAGGGTGTAATACATCAAGGATCCTCTTGATAGTGTTCAAGAATAATCCTAGCTGCACATCAAAGAATATGTATTATCTCACAGAGCTATGAAAATGTTAAAATGTAATATGCAGAGACCATGATTGTCTTATACATGAAAAAGGGCTCAAGAAAACTCTCTAAAATTAAAAACAAAACAACTGCAGTGCTAGCAAAGAGGTCGTACCTGACTGGGAACACTGTAAAGACATACAGCATTTCGTCTAGTTAATTTTTGCATGTACTGAAGGCCAAATTTCTTTGGCATCATACAATCTTTCAAAGGAATCAGTATCTCAGAATACTGTTTCTCCAATGCTCTCACCACTGCTCTCTCAATAATTGTGATTGCCTTCAATTCAACCAGTGTCTGTAATTAGTTTAACATCTCTACATATTTGGACTTGGAAAAGTTGAAAAGAAAATCAAGACTGGAGTCACGGATTACAGATAAAATGTAATTTGGTATATTCAGCTGCATGATAAAAATGTAGGAAATAATCTGCCACATACATTTTCCAGATCAACAGAGTATTCAGGCCAGCGATTAACAATGACTTCATACTCATTCAGAGTTTCTTTGATGCGCTCGTACATTTCCTCAACAAATTGTGATGTTGAGTGTTGTGTGGTTGTTTCTGTCCATCGAACCTACAATGCAATGATGCGCAGCCAAAGTGAGTATTATGCAATATCATGCCTTTCAGGGTGCCTTCTTAAGTCCAACAGCTATTTTACTAAAATGGGGCTCCAAGGTATCAAATCACATTAAATAACATACAATCATTGATCCCAAAATTATCATAGTAACCAGATTGTCTTGCAACTCACCTTATCAAACTTGCACAAATCAAGCAGATGAAGTCGTTTTTCTTGGATCCAAAGGACAATGTACAGATGAAACAAATCCTTCGAGTCCACGCCTCCTTTTATTGGACTGCAAATTTATGCATATAAGAAAACAATATTAGATCATCCTTTCAGGCTTCTTATATAACATAATGCTTTTCAGGACAGAAAGAACGAAAGTAAAACCATCAACTATGAGAACTTATTTTTTATGCTGGACATACCAGATATTCCAGGATGCAAGATCCCTTTGAAAGTCAGCAGTTGCAATTAAAAGCTCCGTTACAGGTGTGGAAGGGCTAGAGGGAGGACAAGCAACAAGAAATTGTCGTAGTCTATTGCACAGCTCCACACTGTATACACCAGCAGTTATATTTGGGAGATCTATGCAGCTGGAAAGAAAGTCACAACGAAGGCACAACTGTTAAAGGAAGCATTTTAGAACAATGATAATTTTTTATCAGACCCAAACGAATACATGTAAGGGACACAGGACCTCAAAGAGGAAAGAAAGTTAGAGCTGAGATGCCTTTAAAATTGAAAGGAATCTTGACAAAAAATAATAGTAACAGATAGTTTATAGCCAGCTAAATAGAAATAGCTGTCTGTAAGTGTTCTATAAGACTTAGAAGGTTAAGATTCAAGGATTTGACCAGACTCTACCTTGGAAGAATGTGTTGATTGTGGATTTTAATATCAGTATTAACTTCATTGCCAATATGCATGCACAGTGCCTTCATTTTTAGATATGCTGTTGAAATGGTCAAAGAATCCATCAAAAAGCCCTCACTGTTGCTCGTCATAAATTCCTCAGTTTCGGCCATGTGCCGCTTGCATCTTTTCCTTGCAGCCATCTGTGATAAATGACATGAAAGTGCAATATCTTAAATTTAGACTTGAAGTATGCAACCAAAGCCAAGCACAAGCAATACATTTTTCCAAAATCAAGGTTTCAGCAACAGGCCACAAATACTTGAGAAGTGAAATCTTCAAAGAGGGAATCAAAAACAAGAAGCCAATATGATCACTAAAGTAGATAGCTATTCATCATATTGCAGAAGCAACAATTTCCCTTCTTATACTAAAAAATATTTTTAGCAGATTTGAAGTATGCAACCAAAGCCAAGCACAAGCAATACATTTTTCCAAAATCAAGGTTTCAGCAACAGGCCACAAATACTTGAGAAGTGAAATCTTCAAAGAGGGAATCAAAAACAAGAAGCCAATATGATCACTAAAGTAGATAGCTATTCATCATATTGCAGAAACAACAATTTCCCTTATACTAAAAAATATTTTTAGCAGATTTGCACATAAATTTTGAAATTTACTGCATGTTCCTCATCATTGCAAATAAAGTTTAAACATCAAACCATCAGCGATTTATTGAATATATTCTCAAAGAATAATTACAAGCTTATTAAACTCTCCCCACCAGCACCCTTCTTGTGTCAAACTGAAAGTCAAAATTCTGTATAAAACATCAAATGCATATCGCTTTGATTTGGAAGTCAATATTCTTAGCTATGCAACTATTTGCATACTGTTATCCAACTTTTTGTACCATAGTTGGGTTACCTAAGGAGCCGTCGGTTGACAGACTTGTTCAAAGTCTGATTCCAATGTATCAGTTGATCCGTCTGCTTGTCTAGCAAATATTGGCTAGTCACTTTTTTATTTGAATAATTTTGACCATGGCCCCGCGGGGTTTGTAATAAAATGTGCTAGTAGGATATTTTTGAGTGGTTCGGTCTCCTAAGACGTAGAATCTCAAATAGGGTATTCCAGGGAGTTTTTTGCCCCTGACAATTATGCTTTGCCTTCAGCCGAGTATAATTGACGAGGTTTTCTCCCGCTTCCTCCAACGCTGGAATGCTCGATGTTGAATTCTGAGCCTTGGGGGGTTATTAGAGCCCAACTGAGTGTTATAAGCCTACTAGACATTATTTAGATAGATCATGGTCATGTCCTAAGTCATATGGACACATAAAAAAAAATCGAAAAAATCTTTTTCGAACAGTAAAAAATTAATTTTTAATTTTTAATTAATTTTCCTAAGTTTTTTGGGTTAATTTTTCCATAAATTAAATGGAAAAAACCCGTTCATGATTCGGACTCAGAATTCAGTGATTGAAGGCTCTAACCTTAAGCCAAAAATCATTCTTGATCAGCTAGTCATCATTCTTGATCAGCTAGTCAGTCAGAACCAACTTTCAGATCAGCAATCGGACACATAATGCCTTTTTACTCAAAAACGTCAGTTTTGAGTAAAAACTGATTTTTAGTAAAAAAATGATTTTTATTAAAAATTTATTTTTATTTAAAAAAAATGATTATTTTGGAGAAAACTAAAACTCTCCAAATTAATCCAAATTTAATAAAATAAAAGGCTAAATGACATCTCATGGAACACTTATGATGATTGGAGTTATCATAACTCAGCTTCACTCATCATTAAGAGAGCAATTAATTTATTATCAGTTATCAGACATGTCATCTCCAGCTAAAGATGAGATGGAGAGCTCTCATTGGTCCGGTGATTTGATCGAGGTAAAGACTGAAGCTTACACCATTAGCGGGCTTCCCAAACCTAGCTCAGGCTCCTGCCAGACCTAAAGGATGAGCTTACCTACATCCAGACTCACACATGTGGCCTCATCCTTGGCTTGTTTTCAGTGCACAGGTTTGGAGTGGGGGCGCCTTGCCTGGGTGGAGGCCTCCCCTCACTCCCGGTTCTCCAGTTTAGGTCTGAACTCTTTGTTAGGTGGCTAAGCTGGTTAGGGTTGGTTTTTTGGTTTTAGGGTTTTAGCACTCTCTCATTTGTTAAAAAGAGGCTCTTTCAGCTCTATTTGGATGGACTTTTGTAGCAGAGTTACTCTGAGAAATTGTATCAAGCATTTGCTTTAATTTGTTAATAAAGATCAGACTTTGGAGGTCCATGAGCTCTTGGATGTGGTAGTTTTTTGCAATTGGTTGAGGTGATATTGTCTCTAACCCCTATTTTCTTTAATGCTTATGTGAGATTAAATTGTTTAATTGTTAGCTCAAGAGGGCCATTGTTGGCACAGTAGAACAATCATTTGTAGTTCAACTTGATTGTTTATGCGAAGTAGATTAGTATTTTGATGGACATGAGTAATCAGTATATACGTAATGTTGATCATGATTCAATTTTCTTAGCATACTAGCATGTATTTTGATCTCACGTTTCGTGTTGAGTTGTAGTGTGTTTTCAGGCTTCACAGGTTGAAGAAGGGTATGAGCTCAGCTGCTTCTATCCCAGGCTTCAAGCAACATTTTTAATCTAACACTTTCATTGCAGGACCTACAAAGATCTTCTTCTTCAAAATACAAAAAGAAAGCTGGGAGTCTAGCTCTTTCTCTTGGGTTCCATCCATAATTTCAAATACTTTCTTGGTTACTGAACTTCCCTCTTCTAGTTCTCCCTTTGCTTCTTGATCCCCTTGTTTTTCTTGCTTGCTAATCTTTTCCTCCTTGCTTGGTTTTTCCCCTTCTTATCGTTCCTTCATCGCTGCCCTCTTTTCACTCAGCTTTGCAGCCCTCTTTCTTCTCTTTGGACAGCCCTCGTTTTACCTAGTTTTCACCCCTTTTTTCATGCTTTGGACAGCTCTCTTTTGACTGTTCGCTTCCCTTTTTTTTTACTGTTTTACAGCCCCCTTTTCTCCATTTTGGACAGCCCTAGCATGCCCTAGTTTTCCTTCCTTTTTGCCCCTTTTTTGCCCTAGTTTTTGGTCCCTCTTCAACCTTGTTTGTGGCCTTTTTGTCCACTTTTTGTTCGCTGTCCTGATTTTCATTTTTTATGACAGCCATTTGTTTTCTCTTTCGCTGTCCCGTTTTCTTAAATTTTTGTCTTCCTTTGGCTGCCTCTTTTTTCCCCTTCTTTGGTTTTGATCCTCCTTTCGTTTTCTTGCCTTCTTTCCCTCATCTTCCTTTGTTTCGGCCCTCTTTTCGCTTTGCTCTTTCTCTCTCTTTCAAACTTCCTCTTCCCTTTTTTTTTGAAAAGTTTTGAGAAAAGTTAAAAGTAAAAGTAAAAGTACTCTCCTTTTTTACACAAGTCCTAATATTAAGTAGAGTGATTTTGCTTTCATTTGAAAAGTCCTTTCAAGGATTAAAATCCTTAAGGCACTTTGTATAAGTTTAATAAAAAATATTGTGTTTGAGTGGGGTTTTTAAGTCCCCACTCTCATCCTCCCCCATTTGAGGAGGATTGTGTTGTGTTTACTTGTTCATGCTTAAATTAGATTTGCTTATTAATCTTAGAATACTAATTGTCAATTCATCACTTTTTAATTAAGTTGATTACTCTGTTTTAAATTGTCTACCATTCTAAGTAAATCAACTGTGCAAATCTCTTGAATCACACAATAAGGTAGATCAAGAGTGCTCTCTATCGGAGAGTTGTTTTTTCATTGTTTAATAAGTTAATCAATTAATCTTGAAAGTCTCTTGAACTTGCTGTAATCCAAGTCAAGAGCACTCTCTATCGGAGAGTTGTTTTTTCATTGTTTAATAAGTTAATCAATTAATCTTGAAAGTCTCTTGAACTTGCTGTAATCCAAGTCAAGAGCACTCTCTATCGGAGAGCATTCCCACTGCATATCCTTGCATCAAGCATATAGATTAACTATGTCTCTTGAACCACTGTCATAAGACGAGGTCAAGAGCGCTCTCTGTCGGAGAGTTTTAATTAATTAACTTAATAAAATTCGCAACTCACATCCCTTTAATTAATTAACCCCCTTCCCCCTTTGCCGGAGTATGCTCTGACCGATCTTCGATCGGAATACCCAGAAACGGCATTGGATCTTTAAACCCCACGAGAGGAACTTAACTAAAACTTTTCCCCATAACCAACGCAACGGCGTTGTTCGATAAATACCAAGGCATGTGGGCAAATTCCAAGTGTGGGCGTCGGGCTACCTAATCTGGGCACTGGTAGTTAAGTTATTGAACACTTACCTTTGACCCCAGATAGATCCGTCATGTCTTCGAACGAAGCCACTGAAGGTATTACCAGTTAGGACATCCAGCCACCATAAGTGAAGATCACAAACAAAAAACTCTTAAAACTTGCCAAGAGCACTTGCAAACCTAACATTTACTGGCATCTTTTTGGGATTCACATGTTTACACTCAAAGCATCTCTGATAAGTTGACTCCATAGGCACTAGTCCCATCTTTTAGCATTTGTCCATCGAATGTTTGATTATAAATCATATCTGTGAATGCTTTATCTATTTCGTGAAGCTCTTAAAACTTACCAAGAGCACTTGCAAACCTAACATTCACTGGCATCTTTTTGGGATTCACATGTTTACACTCAAAGCATCTCTGATAAGTTGACTCCATAGGCACTGGTCCCATCTTTTAGCATTTGTCCATCGAATGTTTGATTATAAATCATATCTGTGAATGCTTTATCTATTTCGTGAAGCTCTTAAATATTTGTCTATATTTCAATTCCGGTGAAAGCAACGTGGATTGCTTTGTCTTGTGTTAAATTCATCACATTAATCATCTTAAATCACAATAACTCCTAAACAACACCCATCCGCATCCGCAACTAATCAAAACACTTTAACAACTTAAGAGCCATAGAAACTCTTTTGTAGGGACTACCCCCCTTGGCTTCGTTAAGAGTTAGCCTAAACGGAGGAGCTAGGAGTAGGTGACAGTACCTAGCTCTGTGCTTGCCCCCAAGGTCACACCTCTCCCACTTTCTCAAGTGAGGAGACAGCTTTCAGAAGATTTCTGTTGCTGGTGTGCAATCGGCGGACAACACATACTAAGGAAAAAAATCTCGCATGCCTAGTAATGGTGGAAAGAGAAAAGAAATCCATTGGGTTTTGTAAAGCACTAGCCTCACATCCATAAAAATAGAGACATACTTCCCAATACAAAGATAAGGCTCTCTAGAGGACAAATAGAGGCTCCAACATTACTTTCATATGGCAAACAAAGTTTGACTACCTTGACTTGTCGTCCACTCATCTTGGTAAAGAGAGCATCAGAGATCACAAAAGGCCTTGCACCGCCAGACAGAAGCAAACCACTAAGAATCTAGTTACAAGAAAGGTATTTTTTCTTAGCAAGATAAGTTGATTTTCTAATCCACTTTTGAACAATAGTTCATAGCAAAGATCGGGGACAATTTCTTTTTTTTAAATACTTCTTATATTTACGAGTTACGGCAGAGAAGACATGATACAGTAAGGGTATGTACAAAAATAAAGGACATCATCTTTGGCATCATCTTGGGGAAAGATGAAGATATTAAATAAAATATTTTATTGTGCTCATCATCTACTATAAAAAAAGATTGTGGATGTGAATTTATAGTTATTATGAATTTGCAACTATTATTTATGTGGAAAAATAAAATTCTAACGAACATTAGAAGTGAAATACTCCCTTTTCTTGTAAAGAGCAATTATGTAAAGAGGTATTATTAACCACATGTGCTAGATATTTCTTTTATTAAAGGGCCCCAGATTTTGTGCATGGTACAAAGCTGAAAAATAAAATTCTAGTACAATAGTACAATAACGCTTATAGTTATTGTGAATTTGCAACAATTATTTCTGTGGAAAGATAAAATTCTAACTAACACTTTAGAAGTGAAATACTTCCTTTTCTTGTAAACAGCAATTAAGTAAAGAGGTAATGTACTAGATGTTTGCATTATTAAAGGTCCCCAGATTTTGTGCATAGTACAAAGCTGAAAAATAATTCTAGTACAATAGTACAATAACGTTGATAGTTATTGTGAATTTGCAACTATTATTTCTGTAGAAAGATAAAATTCTAACTAACACTTTAGAAGTGAAATACTTCCTTTTCTTGTAAAGAGCAATTATATAAAGAGGTAGTAATCACATGAACTAGATGTTTCGTTTATTAAAGGCCCCCAGATTTTGTGCATAGTACAAGTCTGAGTTTTCCTTGCGAGTTTAAATATTTTCCTATTCCCTTCAGCAAGTCCCACTGTTTTTAATGGAATTAGGATATCCATATATCTTCTCACCTTTCTAAATTCTCCCTGAACAACAACAAAGGCTCTCTTAGAGGAAAATAGGAAAGCCAGGTACCAAACTTTGATGGGGTATCCATAATTACATGAATAACTGGAGCTCACACATAATCCAGTTTATCAGAGGACTGAAATGGAAAATGATCAACAAGCCACCAAGGTTCAATTCCCAGAAGGCACAAATAAGTGATTGAGCCAAGGTGCAAGTCTTGGGTAACTTTGACAGAATAGCACCACCCTCTCATGGTCCATTTCACCTTTGCAAACAAGTGATTTGTGGTGTCCACCTTCTTTGGCCTAATTGTAATGCCCTTTCAAAAAAAAAGAGCTTTTAAAAATCAAGGAAAGAAAACCCTTAGAATACCAAAGTACATATAATTATCTATTCGTCTAAATTGTCTTGGCCTATTTGCATTTGTTCGAACTAGGCATGAATGGATTTCTTGAAAGAGGTTATATCCTATTAGATAACGTAATTTTATTAATGTCCTACAAACAGCATAGGTCCGTCTTAAACCCAGATCTATTAAGCACCAAGAGGGGTCCAATTTCTCGAGGTGTAAATTTTTTGTCTTAAATATTTTACGCATTAATCTAAAATTTACACCTCAAGGAAATGGATCCATCTCGATGCTTAATAGATCCAGGTTTAAGGTGGTTCTATGTTGGCTTTAATTTCTTTTGTTTTATGAGCCAATATGATTTTTTTTAATAAATTTTATTTTTGATCATTTATGAACCAACATGGGAACGTTACATTATGTGACGTGACAAACGTGACAACATCACCCCATCCTAGGTTGTAACCACCTCGCTACTCTCAATTCAATGACCACATATATGTCAATGCGATTCCTAAGTTATATCAGTGTGAGCTACAAAGTGGGAGCACAAAGTCTACTACTAGAAAATCGTTATATAATCAAATCTAGCCTATGTTAAGAAAGATCCAAAGTCTAAATTCTAAGAACATGGAAGGGGAAACAAAGAGATAGTGCAGCTATGTGGAATTAGCACAAAGAACCAAAGAGCAAAACCAACAAACCTCTAGGGGAGGGATATATTGCGTAGGGGTAATCCCTTAATGCTATCTCTCCTAATCAACATCCCCTAATGCTATCTCCCCTAACATCTGAGGTCATAGGGAAGAGGGATATATTGCATAGGGGTAATCCCCTAATGCTATCTCTCCTAATCAACATCCCCTAATGCTATCTCCCCTAACATCTGAGGTCATAGGGAAGAATCTTCTAATAGCTGACTAGTCAAAGAATCTGTAAGAGCAAGAAGGCAAGGTCTAAGATATGTCTCTTGCCTAGACATTGGAACCCATGGTCGAGACCTGGAAAAGGTATCTTCATTGCTGGAGTGGTATGAACTGTCTCGAGATCTGAGGTGACATGTCTGTAAGGCTCTTACTGGTTGTGCACGAATGACCTCGTAGTGTCTCACAAATCTGTTGGCTAAATGTAGTGTTGATATCCGCCCGCCTCTTGGTAGCATATGTTCAATCTAGGCTAGCATAGGTGGATTGAGAGGTAGTCCAAGGGTCTCCCCTCATGTACAAGGCCGAGCATCTATGGTCCGGAAACGAAAAGAAAGTGGAAAGAGAGTTCTTAGACTCCCTAAAACAACAATAAAATTGTCTACTAATTTCATAGATGACAAGGAAGAAGAAATTTGGAGCCTATCTCCTGACCCACCTGGCCTAAATATCACTAACTATACATCTCTGGTGTAGCCTATCTGTCATAGTAAGGACAAGCCAATCATGAAAAACCATTATCTACCTCTGTAAAGAAAAAAAAGCGTTGATAGAACCACTTCTAGTTCATTTTACGAAAATTTGTTCCAATTATGATACTGCACAAAGTTCTACATAGATTCTTATCTCATTGTTGGAAACCTATTCCTCAGATTATGGTTCCATAGTTAATGTAAATATTGTATATAGAATATGAACATGAAGAGTCACCGAAAGGGTTGGCTGGAAGGTGAAACTCAACCACCACTCTTGCCTAGACATTGGAACCCATGGCCGAGACCTGGAAAAGGTATCTTGATTGCTGGAGTGGTATGAATTGTCTCGAGATCTGAGGTGACATGTCTGTAAGGCTCTTACTGGTTGAGCACGAATGACCTCCTAGTGTCTCACAAATCTGTTGGCTAAATGTAGTGTTGATATCCGCCCGCCTCTTGGTAGCGTATGTTCAATCAAGGCTAGCATAGGTGGACTGAGAGATAGTCCAAGGGCCTCCCCTCATGTACAAGGCCAAGCATCTATGGTCCGGAAACAAAAAGAAAGTGGAAAGAGAGTTCTTAGACTCCCTTAAACAACAATAAAATTGTCTACTAATTTCATAGATGACAAGGAAGAAGAGATTTGGAGCCTATCTCCTGACCCACCTGGCCTAAATATCACTAACTACACATCTCTGGTGTAGCCTATCTGTCATAGTAAGGACAAGCCAATCATGACAAACCATTATTTACCCCTGTAAAGAAAAAAAGGCATTGATAGAACCACTTCTAGTTCATTTTACGAAAATTTCATAGATGACAAGGAAGAAGAGATTTGGAGCCTATCTCCTGACCCACCTGGCCTAAATATCACTAACTACACATCTCTGGTGTAGCCTATCTGTCATAGTAAGGACAAGCCAATCATGACAAACCATTATTTACCCCTGTAAAGAAAAAAAGGCATTGATAGAACCACTTCTAGTTCATTTTACGAAAATTTCATAGATGACAAGGAAGAAGAGATTTGGAGCCTATCTCCTGACCCACCTGGCCTAAATATCACTAACTACACATCTCTGGTGTAGCCTATCTGTCATAGTAAGGACAAGCCAATCATGACAAACCATTATTTACCCCTGTAAAGAAAAAAAGGCATTGATAGAACCACTTCTAGTTCATTTTACGAAAATTTCATAGATGACAAGGAAGAAGAGATTTGGAGCCTATCTCCTGACCCACCTGGCCTAAATATCACTAACTACACATCTCTGGTGTAGCCTATCTGTCATAGTAAGGACAAGCCAATCATGACAAACCATTATTTACCCCTGTAAAGAAAAAAAGGCATTGATAGAACCACTTCTAGTTCATTTTACGA
>LPNX010168878.1:975635-1054128 GCA_001517045.1 Pseudotsuga menziesii
AAATTTGATCCAATTATGATACTGCACAAAGTTCTACATAGATTCTTATCTCATTGTTGGAAACCTATTCCTCAGATTATGGTTCCATAGTTAATGTAAATATTGTATATAGAATATGAACATGAAGAGTCACCGAAAGGGTTGGTTGGAAGGTGAAACTCAACCACCACATCAATGTATAAATAAATGTTTTTGGCAATGGAATAAATGACCCGGGAGTTATTCATCCTACAGTGGTATCAGAGCGATACCTGCCATAACTCCTTCCTGTATGTGGGTCAATCCTGGCAAATTGCTTGCCAGACCTCCATTCTGCCCTTTGCTATATTTTCAGGTGCCTGGCCACTGTCAATCTGTATAGGTGTTAATAATTCTATACATTATTTTGTTGCTAGTCGTTAGCATGCTCTCCTCCCTCCTACATGCATTCATTGTATGTGTTTTCAGACCTGCATTTGAGGTAGGAGAGGGATCGTTTCCTCAATTTGTTGCACGAATCTTTACCAGAAAAAAAATGAATGTTGTTCAAACGGGTGTAATATCAAACCCTAATTTGTAGTTGTGATCTCTTTACACCGTCTCAATTTTTGTTGTTGTGCAAAACCTATTCTCATCTCCGTTCTCACTCTACTGCTAAGTATAGTGTGTTCTCTCTTTCCCATTATTCCCGTCACCTTCAAAGGTTTTGTTGTAATTACATAGGCTCTGTGGGATACGAGGAGTTTGTGCATTCTTTAGTGGGATGAATGATTGAGGTTTTTTTTGTAGCCATATAAATCAGCCACTATTTCCTTGTGTGAACGGACCTTTGTACGAAGAACTCGTGGTGCTATTGTGTACTCTTTGAGAGTTGTGATTTTCCATCTCAGATGAGAATTGGTTGATGAATGAAGTGGTGTCATTCTGCTACTGCGAACTCTGTGAAAGCTGGTGAGAAGATCGTTGGTGGAGAAAGATTGTAAAGCTAAGGAGATTCACAACCTTTCTCAAGAGAGTGGAGTCGTGATGAGTCTTGTTTCTCTGCCACTACAAGTTCGTTGAAGGCTGAATATTCGCGCCTTCTCATTTGCATGAAGTGCGTAGAGGTAAATTATCTATGACCCTTTGCATGAAGTGCATAGAGTTTTCTGGGAAATTCTGCAAATATCTTCATGATATAGTTGTTGTATGAGCCCGAGAGTGTTGTTTGAGTTATGATGACGAGTATTTGACTCAATGGAGAAATAATATATGTTGTGTATAAGCCATGAATAATATGTTGCAACTAATATGTATGATGTATGAGTCAAGACTATGGTGTATGCGATGTATTGGATGAGCCATGACTACCTTACATTTGTTGCGTGAAGTGCTTAACATTCCTGAAGCAAAGACGTGTTGCGATTCCTTTACATTTAATTGTGAAGATTGAAGTTGTGACCACACTATGTGAAAGAAGGTTGTTGCAACCGTCCACACTCTTAGTGTTGACTATGTTGAAGATTCAATTGCGGAAGTTGATGTTCAATTTGCTTCCATTCTGCTGCAAGAAGTGCATGTATGCACTATCTCTACTAAGAACTCTCTTAGTGTAAGAGTAGACTTGAAATCCTGAAGATTGCTCATGCTGCATCAACCAACTAATGCAACCTACCTTTTTCTGATGCAAGATTTTGTAATACATCTTTAAAGTGGTACTATAGTTCTTGATAAATGTACTGATAAAGAAAGAGACAATGATCTCCATGAATGTAATATCACTCTAGAATTGTTTTGATAGAGTTGCAGAATTATTTGTAATAGGCTGCAAAATTGTTTTAAGCTGCAGAATCTTTTTGTAAGTTGTAAAGGAACAGGAACACAAACCTGAATCCTATATTTTGTCAAAGTATTATGTAAGTTGCAGATTTCAAAGTAGAGATGCACTCGTTGGTATCTATTGTTGGTTGTTTCCTCACTGGAAGGACACATCCAGAATGGTCCAGAAAGATCAAGTCAACCTTCATCTACAATGACCTTTGGGACGGGATTTGTGAAGGAAAGACTATTATATCAGAATCAGATGTTGTCATAACCTATGATCCAAAGCCTCCTACATCAGAGAAAGAGCTTGTTATATGGTAGTCCAGAGACAAGAAAGCCCTAGCCATGGTCACTGCCACTGTCAGTGAAGAGGTGAGCCAACATATTTTTCCTGCAAAATCATGTTTTGAAGCATTAAAGACATTAAAAGACTTGTACGACTCACACTCTAAGATAGAAGTAATTCAGTTAATGGTAAAATTATTCAATTTGGAAGTAAAAGATAATGAGCCTATGTTGGTTGCATCTAGGATCAAAGCAATCATGCATAAGATCCGAGCATCTGGTATGAAAGTTCCAAATTCCAGAGTAGAAATGCATTCGTTGGTATCTATTGTTGGTTGTTTCCTCACTGGCAAGGATACATCTAGAATGGTCCAGAAAGATCAAATCAACCTTCATCTGCAATGACCTTTGGGACGGGATTTGTGAAGGAAAGACTATTATATCAGAATCAGATGTTGTCATAACCTGTGATCCAAAGCCTCCTACATCAGAGAAAGAGCTTGCTTTATGGTAGTCCAAAGACAAGAAAGCCCTGGACGTGGTCACTGCCACTGTCAGTGAAGAGGTGAGCCAACATATTTTTCCTGCAAAATCATGTTTTAAAGCATTAAAGACATTAAAAGACTTGTATGACTCACACTCTGAGATAGAAGTAATTCAGTTAATGTTAAAATTGTTCAATTTGGAAGTAATAGATAATGATCCTATGTTGGTTGCATCTGGGATCAAAGCAATGATGCATAAGATCTAAGCATCTGGTATGAAACCTGACCTTCGACTTGCAACATTTGTAAAGTCACTATATCCAACTCACTCCAACTACCTTGAATCTCTACAAGCAAGTGACAAGTTCAAAGACCTCACCTTTGACAGCCTAGAAGAAAAGATTGCAAATAGGGAGAAATCCTTTGGAAAGAAATCAAGCAAGCCTGCTGGAGAATCCCTTTGCTTTGTTCAGAAAGCAAAGAATCAGTCTAAAGACCCTCCTACATCAGAGAAAGAGCTTGCTTTATGGTAGTCCAAAGACAAGAAAGCCCTGGACGTGGTCACTGCCACTGTCAGTGAAGAGGTGAGCCAACATATTTTTCCTGCAAAATCATGTTTTAAAGCATTAAAGACATTAAAAGACTTGTATGACTCACACTCTGAGATAGAAGTAATTCAGTTAATGTTAAAATTGTTCAATTTGGAAGTAATAGATAATGATCCTATGTTGGTTGCATCTGGGATCAAAGCAATGATGCATAAGATCTAAGCATCTGGTATGAAACCTGACCTTCGACTTGCAACATTTGTAAAGTCACTATATCCAACTCACTCCAACTACCTTGAATCTCTACAAGCAAGTGACAAGTTCAAAGACCTCACCTTTGACAGCCTAGAAGAAAAGATTGCAAATAGGGAGAAATCCTTTGGAAAGAAATCAAGCAAGCCTGCTGGAGAATCCCTTTGCTTTGTTCAGAAAGCAAAGAATCAGTCTAAAGACCCTTCCAAGGGAGATAGCGGCAGAAGAGGACAAGGAAGAAGAAATTTCAAAGGCATTGGAGGCAAAAACAACTCAAGTAAAAGATCTGATCTGTAGTGCAAGCACTATGGAAAAACTAGACATGAAGTAAATCAGTGTTGGGCTTCTTGGGAGTCCATCAAAGGGAGACACAATCAAAATAAAGATGACAAGAATAAGAATCAAGAGGGTGGTATCTTGGTATTAATGAAATAACTTCTCTTTCATCTTATGAAGATTGTCGGTTGCTTGATATTGGTGCAACTTCTCATATGCCTTTTGGAAGAGACTGTTTTGAAGAACTGAATGACATTGAAAATGGCATATTGTACTTTGCAGACAAATCTAGCCTCAGACAAAGGGGGATTGGTTCAATCAGGATAAAGTTGTCTGGTTTCCCTAATTTTGTGTTAAAAAATGTTCTCTATCTTCCAAAGTTGCAGAGAAGCTTGATGACAGATTAGGGTGCAAGGCCATTCCATCCACATGTTTGATGGAATTGTAGAGATAAGGAAGTCCTCTGACAACAAGGTCATCATGATCGGGTATGAAGACGGAAAGCTGCTAAAGTTGAAGGGTTGTTCTACAACAATTCAAAATTTTTCCTATATGTAATCCATAATCTGTCATCCAGTTTATTGTGGCTTGCAAGAATTGGTCATTTGAATTATAACAAAACTATATTTGTTAAGAAAGAATGGTGTATATGGTTTGCCTACTATTCCCAAACAGAGAAACAAATGTGATGCATGCATTCTAAGAAAACATAATAAGCAGCCTTTTTAGGAGTCTAAATTCAGAGCATGTAGAAAGTTAGAACTGACTTATGTGGCCCCATGACTATTCCTTCTGCAAATGGTAATAAGTACCTCATGACCTTTGTTGATGATTATTCAAGAATGTGTTGGGTATATTTATTGAAGACAAAGTCTGAAGGATTTCAAACATTCAAGAACTTTCATGCATGGATAGAGAATGAAGCACAAGCATGTATTGGTACATTTCGATCTGATAATGGTAAAGAGTACACCTCTAATGAATTCAAAGATTATTTGTCAAATCATGGGATTACACATCAAACTGCAATTCCTTATAATCCTCAGCAAAATGGTGTAGCAGAAAGAATATGGCGAGATGTTTTTCAAGAATGTGAAACTGATGTTTTGGGGTGACGCAGTAATATATGCAGCATATTTGAGAAATAGAAGTCCATCTCATGCTATTGAAGACGAGACTCCACATGAAATGTGGTTTGGCCACCTTCCTTCGGTTAGGTATCTCAGGGTTTTTGGTTCCACCTGCCTTGATACCTAAGGAGTAAAAAAACAAACTTGGTGCTAGAAGTAGAAGATGTATTTTCTTGGGATATTCAAAAACTTCCAAGGCATACCATCTTTATGATGAGGTAAACAAGAAATTTGTTGTTTCCAAATTTTGGGGTGACGCAGTAATATATGCAGCATATTTGAGAAATAGAAGTCCATCTCATGCTATTGAAGATGAGACTCCACATGAAATGTGGTTTGGCCACCCCTTCCTTCGGTTAGGCATCTCAAGGTTTTTGGTTCCACCTGCTTTGATACCTAAGGAGCAAAAAAACAAACTTGGTGCTAGAAGTACAAGATGTATTTTCTTGGGATATTCATAAACTTCCAAGGCATACCATCTTTATGATGAGGTAAACAAGAAATTTGTTGTTTCCAAAGATGTCATTTTTCTTAAAACTATTAAAAATGACAAGTCGATTGAAAGGCGACTTGATCATCTAGAGAGGTTTTCCCATCTAAAGACAGATTATGAATTTGATAATGAAATTCCAAACCTTTAAAGGGGGAATCTCGATATTGGATCAAGATCAATCTTTGGAATTTCCTTTTGAAGCACCAACACCCCCTCCTCATGAAGAAGAAGTTCCCACCACTTCACTTGAACCGGATGATGTTATTGAGAGGATTGGAAGATTGAACCTTGAAGAGAATGAAGCACCTCCAGCTGATCATCCTAGACCATCAAAGAAGATTCCAAAATGGGTCATAAAGACACTTGAAAGTGTCCATCCATATGAAGTTGGAAAGACAGGAACGAGAAATTTAGCAAGACAAGATGATAGAGGAGAAGCAGATAACTCAGGTTATGACATGGATGTCTCATTTGATTGTGAATTGAATTTATCTGCTAACTTTGAACCAACTTCCTTTATAGAAGCAGTTGAATGTGATGAATGGAAAGAGGCTATGCAAAATGAATATGATGCACTCATTAAGAATGGAACCTGGAAGTTGGTTGACCCTCCAGTTGGAACCAAACCAATTGGTTGCAAGTGGGTATACAAGAACAAATACAAATCAGATGGCTCCCTTGACAAACACAAAGCAAGGCTTGTGGCGAAGGCTATGCACAAAAAGAAGGAATTGACTATGAAGAAACATTCTCCCCCACAACAAAATGTGGTACCTTCCAAGTTGTGCTCTCACTGGAAGCACAAAATGGGTAAGTCCATCAAATGGATGTAAAAACTGCTTTCTTGAATGGAGACTTTCATGTCTCAACCAGAAGGCTTTGTTGTGAAGGGGCAAGAAAACAAGGTATGCAAGCTTGTCAAATCCTTGTATGGCCTAAAACAAGCACCACAAGCATGGTATGAAAAGTTAACCGAGCATCTTCTAAAGCTAAATTTCAAGCATTATAATCTTGATGATGCAACATTGTTGTGAAGAAAGTTGGAAGATCTATTGTATTTCTTGTAGTATATGTAGATGACCTCTTGATGACAGGGAACAATGAAGATTACATAGCATCCATAAAGAAAGATTTGAAGAAATGCTTTGAAATGATTGATTTGGGACATCTTCATTATTACTTTGGAATTAAAGCGACTCAACATCCAAAGTACATATTCATATCTCAAAAAAAGTATGTTGGAGAATTGTTGAATAGATTTTGCATGACAAAATGCAACCCTCTCTCAACTCCAATGGAAAAAAAGTTGAAGCCAACAATCAAGTGAAGGAAAAGAATTTGAGGATGCAACAAAGTACCGACAGCTTGTAGGAAGCCTTATCTATTTTACCACTACCATACCAGATACTTCTCATGTTATTGGCATTCTCTCCAGATACATGCACAAACCTTCTGAAGAACATTGGTCTGCAGCAAAAAGAGTTATAAGGTACTTGAAGGGGACTCAATACTTTGGACTCAAGTACACTAAGGTGGAAGACTTCAAACTCATTGGGTACACTAATTCAAACTTTGATGGTGACAAGGAAACAGGGGTGTCCACTTTTGGATACATAATGAGTCTTGGATCAACAGCTATTTCCTGGAGATCACGCAAACAGTTAGTTCCAGCAGAGTCGACAACAAAAGCAGAATATGGCAGTTGCAGAAGCAACAAGGAGACGTTGTGGCTCAAGAAGATACTTGAAGATTTGCAGGATAAGCAAGAAAATTCCACTCCCTTACTAATTAACAACATTTCTACAGTCAAGTTGGCCAAGTATCTCAAATTCCATGATTGAACCAAGCACATCAACACAAAGTAACATTTGATTCGACATTGTTCCACAAATGAGCAAATTGCCGACATCTTCACCAGAGCACTTGGACGAGAAAATTTTGAAAGATTTGCAGAATAAGCAAGAAAATTCAACTCCGTTACTTATTGACAACACTTCTGCAATCAAGTTGGCCAAGAATCCCAGAGTCCATGATCAAACCAAGCACATCAACACAAGGTACCATTTGATTCAACATCATGTAGAGGTCAAAACAGTTCATCTACGACATTGTTCCACAAATGAGCAAATTGTCGACATCTTCACCAAAGCACTTAGACGAGAAAAGCTTGAAAGATTTAGAACCATGCTCGGACTCACAAAGACCCCTTCGGATTAAGAGAGGGAATGTTGGAAACCTGATCCTCGAATTACGGTTCCATAGTTAATGTAAATATTGTATATAGAATATGAACATGAAGAGTTAGGTAGGAAACCGAAAGGGTTGGTTGGAAGGTGAAACTCAACCACCATATCAATGTATAAATAAATGTTTTTGGAAATGGAATAAATGAACCGGGAGTTATTCATCCCACACACATAAATCTCCATGTAGAAAACCTCTTTTGCCAATCTTTCTCCTCAATAAAGAGGGTTGTCTATATTGATCTTGACATTCAGCCCCAACCATTATAGGGTCCTTGAAAATTCTAGTGATGCTCCTTCAAGACTCGTCTCCAAGAATACCATATCCCTTTAAGCACTCCTAATCTTGAAATTTTAAAGGCCTTGGCTCCTCCAATAATGTCACATATACCATACTAAATTTTAAACCTACCATATGTGTAGCCATATGAATCCGGTGTTGAGTAAGAACTTGCAATGGTGCATCCTCCCACATTAGTCACACTATCTATTTTGTTTCCAAGAAGGCCTTTTGTGTTCTGAGATCCATCAAACCAAGTCCACTATGGAGTATGTACTCTCGGGATGGTACAAATGTCATGTAGTTCCCTCTTCCATCCTTATTTTCCCCATAGTAATTGTCAAAGCACCTCTCTAATTTTTCTGTAGCTTTAAAGTTAGAAGTTATTGTTCAATAACCTATCAGCCTGACTGATAAGTTGGACAAGGAAATCAGCCAAAAGTTCAAACAATTGATAGTCATTAGCAGGAGAAAACCCAACATATGCTACCAGATCCCATACAAATGTGAGATTTTACTAAATAGGAGAAATAAAGACCATCAAATAACCTCCTTATAAATTAGCAGAAAATTTTTATAGTCAATCTTTTATGAGAAACAATTAGCCTTAAGAATGCGTCTCTGCCTTAAATTAGGAAAAAAGTTTTATAGTCAATCTCTTATAAGAGACAATTAACCTTAAGAATGCATCTCTGTTGTAATAGTTTTCAATCTAGAATGACTTCCTCGAAAGAGGTTCTACACACCATTTGTACAATTAAAACTTATGAAAGGAAGGATGACAACAAGAAATGCTTGAATACATATCTAAATGCAGCCCCATGAGTAAAAATCTTCCTAAGAGTTAAGAAATGGGAATCAAAACTTTAAAAACTAAGCTCGACGAACAAAAACCACACCAACTCGTCACAATATTTGTATAGGAAGGAGAAAACAGTTTGGCAACATATCTAGAAATTAAAACCATCAATAGCATGAAATATTAAAAATTAAGAAAAAGGAGAGAAATAGCAAAGGAAGGAAAAGTAAAGGAATATTTCAAGATAATGTTAGCATTATTTGTACGACCAAAAGCAGGCTAAGAAAAATACTTGATTAAAGATATGCAATGCATCTGCAGTCCCAACTATCTATTGGTATTTGAAAGGTGACAAAGATTAAACTACCATGGTGTCCTAAAAAAGGGAGGAATATCCTACTAAGATTAAACTGTCATGTTATCTTTCTTTGCTTTGCAATCCACATGAAAACCAACAAGCCAAGAGATTTGAGCATAAGCTTTTTTAGCCCAAGACAAACTTGAGGTCTAATTGGAGTGTTCATCTCACTATTAAGGTCGTCAGAAGGGCCAAGAACAACTAGTGACATTCTCAATGCCAAAGACATGCTAACATACTTGAGCATTTATTGTTCGCACCATATATTGGTTTAAAAGACATTTTAAAGACATTCACATATGACTCTTAAAAGGGCCAATATCCTGCTAAGTTCTAACTAGGTTCTTTTTGGCTAGCACAAGTTTTCGAGAGCAAGAGAGACAAGAGATATAATTGGATGTTGGCCGTTTAGTCAACCGACTCACAAGCCAAGCACACAAATGTTTTGTACTTTTCCTTCACCATTCTTGCAAAATCAAAAGCAAGCAAGCAACACAAATCTTTATCATAAAGGAAAAATGACTCCTTGTTCTTTTTTCATTAGGTAGTGATTGTTTATTAGTGATATTCCCAATGCCAATGACAGGTAACACAGATATGGACAACACAAAATTGGTATTCTAGGCATCTCAATGATTAAGTAAGAAAATATAATGGAAAAGGAGAGTTTGGCTATTAGCAAGGTTTTTCTTAGCTTTACTTGCCTGGTATTCCATGTAAAAGGTAGACAAAAAAATGTAGCAGAATTTTTTCCAGAGAATAAGAGAATCTAGGCAAAAGGAGGCCTTATTTCAGAGACAAAAGAATTATCATTCATTTCTTATAGTAATTATCAAGCCAAGACCCTACCTAGTGAGGGAATTGCATATATGAAGCAAACGATCTTTCAAGAGTGATCTAATGGACATACTCATCAATTTAACCCCCAGTTGTATTTTTGTGTGGCATTATAAATGACATTAACACTCATAATGAGTTGACTCTTGTCACAGTGAACTTCTCATAGAAATTGTAAAGTATAAGTTATAACTCACCTGTAAATAGTTTCTTAAAGTTGTTTGTGTCTCAGGAGAAAGTATATCATGGATAAGAGTATAAACTTGCACAGCAGGTACAAGTGCAGGTGCAGCTACACCAGTAGCTGGCCCAAACATGTCAACTAAACCCGATGGTGATGATTCATCTAATGACTTGTAATTCTCAAAAGTTATCGAAAGCAGACGTTGCAACTGATCTTCACTCTCACTCAACATCCGTTTCTGCAATGAAACAATGAAATTAGCAGACAAGAAAATGGCAGAACAGCTAAATCTCAAGTAATTGGTGCTTCTTGAATCATCTCTTTAGTAATAAAAGCAATGATTTTCTCTGATAATCATATTAACGAAACAAAAATTGGAATCTACTTGACTTTCAACTATTAGATTCTTGGCTTTCTTATGTTCATATAGAACATAATCCAATGATCGTCATTGCTCTGATAGATTTTGTGGTCTTCCAGCAAACATCTAGAGACAAATAAACTACTAAATAATTATGCATTAAATACACACAAAAGAAAGACTAGATTTAGAAAAGTGTATTAATGTTAATAAAGATGAAAGTACCATAATAGTAGGCATTACCTCACAAACCCTCACCCTCTAGAGATAAAGTCCTAGAAGCTCAAGTGAGGCCACTGTCACCTCACCACCCTTTCTATGCTCTAGGCTGGCTTTCTTCCACAGCACAAGGAGGGTTTCCATAGGATAGGATTGCTGAAATTTTAGGCAATGGGTTACAAGAAAAAAACTAAAGATTAAATTCCAGCAAAACAGATTGTGTTTGAGAAATAAAAGAGGATAAGTGAACCGGAGAATGGTGTCTTATCAATTGGACAATGGAGTCAATTAAAAGCTTTGATGGGAGACTATCTTAATGAGTAAGAATGGTTATTGATGCTGACGAGTACAAGCTACAACAAACAATCCCCTTGCTGTCCCAAAATTGCAGAAATATATATTTGAAGAAAATACTACAGCAGATAAAGTCAAGATTGATAGTGGGTATGACATGTGACCCCAGAATGAATTAATGTGAATTTAACCAAAGGACAACTCTAACCAAAATCAAGATTGATAGTGGGTATGACATGTGACCCCAGCGACTTTCTCTATCTTATTAGAGATCCTTTTTTTGTCTTTATTTTGTTTCTAGCTTAAAGAAAAGATTCGTAAAATTGTTTAGATAAGTCAGCAGTTCTAGTAGCATTTTAGAATCATGGCTAAGTAGGGCCACTAAGATTAATCTAGGAGACTTAGCCATCACCAAAATTTTGTACCAAGATTCGTAAAATTTTCTTTAGAAAAGTCAGCAGTTTTAGTAGTATCCAAATATTACTCAAAATGAAGATTGATAGTGTGGACGACATGTTATACCATGGACTTTCTCTATCTTATTAGAAATATTTTTTTCCTTTGTTTTGTTTCTAGCTTAAAGAAAAGATTAGTGAAATTTTGTTTAGATAAGTCAGCAGTTCTAGTACCATTTTAAAATCATGACTAAGTAGGGCACTAAGATTAATCTAGCAGACTTAGCCGTTGCCAAAATCTTGTACCTATCATTTCATAAGTGCAATGTACTAGAACAAACAGATAAAATAAAGACTGCATGCAAGGTCAACCTAATTGTAGAATCCGAATATTACTCAAAAATATTTTATTTCTTAAAATAAATAAATTTTAAATAAAAAAAAGGACACTTGTGTTAAAGAATCTGGATAAGTAAGCAGTTTTAGTAGCATTTTAAAATTATGGCTAAGTAAGGCCACTAAGATTAATCTAGGAGACAGGCATTGCCGAACTTTTGTACTTATAATTTATAGGTGCAAAAAGCTAGAACAAACAGATAAAATAAGGACTCCAAGCAATTAGACCCCAATATTAATGAAAAAAATTGTTTCTTAAAATAAACAAATTTTAATTATAAAAAGACACTAGTGTTAACGAATTTCTTCTTGTTATTTGGATATTCAAAAATAATAAATGTTGCAATGATCCAGCAAACATTTTAAAAATTGCCAAAAATCAAATGTGGAATGCACAAAAGAAACACCACAAAATTACCTCTTGTCGATTTAAAGTGTTCTCATCTCGAGCTCTTATTACTGGAACAAGCAATTCATACAGAAGCTCAAAACAATCTTTTGTTGGAGTTGCCACATCCATGATGCATGAAAGATACCTAGATAATATTAAACAGATTAGTCACAATCCAAACTCTAAACTAGATGAGGTTGAAAATTTGAAATTTAGAAGTAATTCAACAAACTTGGCAGCACTGATTCATAATGAATAACTAATTAATCCTTGAAAGGTACCTCAACTTGGTGTATGAATCTGACACCCCATAAAAAGAAGCAAACTCTGTTAGCAACCATTTCCATGGCCCATGCAAACGCAAGTTCCGCGACCGAAAATTTTCCTTTCTCATCGCAGCTTCTAGTACCAAATCATATGCCAGAGTTTCTCCAACAGTGCCACACTGACAGCGAATCCAAACAGAAAAATTAAATGAGAACTTAAACAAACAGGGAATAAGTTCCAATATACTTATGAAATGAAGAAACTTAACAAAGACAATAGATGTACCTTCTTTAGACATGAAAACGAAATAGACAATGAGAAGGAAAAGCATTAAAATACATCCTTTTAAACCATTAAAAAGTGATATATAAACAATATACAAATAAGATGCAAATCAACTACCTTATTATCTAATTACAATGGTGTCTTTTTCTTAACTTGGGTTATCCTTTTTCTTTTGATAACGGTTAATATATGACTTCAATATTAGTAGTACTAGTAGAAGATAGAGTGTACTCTGTATATACTCTATATACACACACACGTAGATTGTGCAAACCTAAAAGATTGTTTCCGATCGTGGTGAAAAAGAAGGTTAAAATTGCAAGGATAAAGTATTGAACAGCATAAAATTTATATTCAAAACAAATTGCTGGGGAACGTAAGAATGCAAGATGAAAATCACGTCAAGAATCATATTAAATCATTCATTAGATTATAAAATTTCGATGTCTATTCTTTTAAATTCTCACTACGTTTCCCTCCTTTTTAAGATTCTCAATGGGTTCTGTTAGATTCGGCATATAAAGCAATCCCGTTGTAAAAACTATCAAAAGTTTTGGAATTTGATTGCTGAAATTGCTAACGGGGATGAAAGAGCCATTAGGTTTGTAGTCTGTGTAAGAAGAATTTGGGTGGTGTACAAGCTAACACAATCAGCTGACATTATTATCAGTTTATCGCTTACATGAATTGCTCAAAATCAAAGCCCAAATCCCCGATAGGCAGACATCTTATAAAGGCAAGAATTAGCAGTGCACATAATTGTAGTTTGTAACAGATCTACCTTTCTATAGCTCTCGTGAGGTATAATGTACTTGATAACCACTATAGTCAGAATTTTTAGTTACAGTTAAACAAAAACATAAATTTCCTTCTTTCTAATAAAAATATTTTATAAAAGGCTCCAAAGTTCAGGGCACAGAGCAATCACCCTTTCTCGCAATAACTACAACTCTATAACAACTTCATTTAATTGTGGAACTGACTGATGGAAAATGTAAATGATGACAGGAAATTACTGTGTACACCCTTTGTCGCAATAACTACAACTCTATAACAACTTCATTTAATTGTGGAAATGACTGATGGAAAATATAAATGATGACAGGAAATTACTGTGTACACCCTTTGTCACAATAACTAGAACTCTATAACAACTTCATTTAATTGTGGAAATGACAGATGGAAAATGTAAATGATGACAGGAAATTACTGTGTACCTTTGTTGGCCCCAATTCACCAGAAGTAGTCAAACAACTTATGGAGAGTTGCACCTTTCCTACACATTCATGTTCTGGTTCACTGTAAATAGGCCACCAGCGAACTTTGTCATTCTGTACAAAAGATAAAAGTTGTCATAAAGGAGCAAACCAACCACGTTTCACTTCGAAAGGATTCGAATCATGCAGTAAATAGATTTAAATGGAACTAGAAGATATTGCATACTGGATCATCCGTTATGGAAGCAATCTTGACCCGAACTCGACCATGAACATTTCCCTTGGAGTCCTGAACATCTAATATAAGAATATCTCCTTGGCTCTCAGGAAAACTGGATAAGAACAACAATGGTTAGAAACCACAAAAGGTTAATGAGAGGACTTGTGGGGTGGCAAATACCTTAAAAAAATACACCTTAGAAAAGAAAAAGAAAAAGCTATTAAGCATTAACATTGGAAATAATTTCAGCTAGAACATTAAATTAAAAATTAGGTTGTTTACAGATAACATGTTATCAAAGTATTTTCAACAAAATAAATAAACTGTGTCCTGTGAATGAGATGAATGAAAAAAGAAAGGGTGAGGAAACCCAAAGACTTTGGAAAAGTTGTCAATCGCGGGAAAAATGCAAAGAAGACTGAAAGCTGGTAAAGAATTTATCGATAGAAGAGCAACTCAGTAGAATGAGAAGGATTCAATATCTTCTTACAAGATATGAGCATCACTGGACCCTGGTTGCATCCACACAGCCGAACCTGGCTGCATCAGGACGGATTCCTCTTCAATTGAACTCTTTAGTTGAAGCCAGCAAGAAAAGGTCTCTGTATACAACCATTGCAAGATATGCCAATTCAATATCACGATAAGGTCAATCGTTTTAGATTATAGAACCATGTTGTTAATTAAGTTTATTCTCCAAAATATGACCCTTCCAATCTTTCAATTCCTACAAACAAAGATTTTCGCTCTGACAGATTATATATTAGATTAGATAGTTTTGGACACGTTCAGAAAGTAATGCAAAAACAATTTCCCAGTTTCTTAAGCGTTTTCAATATGAACAAGAAGATTTAAGGGGCCAAGAAAGGCAACAAAATACAAAGTAACCAAATGTCCATATTGTATGTGATGGATTGAACAGCATCATCTAGTTTGACTAAAAGCAAATGATGAGAATTTTGTACCTTGTGTTGTTTCCATCAGTGTGCTATTGCAAAGTGTTTTCACCCCTGCTTTTAATAGCCCAGAAACTTTTCGTATGTATTGTGCTCCAGCTTGCATATATGCAACACTACGCTGTGAGTAGGTAGCCTGAAGTGGTGGCTGTGGTGCAACACGAACTTTTCTCACTGCCGTCCACCCAGCAACAAGAGCTGACGGTATGTTAGAAAAAAGTTTACCCAAAGATTTTAAACGTTCAAGGATTGGTGCAAGACATGGGAAACTGCAGCCGGAAGCCATCGCCAACTTAATCTTCACTCTATGCACTGCTCTCAGACCCAGCATACAATCCTTAGATTAGAACTCACCTTCCCAATGATATGCATTCAAAGAATCAAGACACTCTTCTCTTACACTGCCTAAGGAACTTTTACATTTGAAAACATGGAAAGAGACATTTACTATTTATCTAAGATTATTGGAACACCTTCTCACTATATATGTTAAATACCCAAGAAAAACTGTTTGCCAGGACAGGAAATAATTTTGATTCAGTCTATCTTCTGCTCTCATATCCATCATGCAATCATTCAATTAGAAGTCACCCTTCTCAGCTATATGCATTCAAAGAATCAACATAGATCAATTGCAGGCCTTCTTCACGAAGGGTTCAAGAAAATTTGTAATAAAGTCGTAAAGGTAGAAAAATACCTATTATTTTTAATGTTTTCTAGTTTCCACCAACATTCATTAAAATGGATGCTATCCTCCAAACCAACATTTTAACAAGCATCAACATGGAGACTGCAAGCAACACTTACTGTAATCCCCATATATCAACAAGGTTTTAAAAGGAATCAAAGCCATACCTTCCACCTTAAGTTTCCCCACAGTTTTCTTTAGCTTTGGTGCAGAAGCTTCTTCCATCGAACCAGCATTAGTTCCATTCCTCAGTAATTCCTCTTGTGGTTGTAACAAGATTTTCTGCAATCTGCAGGATTGCCACAAATATCAACAAGAAAATGTAGCATTTAGTTATAAACGTATACGTGTTTGTCATGACTATTAAACTCTAAGGGCATGGATAATTTTCAAAGAAAGCCTTGCAGTTTTATTGGACTTGAAACATAAAGTAGCATAAATACAACTAGATGAATGGCCTTTCTCAGACAGAGACATAAACATATTGGAATAAATCATCAAGCGAAATGATCAAAGAAGATCTGAGAGTACGAATCAAAATTAACAAATATTGCAAAACAGTATGTCCTTACTCAAAATGCATAAGTATATATAATCAAATGGAACACACTCAGATATATCAATTGTGATGATTATTAAAATCATTAAACATGTAATCTTCTGGCAGAAAACCTTCCAGTTTTATTTTGACTTGACTCACAAAGCAAGACAGCTCCAGCCAAAAAGTGACAGACCTTTTGGCATACAGACTTGAATAAATGGGAACAAATCAGGAAGAGAATTGACCAAAACAACCAAAGTGTGCATGCCACACATGGAATGTTTCAAGCAATGTAACAGCCCTGTCATGGACTCGTATGCCCTTGTACCCCCAGAGTAGAGATCTGGCACTCCTTGGGCACTCATTAGTCAATGGCCAACAAATATTGCAAAACAGTATGTCCTTACTCAAAATGCATAAGTATATATAATCAAATGGAACACACTCAGATATATCAATTGTGATGATTATTAAAATCATTAAACATGTAATCTTCTGGCAGAAAACCTTCCAGTTTTATTTTGACTTGACTCACAAAGCAAGACAGCTCCAGCCAAAAAGTGACAGACCTTTTGCATACAGACTTGAATAAATGGGAACAAATCAGGAAGAGAATTGACCAAAACAACCAAAGTGTGCATGCCACACTCAGATATATCAATTGTGATGATTATTAAAATCATTAAACATGTAATCTTCTGGCAGAAAACCTTCCAGTTTTATTTTGACTTGACTCACAAAGCAAGACAGCTCCAGCCAAAAAGTGACAGACCTTTTGCATACAGACTTGAATAAATGGGAACAAATCAGGAAGAGAATTGACCAAAACAACCAAAGTGTGCATGCCACACATGGAATGTTTCAAGCAATGTAACAGCCCTGTCATGGACTCGTATGCCCTTGTACCCCCAGAGTAGAGATCTGGCACTCCTTGGGCACTCATTAGTCAATGGCCAAAGTTCAAACGCATCAGAGAGCAAGTTCTAGCTTTATTTGATTTTTGTCAAAAAGAAATGTACCTTTCATCCTGCAATAAATGTCTATTTTTTAAAACAGTAATGCCCAAAGCCTAGAAGAGGATAACTGAACCACTAGTTTATTTGATGCAATGCTGATCACAAGATTACAACCTTGATCACAGTGTAAAAGAAGGAAACATTATCACTTGCACCTTTAATTATATTGAAATACAAGAAGCAATAAATTCATCCACCAATCGACATCTCTTTCCCACACCTGTGCTCAGAGGAAGAGACCTAAGTTACATGAACATTTGGAAACCTGTATTACTGTAAAGTCTCCTAAAATATTACAGGTCAAGTATCAGAGAAAAATACGGAGTGAAAGAATAAGAGGTATTGAGGAATCACATATGTGCAGTTTGACATAAACATAGGAACCATGAGAACTAATAATATTATCTTTTGACAACAGATGTATAGAATTCAAGATGTGGGTTTTGGATAAGAGAGGTTTAATATAGCTGCAAATAGGTCCAATGTTATTACATGGTGTGAAAATGAGCAAGTTCCATATCTATAAGAGATAGAGAAAAAAAGTTTAAAAATCACAAATATTCTAACATGAGTGACAAAAATCATGATCAACATATCCTATAAAATCATGCAAGCAAACCCGCATTTATGAAAGAGCGGCTATGAAAGAGTGTATCTTCTTGATATGAAAACAAGGTTAAGAGGCGACCTTGGGAGAATAATAAATGGAAACAGAAAGAAAATATTGTAATCTAGATGAAAGCAAGAAATAAAATAGGAAATCTCCACCAAAGAAACAAGGAAATCAGAGAAAAAGCCAATGGAGTCATACTTGCCCAAGTAGGACTGTACCAATCAGAGATTGAGCCCATGAGAGAGCCAATCAGCATTAAAGTTTTAAACAATTATCTCTAACAAAACAAGATGCTTCAAGTAGAACTGACAGAGAACCTTCATATGAATAATAGCACAACCAAAAAAGAATGAAATATGGCCACCAAGATGGAGGAACATTAAAGAAATGTTGGTAATGTTGAATCAGCAAGTTCAAGAAACTCGAGCTCATGAAGGAGATTCAAATCATTCAAGCAAATCGAATGCAAGAGTTTAATTCGATGGAGCTGTTCGCCATTCAAGGTTCAGATTCTAGTTCAAGGACTGATAGCACAACTGACTGGTGGAGGACAAGTTTAAATTCTAAGACAGCAGAGGTTAGTCAACCATACTGGCAAAAAGTAAAGTTGTCAATGTTGACAGTTAACTGTTTTAGAGTCCTATAAAGAGGGCAGCTTGGGTCACTTTTTTAGCACTTTCCTGAGGGATATAAGTGTTAATTGCAGTCATCCTCTGTCACATACATTGTATTATTGCATCTATCTCCATGTACTGAACTCCACAAAATATGTAAATGGATACCTTCGTATCCCAGTTAATTCTCTGGGTTTGAACATGTGAATGCCATTGATGAATTTCTTTACATGTCCTAATTAGGTTTTGCTTCCTTGCTTAACAAGTTAACATGACTAATATAGAATCATAAAGAATTTGCTCACATTTCATTCTGTGGATCCAACCTTCCATGGTACAAGATCAGATTCCCAACATTTTTAATGAATCCTATGGTAAGTGCAAGTCCATCAAGCCCTACTTGCTCCAGCGTTTGGTACCAAAGCTTGTGGTTGCAACTGCAAGGGTCAAGTGCCTTCTAAAGGTATGTCATAATTCTTAGGTGAATTTCTTTACATGTCCTAAATAGGTTTTGCTTCCTTGCTTAACATGACTAATATAGGATCATAAAGAATTTGTTCCCATTTCATTCTATGGATCCATCCTTCCATGGTACAAGATCAGATTCCCAACACATTTAATCGATCCTATGGTAAGAGCAAGTCCACCAAACCCTACTTCCTCCAGCGTTTGGTATCAAAGCTTGTGGTTGCAGTGTCAAGTGCCTTCTCAAGGTATGTCATAATTCTTATTGTTGTTGTTCTTAGTTTGAGATACCTTTGTATCTCGAACAAAACATGTAAATGGATACCTTTGTATCCCAGTTAATTCTCTGGATATGAACATGTGAATGCCATTGAATAATTTATTTACATGTCCTAATTAGGTTTTGCTTCCTTGCTTAGCATGACTAATATAGAATCATAGCGAATTTGCTCCCATTTCATTCTATGGATCTATCCTTCCATGGTACAAGATCAGATTCCAAAGTCCATGAAGCCCTACTTGCTCTAATGTTTGGTATCAAATCTTATGGTTGAAGGGGTCAAGTGCCTTCTCAAGATATGTTTTAATTCTTATTGTTGTCGATCTTTGTTTATCTCAAACACAATATGTAAATGGATACCTTTGTATCCTAATTAATTCTATGGGATTGAACATGTGAATGTAATTGATGAATTTCTTTCCATGTCCTACTTAGGTTTTGCTTCCTTGCTTAACATTACTAATATAGAATCATAAAGAATTTGAACCCATTTCACTCTATAGATCCATCCTTCCATGGTACAAGATCAGATTGCCAACATTTTTAATCAATCCTATGGTCAGAGCAAGTACATCAAGCCCTACTCACTCCACCATTTGGTATCAAATCTTGTGGTTGTAGGGGTCAAGTGCCTTCTCAAGGTATGCTGTAATTTTTATTGTTGTCAATCTTGGTTCGAGATTGGTAGGCTTGCTTTTGGTGTTTACAGCAAGCTGGTTAATTCTAGTGTCAAAAGAATTGTGCAATCAATGGTTGCAATTGTTGCATATCAAAAAAATCCAATTGAACAATTAGACATTTGAAGATCAAATGGTATTCTATCTCGTGGATCGAGAGTTGTGGTCAATGATTATTGAACAAGATACGATTGGTTTGGATGATTGGAAACAAAGAGAAGACAAGGCTTGGTCCTATTGATGTATTTGTAACTTCGGAATGTATTCACTTGTATCTCTTATATTGTACCCCGATGTTCCTATCGGGAGAATCATTTGTATTTCATTGTACCCTGATGTTCCTATCGGAAGTATCATTTGTATTTCATTGTACCCCGATGTTCCTATCGGGAGAATCATTTGTATTTCATTGTACAAATGAAATACCTGAGCTAACCTGAGAAGAAGACACTGTGCAGCTGCAGAAGCTAGGGCTTCTTACTTTTTGGGTCTCTCTCCACAATCCATCAACAAAAGGAGGCTAGGCTAACTCTCCATTGAAGGGCGCATCTTTCTGTCAAAGCAGAATTTGATTCCGGACATTTTCAATTTTTGCTGCGGGAAATTAGGGCTTTTTACAGAAGAGGAATTTTTGAGTGAGCCCAGCATAGGATTTCTCTTCTCATCAAAATCGAAGTTTAGATACCAAGGTCGAAGTTTTTGGTTGGGTAAAACTCCGAGAAAGTCAAACTCTAGTTTGACCCCGGGCCTGAAAAACTGTAAAATACTAAAACGGGTAGTTTTGGTACATTCGCTATACCTCGGGATTGAAGAAGTCTCAGGGGCCAAAATTTTCACAAGCCGAAGATAAAATCCTGATGTACCCTGTGTAAAACTTTCAGCCTCAGATTCGCTATATTCTGGGAGATATGATTCCTCCAAATCAGGGTGCCAGCCTCTTCCAGGATTCATCCCTAAACAAGACACCAAGGGATTATTGCTATATCTCGGGCTACTAAGGTCCAAATGAAATTTCGCAAGATCTTCCAGATAGGGCATGGATTGTAATTTCTGTGGTAAAAGTTTCAGACCCTGATGATGAAACAGGGACACGTGGCAGTCCGTACAAATTCGCTATGCTAAATAGTCCTGAAATAAGTCACCTTGGGAAAACTCTCATAAGTCCCAATTGGGGAAACCAATTCTGCTAAAACCTAACAAGGATACCTCATTGCGAAATTTCAAACACCGAGGAGCAGTACTTTCGGAGATACTGCAAAAACAATATCAGGCATTTCTGCAGAGGAAATTGGAAAACTAGGGCTTCCTGTTCCGGGAGCTTCCCTCCACTGTTTTCAGAAAAGGAGTATATTGGACAGCTTGCCTTGAAGAGGCCCATATTTCTATCCAATCATACCTGAAAGATTCTATGTTTTGAAAATTAGGGTTTCTCTGACAAACCCTAGATCAGCTAGCTCCGAAACCAAGACAGACACCTCAAATCGGTAAGACCTAACCTTTTGCTATTTACAGTTGAGGTTCTCATTTCAAGATGACTAATCACACCAGCTTGATGACAAGCTTGGTGAAGCTGACAACTTCCAAGCATGGAAGTATAGGATTTCACTGGTTCTTAAAGAAAATGAATTGGACACCTACATAAGTGGAGAGGATCCAGTTCCAAAGGGAGATGAGGCTAAAAGCCTTACACAAGAAGAACTTGGTCAAGGCCAAGAAGGTCATTGTTGATTCATTCAAGGATCACCTTATACCACAAGTGTCTTCCTTAAAGACACCTAAAGAAATGTTTGATTCCTTGACCAAGCTATTTGAAGGGAAGAACATAAATCGGAAGATGACTTTGAGAAACCAGTTGAAGAATGTGAAGATCCAGAATGCAGAGACCATACAGTCATACTTTACAAGGGTCTCTCAAATCAAAGAACAACTTGAAGCAGTAGAAGAAGAAGTGGAGAATGCAGAAGTTGTGAAAACCACCTTGAATGGCCTCCCAGGATCATGGGATTCATTCATTCGAGGAATGTGTGCCAGAAGGAAGTGATTACTTTCAGCAAACTCTAGGAAGAGCACACACAAGATGAAGATCGACCCTTAATAAGAGAAGAGAAGATGGGAGCAACTGAAGATTAAACGCTCACGATTCAAAGAAGATCCCTCAAGCGATGAGGAATATGAAGAACTCAATTCTTGAAGAACCTCTTATCCATCTTAAGCATTTGGATAAGAAATGATGCTGTTATGAATGAAGAAGAAGATGAAGCTGAAAGGAGGAGTCTACCCATGAAACAAATAAAGATAAGTATCCAATTGTCATTTCATGATATTGTTCTGTTATGCATTTGTTTATATTCAGTTGATGTATTATGCATGATAATTCGAATGTTTGCATTAATGACAGTATACTACTAATATGCATGTGATAGGTAAGTAGCTCATCGTGCTATACAACTCTCCATTGCTACTTATCTAGAATGAAACCTCTTTGCTGACATATTGGATTAGTGCACAATCTCAATGATGTCATGGTAGAGATGGAAAGCATCTAGAAAGTTTCCATGAGATAAGGATGAATGTTGTATTGGCTAAATAATTGCATGATTATATCTTTATGCATAAGAATTTGCCATTATGAATATGCCTTATGAAATGTTTCTAACCATACAACTGGTGCATCTGACTTGTAGGAAAGATCACGTACAATCGTTTACAAGCAAAGAAGGTTGAGACTTGTTCCGAAGAAGAAGTGACGATAGTTCAAGAAATAATCCAAGATGAAGAATAATATGATGATACTTTCAAAGAAAGAAGAGGTCTCAGACACAGTGCAGTTATGTGACACTGTTGAGCAACATCATTGATGCAGAACCTTCCAGCTATGAAGAAGCCAAGAAGAAAGGGAAGGAGAGTACCATTTCAAGAAGAATGATGTCTAGGATGCAGTATCGAGACCTGAAGGGAAGTCCATAATGTCTTCCATATGGATCTACAAGATCTAGCATGCAGTAGATGGCAACATCGTGGGATACAAGGCAAGATTCGTAGCACGAGGCTTCTCGCGGAAAGAAGGCATAGACTACGAAGAGACATTTGCAGCCACTGGAAGTTTGACACGCAGACTCGTGTGCAAAAGAAGGCCTTGTACGAGCTCAGAAGGCACCCATGGGATAACACATAAATGAGGAGCTTGGAGATCACCTAGAGTGATGAAGATCTTAACCTTTGCTACAAAGTTGAAGATGAAATCCTATAGAGGATGACAAGCTCACAGATGGGTGCGAGAAGAACTTTTGAAAAGGTTCAAGATAGAGGATCTTGGTATCCAGTGACCCTAGATGGATACATAGAATATTAGTAGCAGAGGAAGCTACTTGTCACTCCGGTACAGAATGTTTCAATGCATAGAGTACGAAAGGAAGAGGGAGAATGATGCTTTGCTTCAAAAGGAGTGACTGTAGAAGATCCTGAGGTTTGACATGGTACGACAGGATGGATAGCTTATTGATGGCTCTAGGCTTTACTAAGAGTAAAGCATATTCCAACCTTTGCTTCAAGGTTGAAGGTGGAAGACCAGTGATGCTCCTGTTATATGTCGATGACTTGTTCCTGACAGAAAAGAGCAACTCATTAAATTTGCAAAAAAGAGACTTGTTGCCGAGTTCAAGATGAAGGACTTAGGGATGATGCACTACTTTCTAAGCATGGAGGTGTGGCAGAATGCGGATGGAATCTCCTTGGGACAGGGGAAGTATGCAGTGGAGATCCTGAAGAGGTTCGGGATGATGGACTACTGGCCATGACCACACCTATGGCATCGAACCAGAAGCTATTGAGTGATGCTTCATTAGAGTCGGTTGATGCTACAATGTATCGTCAAATGATTGGTTCATTGGTGTACTTGACGAATACAAGACCAGATATTTGCTTTGCTGTGAACACATTGATCCAGTTCCTGACAGATCCAAGACATGTTCACCTGATTGCTGCAAAGCATATCCTGAGATACCTGAAGGGTACAAGTTGACTATGGGCTCAAGTATGAAGCGAATCAGAAGACTAACTTGGAGGGTTATGTGGATTCGGATTGGGCAGGCAGTGCCATTGATAGGAAGAGCACTTCGAGGTGTTGCTTCAGTATGGGATCAGGTGTGATCTCTTAGTTTAGTAGGAAGGAGTCCTGCATGGCGCTGAGAACAGTCGTGGCAAAATATGTTGCCACTTGCTCGGCTATTTGGGAGGTAGTATGTTTCTTGTGAAAACTACTATTCGATTTGATTGATCTGACTTGCATTTTTGTATGATGCAGAGAGGAGCAGTGAAGCTCCAGTTTGTGATCCAGATCGAGATCTCTCGAAAGAGGGAGTTCTAGCATAGCCAGTGAGACAAGTTGCCTGAGCATAAATCCTGGCGAAGCTCGTAGGTTGCTCAGATGTAATCAATCATGTAGGTTGTCCTCAGATGTTATCGGTCCTGGCGAAGCTCACAGGTTATCCTTGGACGTAATCAACCCTGATGTGATTCTATGCTAGAAATGGTCAGAGTGAAGCTTGAGTACTTCAGAAGAGAAGCTTGGTGTTCTCCAGATCGAGGTTCCTTCTAAGGGGAAGTGATGAATCCGTGTGCCTTTTTGACATGGCGGTAGGATTGGTTTCTCCCATGGTCAGATGTAAGTGTTGTGCCTTTCTAACATGGTGGTAGGATTGGGTCCTCCCATGGTCAGATGTAAGTGTTGATCCTTTCCCCGGATGGTAGTAGGTGTGTCCTACCATGCCGGCGGATGCAAGTGCAGAGCCCTTCCTTGGATGGTAGTAGGTGTGTCCTACCATGCCGGCGGATGTAAGTGCACAGCCCTTCCCCAGATGGTAGTAGGTGTGTCCTACCATGCCAACGGATGTAAGTGCGGAGCCTTTCCACAAAAGGTAGTAGGTGTGTCCTACCATGCTGGTGGATGTAAGTGTTGGAGCCTTTCACAGATGGTAGTAGGTGTGTCCTACCATGCTGGTAAATGTAAGTGCTAGAGACTTTCTCGGATGGTAGTAGGTGTGTCCTACCATGCCGATGATATAGGCGTTGTTGATGAAGACCTACATGGAGGCTAGGCCTACAACCAGCATGAAAAAGGGCTGGCTCTATAGAACTTCCTATGACGAGAAGAATTGAGAGATAGCACCATTTGATCGAGATAGCGGAAGCAATGATGATGATCCAGTGATGATCCAGCTTTGATGATGATCCAATGATGATCCAGTAATGATCCAGCTTTGATGATGATCCAGTGACAAAGACTTGTGCTGATGAATTGTGTCAAGCGAATACCTTCCTAGTTAAGAGGGAGTGTTGATGTATTTGTAACTTCGAACTGTATTCACTTGTATATCTTATATTGTACCCCGATGTTCCTATCGAGAGAATCATTTGTATTTCATTGTACCATGATGTGCCTATCGAGAGAATCATTTGTATTTCATTGTATCCCGATGTTCCTATTGGGAGAGTCATTAATATAATAAAGTCATGTAAAGTCATTGAGGTTAACCCTCCGTTGTAAGTCGGGGCAATAGTCCCCCACAGTTGAGTTGAGGTTAACCCTCCTTGTTGATCAGGGGGGCAAAGTCCCCACAGTTGAGGGGCACTAGGGTTATTAGACTCTCCTAGTGAAGTCGACCCTGGTAAGTAATTGTCAAGTCAGAAACTAGTATAAATAGAGAGTAAGCCTCTCTATTTGAAACACACACTCACTCAACTGGGGCGCATGAGTGAGAGAGGAAGTGCTGGCACAAGTGAGAGAGATCAGCTGTCGGAGATCATCTTTATGTTTTCAGTTTTTACTTTTGCTACTGGTGCTCATTCTATCTCTGAGGAAGTTGCAGGGTTTTCTCCTTTATGGTTTCCCTGAGGAAAAATTTTTGTGTCTCTTTTCTCTTGTGATTATTGTTGTGCATGTTATTCTCTCAGATAAGATCCTAAGATCATATTGCTTAAATGATAAAAATCTAACAGGTCCATGATCACTTTGAACTTGGAAGATGTGTTCTTACATAGGGTGCACATGGTCAAGTTGGTGAAAGAGATGCCAAATGCACTTGTGACAATGTATTAGTGGATGAATTGACAGTTGCAAGCAGAGAAACTGGTGCTGAAGGTCAATGCTTGTGAGTAACAACATCAATACACTCATGCAAAGATGCCTAATGGAATGCCAATAATCCAACACCTAGATAATATGAAGAAATTTTTTGATCAATCACAATCATTGTTGTTCAAATATTCGAAAAAGAGTAAAACAACATGAATTTGGACAATTTGCCCCCATCTTAGGACACTTGTTGTGGTGTCACTTGAAATAATGGTTGATGTCGTATTTGAATAAGGATGTTGACATGGATTTCTCAATAAATTCAACTTTGAGTAGTAGATCAATCATCTACTATGGTTGTTGGCAAAAAGGATATAAGAGGATCGAATGTCACAACAAGAAAACCTCAAAGGAGAAGAACAATATACATGTGATGTAGTATAAGAAAATTGTAGGATTGAGCAACTTGTGTGTTTGTTGAAGATGAGCAAGATTGTTGGTGGATCAAGTCAAGGGTATCCCAACACTTGCCATTGAATCAAGAACAATTTTTGAGATATAATGGATAAAAGAACAAAGGTCAAGTGTTCATGGGAGATAATTCTAGCATCAAATTTGAAGGTCAAGAGATGTTTATGTTCACAACTTGATATGATGGGAATGTCTACGATATGTCAATTTGGGTCAGCTAGAGATATACATAAGATGATACTGATCAATCGAGGTCAACTCCCTATACTCCAAAGCAAAATAGAGTGGACAAAAAGAAATATTAAATGTTAGTGGAATGTGTGACATGCATGTTGAATCATGTTTCTCTATACAAAACATCTTGGGGAGAGGTATTGATCCCAATTGTATATAGCAAAAATAGGGTTTGAAATTGAACTCTAGAGGAAGTGTGGAGAAAACAAAAGCCTTCGATGATAACTCTAAGGACTTTTAGATGAATGCATATGCACTGGCGTCGAAGAAGAAGCATTCAAGGATGAACAAGAATAGTCAAAGAGGTAGCTTCACAAGGTAATATGTAACTTCAGTAGATATTTACATTTCTAAATATGAAGTTATTTGCTATGAGTTTTGAGACTGAACAACACACACCATTCAACTACTTCATGGACCACATTCTCCTAAGGCCGTGATTAAGGATTAGATGAAGAAGGTGTCGGAGCCTCATGGTTGGCATTATCAGAGCACCCGCAACCTAACCCGAGGATTTATTTGTTTATCTTCCTAATAAAGTTGTACAAGATTAAATTATCTCTCGCACTGCATAGATCTGAAAGATTCTTTAATCTGCCATAATTTACCAAATGCTTTTAGCTGCCATATTCCTAATCATAAAATTGAGAAATGCCACCTCATGGCTACATGAGAACTCTCACAAGGCCAAATTCCCCTAGCTCCCCAAGATATATCGACCCCTGTGACCAATGAAGGCTAGGTCCACATGATCAGAAATAATTCCCTAGCTAACAATGTTGTTTCTACCCAAAATCATAGATCTCCAAGCCCTCAACCTTTGTAGGCCAATAATAGGTCGTAGGTTCATCAAACACAACCTAAGGAGCTTGTTCACTACTCCACAAGGTGTTTCTCCTTGTAGTGTGAATAGGAGGGTTCGTTGTCCACCACCCTTTCGAAACTTCCAAGATCCTCGTCATAGGTTCTTCCCATCTCCTCAAGGACCCATCAACTTCAAACTTGTTTGATGCCCTTACAAGTTTGATAGAATGTCCAAAGGAATTCAATGCAAAATCCATCGTACTAAATACTAGGGAGTTCTTGGACCCTTATCACAATATTATGGTTAGATTTCTTCAAAATGTGTTTCAAGATGTGGATGTTTTCTTACTTACAAGAAGTTAAGATTCTGGATTTTGCACCTAAGCATTTGTTGAACTACATTTGGTTGAACGTGGCCACTTTTGTTTAAAACCATGAAGAGATTTAAGGTGTTTTTGCGAATTCATCTCCCCATTAGTTACAATTGTCTCGAACTAGGGTGTGGATCCCCCTCTCAATGTTTAGTTTGGAATCTACTCAATTTAGAATGCCCCATTTTAGGCTTGGGCATCTTTTATGTGGCCAATGATTTTATTGGTGAGTGAGCCACCTTCTGGAGATGGATGGCCAACGAGCTCCCAAAATATCATTGGTTGAACTCTGGCAATTTCAATATGGTCAATGCTCAAGAAGATAAGGATTCCTACACAATAAAAAAGAAGCACAGGCACTCTCAAGAACAAAGGATCGCCCACCACCTAAAATCATCTCACTTTGGGTTGGTTTGTACCAACACCGAGGGGGGTATATCCCTAGATATTTCCTTTGATCTGTTGATTAGGTCAATACGCAAATAAATTTCACATAAGTAAATTGACACCAAATTGGGATGGGTTAAAAAAACTAGTGCTTTCCATTTGGATCATCAAGTCAAATGAAAACTAAATGAGTATTTGGTCAGTGATGCAAAACTTTGATGAGACATTCGCTTTAAATAAATATCACTAGATCGAAATGTCCTAATCCATATGTCAATGTTGCACTAAAAGAATCCCTATGTCAAGGGATAAAATATTCTCACAACCTTATCTTGTTCACTCAAAACCAAACCAAGAGAGAATTCATTACACTATGAACCTTTGGGGTCGAGAGAAACAACTTTCATTCACAAAAAAATTATTAAGCCAATGGAGAAACCCACAAAACCGACATAATCAACCATCTTGATTGACAAAAATGGATGCAACATTAACACAAAAAGTACAACAAAGCTGTGGACCACATGTTCAATTCCCATTCATCATCAAGACCTCCATAGGCAATTACAAGTAAAAACAAAGGTTCAAATCTCAAGTAATCTAACCCCCAAATACTGTCTCTCAATCCTCAATATAGGGATACTTTTTCCTCCTAAGATTACACCCTCGTGCTTTGTTGATGATAGGTGGGGGAATGTTGGAAATTGTGCCATCGTCATATGCTAAAAACATATGTGATACTCCAATGTTATGCCCTCCTAACCTACTAATAATAGAACGAGCCAACTAATGATAACTTGGTGTATGAGTAAGTATGGGAATTGTTGAAATATTGTAATTTCCAAGAATATTCTATTGTAATTTATTCAGAGATGTTTTATTCGTCGGACGGGATGTTATTATTTGGAGTCATGAGGTAAAACCTCCCTTCTAAGTTGGATTGATAAAACCCTCCAGAAAGTAATATTATATTGTTTTGAGTCTTTCTAGGTAAGTCGGCCCGGTTAAGTTTGTTGGGGCCGACCTAGTTAGTGAAAAAGTCAAGTGGAAGATAAAGTATAAATAGGAGTGATGTGCTCCTCATTTGGACACACTCACTTGTGTAATTCGCATAGGAGAGAGAGAGAGAGAGAGATTTGCAAAGAGAAGGAGCACTTGTTTGGGGTTTTGTCTTTGTTCTTTTGATCATCTATATTGAGGAATTTTTGCTGGGTTTTCTTCCCCTAGAGGATTTCCCAAGATAAATCTGTGTTTATCTTGTGATTGTGTTTCTTTAAGTGATCTTGTATATGCTATTGTTGTGAAATTGAATTGAATACTAATGTTATCTATCTTATCATATTGAATCTTAACATGGTTTCAGAGCTAGCCTGAATAGGACAGCTTTCACAAGGTGAAACTCTCTCTCTTCTCCCTCCAACAAGAAACTAGGGTTTCTATCAAAGTTGGAATTTTGGAAATATGATTACATAGAAAGTTGTGTCTCCCTAGGGCTCATCTATTGAGCCCTAGATCGACATTTTTGAGTGGGTGGATCTACGGGAAAGTCAAACCCTACTTTGATTTTGGATCAGATAACTACAGAAAACCAGAAAACTGTAGAAACTGCAGATCAGAATTTCGCAAGTCAATTTTGAGAGGTGAAAATTTGGAATCTCCAGAAACCAAGTGTACCAGTCAATTTGCCTCAGTCAAGCGCATCTCCTAGTAAGGTCAGTTTTGCATTTTGAGAAATTTCATTTTTTGATGACCTCCTGGATAAGATGTCCCCAAGCACTAAGCTTGAGGATAAGCTAGAAGGCATAGAGAATTTTTTAGCATGGAAATATAGGATTGGCCTCATTCTTGAAGAGAATGATCTTGCCAAATACATCAAGGAAGAAGTTACAGAACCTGAAGAGGATGAAGCTAAGGAGAAGCACAAGAAGGACCTAATTAGGGCAATGAGGATCATTGTTGATTCTATCAAAGACCACTTGATTCCTCAAGTGTCATCCAAGAAGACCTCAAAGGAGATGTATGATGGCCTAGCCAGAATGTATGAAGGAAAGAACATCAATAGAAAGATGAATTTGAGAACTTAATTGAAGAGTACCAAGATGTGCCAAGGAGAATCCATCCAAGACTACTTCACAAGGGTCTCCTAGTTCAAGGAGAAACTAGAAGCCATTGGAGACTCCCTTGATGAAGATGAGCTAGTTATGACTACTCTCAATGGTCTCACTAAACCTTGGGATTCATTCATCCAGACCATGTGTGCCAGAAAGGAAAGCATGAAATTCGACATTGTATGGGAAGATTGCATCCAAGAGGAGGCTAGAGTAACCAATATAGAAGCTCTACTCAAAGAAGATGATCAATCCCTAGCCACCTATACCAAGAGAGGAAGAAGTCAATGTAACTTCAAGAAGGAAAGAAACAATCCAAGAAGAAACTACTCCCACTTTCAATGTTTCAATTGTGACAAGCTAAGACACATTGCCAGAAATTGTCCATTGAAGAAAGAAGAATACAAGAAGAGAAATAACAACAAAAGACATCGTGCACACCTAGTTGAAGATGAAGAAGAAGAAGAAGAGGAAGAAGGACCTCGAAGAAAACAAGCAAAAGAAGAAGATGCAGAAGAGTATGTATTATTCTCTGCACTCTCTGGGTCTGTGACACCTAGAGAAGATACATGGCTTATTGATAGTGATGCTTCAAAGCACATGACGGGACAAAAGAAAACTCTGTCAAAACTTGAAGAGAATAACTCTCCTCAAAAGGTATCATTAGGAGATGACTATCAATATCCTATCAAAGGAATTGGTGAAGCAAGTTGCAAGCTTGATTTTGGAACCCCCATGAAGATGAAGGAAGTCTTAGATGTACCAGATTTGAAGATCGATCATGAAGGCATTTGCAAAGGTTATGCAAAAGGAAAGAATATCAAGAATCCATTTCCGAAAAGTGAGACAAAGACTAAAGGTACGTTGGAATTAATCCATTCAGATGTATGTAGTCCAATGCCCTCCACATCTTTTAGTGGTTATGAATATTATGTTACATTTATTGGTGACTATTCAAGAAAGACATGGACATATTTCTTGAAAGCAAAGGATGAAGTATTTGGAAAATTCAAGGAATTCAAAGCCTTGATAGAGAATCATTCAAAAAGAAGAATCAAGACACTCAGAACAGACAATGGAGGAGAATATACTTCAAAGGATTTTGAAGCCTTTTGTAAAGAAGCTGGAATCAAGAGGGAACTAACTACTCCCTACAATCCTCAACAGAATGGTGTTACAGAAAGAAAGAATATGACCATTATAGAAGCAGTGAAGACAATGATACATGATCAAGATCTTCCAATGTATCTATGGGTTGAAGCAGCAAGGACAGCAGTTTATGTACAGAATAGATTATCCCATAGTGCCTTTGGATTCAAGACTCCAGAAGAAATGTTCATAGGAAAGAAGCCTAAAGTGAACCACCTCAAGATATTTGGTTGCCCAGTATATGTTCACATACCAAAAGAAAAGAGAACCAAGTTAGACCCTTCTGGAAAGAAAAAAATATTTGTTGGATATTGCAAAGTTTCCAAAGCCTTGAGAATATACATTCCAGGATTCCATCACATGGAGATTAGTAGAGATGTAACATTTGACGAAGAAGCAACTCTCAAGAGATCCAAAAAGTGTCAGGATGAAGAAGTATATGAAGAATATGTACCTCCCAGAAATGTAGAAGTTGCACCCTCCCCCGAAGATGAAACACCAAAAGACCATGATATGCTAAAACCTCAAGAACCTCCCACTATGAATATGTCACGAAAGAGAAAGCCTGCTTGGGCAAGAGAAATTATACAAGAAGCAAAGAAGTATGGAGCTCCAGAAGGCTCCACAAGAGTAAGCAAGAAGCCAAAGCCATTTTCCAGTTATGTGGCTTTGATGTGTGATCTTATAGATCAAGAACCTACCAGTTATGAAGAATCTATACAGAAGAAAGAAAGGGTAGAAATAATGAAAGATGAATACTAATCAATAATGAAGAATGATGTTTGGGGATATAGTTCCCAAACCAGAAGGCAAAAGTGTGGTATCTTCCAAGGGGATCTACAAGAAGTATTGAGAAATATTGATAAAGCATGCAGCTCATGGAAGTATTGAGAAATACAAGGCAAGTTTTGTGGCTAGAGGATTCTCTCAAAAAGAGGGAATTGATTATGAAGAGACATTTGCGCCAGTAGCAAGATACACTTCCATTAGAACCATCATGGCACTTGCATCCAAGATACACCAAATGGATGTGAAGACAATTTTCCTGAATGGTGTTATTAAGGAAGAAGTGTACATAGAACAACCACAAGGATTTTAAGTTGAAGACAGACAAACTCACGTATGCAAGTTGAAGAAGGCTATGTATGGATTGAAGCAAGCTCCTAGAGCTTGGTATGGAATGATAGATAACTTTTTGACGAGCTTGGGCTTTACCAAAAGTAAAGTTGACCCTAACCTTTACTTTAAGGTTATGGATGATGAACCTGTCATATTATTGTTGTATGTGGACGATTTATTTCTGACAGGAAATGAGAAACAGATTGTAGAGTGCAAGAAGAAGCTCGTTGAAGAATTTAAGATGAAAGACCTTGCATTGATGCACTATTTTCTAGGTCTGGAAGTATGGCAGAACCCAGAAGAATCTTTCTCAACCAGGGAAAGTATGCTGTGGAAATCTTAAAAAGATTTAATTTGTTGGAATGTAAAGCGATGGCCACACCCATGGATACCAACCTGAAGCTGTTAGTTGATGAATCGTCAGAGTTAGTGGATGTGACTCGATACAGATAGATTATTGGGTCATTGATGTATCTAACTAATACCAGGCCAGATGTATGCTTTGTTGTGAACACCTTGAGTAGTATCTAGTTGAGCCTAGACGTGTTCACCTAAGCATGTGATGAGGTACCTGAAAGGTACGATAGACTTTGGTCTATACTATGTTGGAAATCTTGACTACATATTGTATGGTTATATAGATGCAGATTGGGATGGAAGTGTCTCAGACAAGAAGAGCACCTCAGGTGAGGATGTTATTGTCTAGGATACGCTATGATCTCATGGTTTAGTAGGAAGCAATCCAGTGTTGCTCTCAACACAGCTGAAGCAAAGTATATAGCAGCTTGTTCTGCTAGTTGTGAAGCCATATGGCTTCGAAAATTGATGTCAGGTCTATTTGACTTGGAGTTGGATACCAAGGTGATTCTATGTGACAACCAGAGTTGTATAAAGATGACGGAGTACCCACTGTTCCGTGACAAGTCAAAGCACATAGAAATCCGGTATTTTTACATACTAGATATGGTACACAAGGGAGCTATAAAGCTCCAGTATGTGAGCACTGATGAGCAAGTTGTTGATGTGTTGACCAAGCCTCTGTCTCGAGTAAAGTTTGAGTACTTCCATGACAAGCTTGGTGTGGTTCGAAAGGACCTTCCTCGAAAGGGGGAGCAGTGATGATGATGTTGCAATGGGATCGTATCGTCCCTGGACATTAGTCCTAAGGTGATCTGCAGACATTTGTCTCCGTGATGTGGTTGGGATTGTATCATCCCTGAACAAAAGTCCTAAAATGATCCGCAGATTTTTGTCTCCAAGATGTGGTTGGGATTGTATCATCACTAGACATTAGTCCTAAAGTGATCCACAGACTTTAGTCTCCGTGATGTGGTTGGGATTGTATCATCCTTGGACATTAGTCCTAAAGTGATCTGCAGACTTTTGTCTCTGTGATATGGTTAGGATTGCATCATCCCTGGACATTAGCCCTAAAGTGATCCTCAAACTTTTGTCTCAGTGATGTGGTTAGGATTGCATCATCCTTGGACTTATGTCCTAAGGTGAGAGGGATTGATCATCCCGTAATTGGATCATGTGTGTTGCAGGTTATGTTGCTGCAAATGAAGTTGTTGTTGATCAAAAGATCAAGTGTTGTTGTAGACGATCAAGTGCTGCAGAAGATGAAGATCAAAGATGAAGACTCAATGTTGTAGAAGATGATGCTCCACTACTAAAGATATTGAAGATGTTCCAGTAATTGTTCTAGTTGTTGATGTTATTGAAGAAAACTTCCAATGATTTATAGATGTATCACCTTGATGTTGTTGATGATGCTCTCTCTCCTTGCTCCTACAGTTGATGTTACTGCTGTCAGTAGAATACCCTTCTTGTTAAGGGGGAGTTTTGAAATATTGTAACTTTGAAGAATATTCTATTGTATTTTATTATTGTAATTTATTCGGAGATGTTTTATTCCTCCGTCAAGATGTTATTATTTGGAGTCATGAGGTAAACCCTTCCTTGTAAGTCGAGTCGATAGAACTCCAGAAAGTAATATTATATTGTTTTGAGTCTTCCTAGGTAAGTCAACCCAGTTAAGTTTGTTGGGGCCGACCTTGTTAGTGAAAAAGTCAAGTGGAAGATAAAGTATAAATAGGACTGATGTTCTCCTCATTTGGACAAACACTCACTTGTGTAATTCGAATAGGAGAGAGAGAGAGAGAGAGAGAAAGAGATGCAAGGAGAAGGAGCACTTGTTTGGGATTGTCTTTGTACTTTTGATCATCTATATTGAGGAAGTTTTGTTGGGTTTTCTTCCCCTAGAGGGTTTCCCAGGATAAATCTGTGTCTGTCTTGTGATTGTGTTTCTTTCAGTGATCCTGTATATGCTATTGTTGTGAAATTGAATTGAATACTAATGTTATCTATCTTAGCATATTGAATCTTAACAGGAATAAGTAGAAGTGTGCCCTCATGTGTGATGCCAACTCTCCATGTGCTAGGAAAAAACAAAGCATCTACTTAACAAGCAATTAAATTGAATCTGTCCATGTTCTAAAATAACATAGCCATTCAAGGTTGAGATATGCCCTGCATGCAGCCCCTCAAACATTTTCATTCACCAAAATCAGTGTATTATGAATGTTACTATACCTTCGATGGAAATGCACCCAGCATGTTATCTAAGATATCACATGTATGTTTGAACAGTCCAAGTAAACCTCCTCTTACACTACAACGCACTCCTTGATATGCATAAATGGAAGATGGGAACCACAAAGAGTGAAAATTGAATCTTCCTCGCGATTGCATATTATTCCTCTAAAAATAATATCTGACCTTTGTGATAAGGCTGGGTATTCTTCACTGTTATCTTGTGTCTCCTCCAACTAAGCATTATTCTGCATGCTTCTGTGTTCTTTCAGATCTCTGGCTCTCAATTCTAAGCATGCAAAGGTAAATAAATATTTTTGTTACGATTAGTTCCAACACCGAGAACTAAAGGAGATGTCCATACATGATTTACAAACCTATAATCATCAACTATATAAGGCACCCTTTCACATGTGGTAACAATTCAATCTAAAATATAAGATAAATGTTGGAAACTCGCTACAGAAGTTAGGCTTTGCATTCTATGAACCTGCTACAAGAATTAGACTGTGTACACTAAAAGGTGACATTTGTGACAACAGCCTCCACTCATACTATTATTGTTTGTTCCTCCAATACGCCCTACCAATGTTAGTCTGTGTTGAATTTATGCTAAAGCATATCCATAGCAATGGCCCTCACCTCACTATTCCTGGCTTCACTATTCCTGGCTTCACAACAGTGGCGATTACCATGCCTATATCAACCTTTCCATACACCATGTTTAACCTCAAGTGAATGTGTTGCCATACAAGCATGCATCCGCCACTCCAGTGAAAAGGGGGGTCCCATGTATCCATGCAAGATAAGAATGGTTCCATGAATAACATGTGGAAAAGTCAACAAAGCAATCAAGATAGGTGTCGTTCTCTATCATTAGAAATCTACAAAATATTTAACAACGGCAGCACCTCTCTTTTAAGTTTTTAACTAATTGTACTACCAAAAATTAATCCCACGTTAAGCCATGCTTTTTATTATGGGCACACATCTTTTCTTAGCACTGTTACCAGATGAATTGGTAGGCTAGTGTCCAATAAGCATCTATGAGGAAAAAAACCCAATTTCACCTCAGTTAACAGAGCAATCAAGATAGGTGTCATTCTCTATCATTAGAAATATACAAAATATTTAATAAGGGCAGCACCTCTCTTTTAAGTTTTTAACTAATTGTACTAGTGGAAACAACACAAAAATTAATCCCACATTAAGCCATGCTTTTTATTATGGCACACATCTTTTCTTAGCACTGTTACCAGATGAACTAAAAGGTTAGTGTCCGATAAGCATATATGAGGAAAGTAACCCAATGTCACCTCAATGAACAAAGCAATCAAGATAGGTGCCATTCTCTATCATTAGAAATTTACAAAATATTTAATAAGGGAAGCACCTCTCTTTTAAGTTTTTAACTAATTGTACTAAAGGAAACGGCACAAAAATTAATCCCACGTTAAGCCATGCTTTTTATTATGGTACACATCTTTTCTTAGCATTGTTACCGAATGAATCAGCAGGCTAGTGTTCGATAAGCATATATGAGGAAAGTGACCCAATGTCACCTCAGTCGCGCTCCTTGAACTACTTCAGAGAGTCAAAACCTCCAAGGGGAGAGCCCTTCAATGATCTGCAAGAGACTTATAACAAAGAAAACTATGCCTTCTAGATAACCAAGTTAGAGACCAGTGCCTTTTAAAAACCATTTCTAGGAATGAAGAAGACATACTAAGCAAAGTCTAAGTGCTTGTAGATGCAATAGGTGTATCATATACGAGGTGAGTGACCCAATGTCACCTCAATCAACAAAGCAATCAAGATATGTTCCATTCTCAATCATTAGAAATATGCAAAATATTTAACAAGGGCAACACCTCTCTTTTAAGTCTTTAACTAATTGTACTACTAGAAACAGCACAAAAATCAATCCCACGTTAAGCCATGCTTTTTATTATGGCACACATCTTTTCTTAGCATCGTTACCGAATGAACTAGCATGCTAGTGTCCGATAAGCATATATGAGGAAAGTGACCCAATGTCGCCTCAGTCGTGTTCCTTGAACTACTTCGGAGAGTCAGAACCTCCTGTTACCAACTGTGTTGTACCATAGTTGGGTTACCTGAGGAGCCGCCGGTTGACAAACATGTCCAATGTTTGATTCCAGTGTATCAGTTGATCCGTCTTCATGTCTAGCAAATATTCGCTAGCCAGTTTTTCATTTGAATAATTTTGACCATGGCCCCGCGGGGTTTGTAATAAAATGTGCTAGTAGGGCATTTTGGGTGGTTAAGTCTCCTACGACGTAAAATCTCAACTAAGGTATTCCAGGGAGTTTTTTGCCCTTGACAATTATGCTTTGCCTATAGCCGAGTATAATTGACGAGGTTTTCTCCCGCTTCCTCCAAAGCTGGAATGCCCGATTTTGAATTTTGAGCCTTGGGGGGGTTATTAGAGCCCAACTAAGTGTTTATAAACCTACTAGCCATTGTTAGAATAGAGCATGGTCATGTCCTAAGTCAATAGGACCTTTAAAAATTTTCCGAAATTTCTTTTTCAGACGGGTTAAAAAAAAATTTAATTTTTTTTTAATTTTTAAATTATTTCCCTAAGTTTTTTTAATTAATTTTTCCATAAATTAAATGGAAAAATATCGTTTGTAATAAGTCGGTCATCTGAACCCCGTTTTCAGTGATTGAAGGCTCTAACCTTAAGCCAAAAATCATTCTTGATCGGCCACATCATGCTCTTTTTCTCAAAAAAAGTCATTTTTGGGGAAAAAATTGAGTTTTTATTAAAAAATGATTATTTTGGAGAAAATTAAAACTCTTCAAATTAATCCAAATTCAGCGAAATAAAAGGCTAAATGACATCTCATTGGGCATTTATGATGATTGGAGTTATCATAACTCAGCTTCAGTTAGCATTCAGTGAGCAATAAAGTTATATTCAGTTAACGGGTTTGTCATCTCCAGCTAAACTCCCGAATTTGATGAGATGGAGAGCACTCATTGGTTTGATGATTTGATCGAGGTGAAGACTGAAGATTACACCAGCAGTGGCCTCTCCAAACCTAGCAGTGGCTTCCTCCATACCTAGGATGTGGTTTTACCTACCAGATCAAGCCTCTCCTCATGCTCACGCCTTCTCTCTCCAGCAGATGCGCCCTCACGCGTGTGGGGTTATTCTGGGCTTGGTTTTTGGTGCTGAGGGTTGGAATGGGGGCGCCTTGCCTAGGTGGAGGCCTCCCCTCACTCCCAGCCCATCTTCTTTAGGTCTGCTCTCTCAGTGGTGGCCAGTCCGGTTAGGTCTAGTTTTCTGGTTTTAGGGTTTTGGGTTCTTCATTCATTGTATAAATAGAGGCTCCTTTAGCTCTATTCGGGGGGATCTTTTGATTGTAAACTTACTCTGTAAGATTTTGTAATGGCTTATGCTCATCTTCTGGAATAAAATCAAGACTTTGGAGGTCCATGCAGCTCAGTACTTGTGGTGAATGAATTTGTGAGGTGATTTCTGTCCATTTATTTTATTTGCAATACTCATATATGATATAATCAATTAGTTTTAGAAGTCTACTGTTTAGAACGTAAAATCTTCCATTTATAGTTGTTAAGTTGGTTGATTGTGCTATTTTATAAAAGATTTCATGAGCAAGACATATTCAGTTATATTAATGTTGATGAGTCTTTATATTTATTAGCATGCTAGTTGACTAGTCTCACTGGGTTTTGTGAAGTGTTTTGATCTTGGACAAGATCTACTATCTTGGAGAAGGGTGTGAGCTCGATTGCATCTAGCTCATCTTCAAGATCACAAGTTTTTCTTTTAACACTGGTTTCTCTGCAGGATCTACAATAACTTGGATTCTTCCAAGAAGAAGGCTTCAAGAGTCTTTGTTTACTTCAAGTTCCATCTCATAAAATTTTCACAAGTTATTTTTCATTTGGTTACCGGTCACTTAGGAAGCCCTAGTTCACTTTTTTCAACCCTTAAGCTTCCTTCCCATTGTCTTGTTTGGCTTGCCTTTACTTCTTCTTCTTCGCTGCCCTCTTTTCACTTTAGTTTGCAGCCCCTTTTCTTCACTTTGGACAGTACTCTTTTGCCCTAGTTTTTGGCCCCTTTTTGCCCCTAGTTTTTGGCCCTATCTTTCGACTTTTTGGACAACCCTCTTTTCATTGTTCGCTGCCCTCTTTTTTTACTGTTTTACAACCCTCTTTTTGCTTTTGAACAGCCCTCTTTCTCACCTTTAGGACAACCCTCTTTCTCACTTTTTATCTCTCATTTTCCTTGGTTTTTCTCCCCTCTTTCTCCTCTTTTTTCATTGCTGGTTTTTGCCCTCTTTTTCGAGAATATAGTTTGTAGTTTGTCTTTTAAAGTCTTAATTAATGCATAACGTTTAAACTGTTTTAAGCTCTTATTTGCAGGAGGAATCAAGAAAAGCCCAAAGGCTAAAAGCAAGCAAGAGAGCAAGCAAGAAGTGCAAAAAGAACAAAAAGACAATTTCCCCTCTTTTTCCATCCCTTTCTTTCCCTGTTCTTCCACGAAAATGCAAAGAACAAGTCATCAGAAAATTGTAAATTAATAAAAAACGAGTGGGATTACGGCTCCCACACCCTTCTTCCCCCATTTGGGGGAAGCCTGTATCGTCTCTCTTTCATGCTTTCCATTTTTATTGCTAATGGTAGAATAGTGTAGTATAATCATCTAATCTTAGTCAAGTAGTGCATATTTGATTAATTTGTTGTTCATAAAAATTGAGTCAAAAAGTATTGTTTGATGATGCCAATTGAATATGGCATCATTTCTCTTAGAATACTAATTGTTAGATTAGCCAGTTTTGATTCATTAATCAAGTTGATTGCTTCATATCTTATGTTTGTATCTCTCAATAAGTAAATCAACTTTTTAAAGTAGAAATCTCTTGAATCTCACCATAAGGTGGATCAAGAGTGCTCTCTATCGGAGAGTTTAATTAACCATCTTCACTTTACTTTCATGCATCATATTGTTTAATCAAGTTAATCAATAAGTAAGACTCTTGAACTTGCAGAAACACAAGTCAAGAGCACTCTCTATCGGAGAGCATCACTAGTCTTGCACATCCTTGCATTAGGCATTTAGATCAGATAAGACTCTTGAACCTTTGTCATAAGACAAGGTCAAGAGCGCTCTCTATCGGAGAGTTTAATTAATTGACTTAATAAAATCTTTCAACTCACAATCCCTCTAATTAACTTACTTCGTTGAAATCCTTCACCTAGTATGCTCTGTCGACTTTCGAGTTGGGCTCGTACTTAGAACGGTGAACGGACTTGCTAAAACCGCAATAGCAACATAATACTCAGGTAGTGGGCAAATTCCAAGTGTGGGCGTCGGGCAACCCAATCTGGACACTTGCTGGTTAAGTTATTGAACACCTAGCTTGTGATTCCAAACAGGTCCATCATGTCTTCGAACGGAGCCACTAAAAGTATTTCCGGTTAGGATTCCCAGACACCTTAAGCAAGATCACCATTAAAATCCTTAAAACTTACCAAGAACACTCGCACACTCTAACATTCATTGGTTTAAATTCCAGACTTGTGTTTATTTCTCTGGCGCATTTCAGTTTCATCGACTCCATAAGGCACTGGTCCTTGTTTTGTTTTGCATAATTATATGATCAATTGTCTATGTCTTAATATAATTGTTATCGCTGAATGCTAATTGATGTCTAGAATTTAAATTTATTTTTTAATCTCGTGTTGCAACGTGGATTGCCTTTTTGATCTTGTGTCACATTCATAATATGTAAAACACCCATCCGCATACGCAACCTTCAAAAACACTTTAACAACTTAAGAGTCGTAGAAAACTCTTTTGTAGGGACTACCCCCCTTGGCTTCGTTAGGAGTTAGCCTAAACGGAGGAGCTAGGAGTAGGTGACAGTACCTAGCTCTGTGCTTGCCCCCAAGGTCACACCTCTCCCACTTTCCTAGGTGAGGAGACAGCTTTCAATTGATTTCTGCTGCCGGTGTGCAATCAGCGGACAACACCTCTAAGGGGAGAACCCTTCAATGATCTACAAGAGACTTATATCAAAGAAAACTATGCCTTCTAGATAACCAAGTTAGAGACCAGTGCCTTTAAAAAATCATTTCTAGGAATGAAGAAGACATACTAAGCAAAGTCTAAGTGCTTGTAGATGATGCAATAGGTTTATCAATGTGATGTCAAAAAAAGGTAGGAGCATTAAATTGCAAGCTTTGATAAACACCTTTATAATAAACATTAGATATTCATCCAGCACAATCATTCATCATCAAGAAATGTAAATATTGTAATGATAGTGGCAAACAGTCCCTTTATGATAGTATTTACAGCAAAGTTTATTAAGCATACCAATGTGTTTGAACAGAAGGCATCCAAGTTTGATATATGTGTAAAGCTATGTTTCAATCTTGTATTTTACCTCTCTTCAATAGCAGTAAGCATTGATCAATCACTAACCCCTTAAATGTTGTTTTATGTGATTTTGTGACAGGTGTTAAGAGTTGTTAGGAGGTGGAGAGAATGTCTGCAACAAATTGAAGACCTTAAGTAAGGCCACAGAAGGCAGCGAAAAGGTTGGTATGGCCCATGACCAGGCTGTCCAAGGAAGGCCGTACTTAGGAAAGACCTAAAGGGAGAGGGTCGAGGGTATGAAGAGAGAGGCTGAGGGCTGGACAGAGTAGGGGAAAAGTAGATTTCAGGATTGTTTTTAGGGTTTTAGGGCATATTTTAGGGTTTTCAAAAAATTTTGAATTTAGGGCTTCCTATAATTTCGCCCTGGGGATTTTAGGGTCTGAAATGAGGGTTGAATTTGTAGGAGTGAGGGACAAAATTTTAGGAAGGCCAAAAATTGAAAAAAAAAATTATGATTTTTAGGGTTTCGAGCATAAAATTGCAGACCTAAATTTAACCTAACCTACCATGCAAAATGCAATAATTACACATGAAAATGCAAGAGCAATTTGATAAGAATGACAATTTAGGGTTTTTGTGGATGAGACCCTTAAACCCTAGCCTAGAGGAAGGTGACCAACCTTCCTCTTGGAGGTATTTCTCCTTGCCTACTAGATTAAGGCTTCTTGAAACAACATCTAGGGTTCATTTCCAGAGCCTAAACTAGGGGAAAGTTGGGGATCCAAGGCTAAACTTTGTAAAAATCTCCTCTTAGGAGCATTTTTACTATGTTAAGGGAATAGCAATTAGAAGAAAGGCACTACTCAAAGAGAATGCAGCCCTAGGGATACCATTCAATCATTCAAGAAGCAAAATTCACCTACCATTCACCAAGCAAAACTAAAACTAGAGTAAACTTACTTGAGCATGAATTCTTGTAACCATTCTAGCATCCACAAAGCATGTGTAAACCAAAGAGAGCATCCAACTTCATCCAGAAAAGCAGCAGAAAACTCCAAGAGGTGTGCATCACTCCAAGAGACTACCTTGGGTAAAAAAGTAACATAATGAAGTTTTATCCCATAAGTTGTGTTTCAAAATGAAGTGAGGAGATCTATTTATATGTTCTCACACTCACTTTTTACAAATAAAACCAAGCCGACATGCCTTTAAAATGTCAATTTGAAATTATAACATGCCAACTTAAAATTATAACATAAATAATATAAAATAATCTAATATGTGGGTAGCTTGGGGCATTTTCCCCAGATTTTACCCTAAAATAGCTAAAACTTACCAAATTACTCCAAATTGAAGGCTGGAGTAAGTAAGGGGGGGGTCATGCCCCATCAAACCCCAATAGTGCTAATAATCCCTCAACACCCCCCCCCCAAAAAAAAACAAGCAATACAGCCCTGGTGAGGATGATGACATCATCTCTAGAAGAGGCCCAAGGAGAGAGGGTGCTAGGTTGCAGAGGGACCAGGGGTGCCTAAGGTAACCTGGAAGAGAGACAAGAGCCTCATAGCTAGAAGAAATATCACCGTAGTAGAAATAAGTGGGAGGGGTCATGTGACCCAGTGACCCACCCCTAGGAGCCCCGAACACCAACCCCGGGGTTAAAAACCCCAACAAAGGGCAGTCAACAATGTTATTAAGCCATAATACTCCTAAGGAAGGGCCAAAGGGTCCGACCATGACCACCACTCAGAAAATGCTGGATAACACCCGTCATGGTCTAAAACAAATGACCCTCTCTCCCTGGGACCCATTTGAAGGTGCACTAGTACCGGTACCATGTAACAAGCAAAATAGCTCCTTCCTTTTAAATCTCACTTTCTTGTACACTGGGCCGAAGAATAGCAATTGAGGGGCCCTACAGCTATATCTATAGTTGAAGGATGTTGTTACATTAAAAACATTAAAAACCCACAGTAATTATCTCACACATGCGTCTCTATGACAAGACAACACCCTCTTTCATCAAGAACAGTAAATTGCACTATAATGCAGCACCATGGTAATGGAAGTATCCAAACAGAAAAGTACTGAGCCTTTCTATAGTTAGTTTCATAATGCCCTTGAGGCGGCATTATTTGGCACTAAGTCTCTTACTTACATGGAATAGTTGACTTTAGAAACTTTAGAATCACATACAGTGTGCTAATTTTTTAAGCTTTAAAATCACATACATGGTGCTGATTTTGACTTTCCACAACACCATATTCTGAAACTAAATTTGAAGCAGGTGCTTTCCTGTGTTGCTACAGTTCATATTTTAATATCCATGCATCACAAGCACCGCCTGCCGATACCAATATGCTCAAAGAGGTCAACTCAAAATGCTGCCTCGTATCCCTAATGGTTCAAATCATCCATCATATGAGTAAGATTTATCACCCCTAAATCTTCATTGCTTGATCTTCCTCATATTTCAAAAACTATGCCACGAATAGTTATATCTGAATATGCTTATACTGGAATCAAATGCATACTCATGAAAGTGTTGGGTTTAACATCTAGATTTGCAAGGGAAAATCTGGTGTTAACATGATCCCAATGAAATGACTCGTTGAATCTTTGGTTTACATGGTCCAATTTTCAAAAGGGAAACAAAATGATCTGCAAGCAACTGGATCATGTTATGCTCTCTAAGCAAAACACTTTCTTTTTCGATTGTGCTAGCTGAAGCAACGCTCTTTCGTCATCATCCAATTCATTTATCTATCTAGTGGTGAGGTGCTAAAATCTGTCTACAAAGAGCTCCTTGTATTTTATGAATGTATCCCATCTAAAAAGCCAAAGTTACCTGAATTGTATCAAAAGGATATGGAACCTTATGTTAAGGCTAAGAGGATGGTTGGATTGTGTGTTAGGAGGATTCCATTACCCAAACCACTTCTTTTCTCAAAGACTATAGGACGCAAAGCATTGCTATTAGATGGAAAAAGAACAAAGTAGTTAAAATGACTTGGAAATGGTGAGCCAATGCTTCCAAACCAACCCTTTCAATTAGAAGATATCATTTGAGTCAAGGCAGCCACAAGTTCAGATATCATTTGAAAGTTACTAAAGGTCTAAAATACAAAGTGCTAGACTCCACTAGCTAAGAATGGGAAATAGACCTTCGAAATAATTCAAGGCCTTAGCCAAATAGAAGCCATGGAGAAGATTTCCTCCTCTGATACATCAGAGGGAGGCTTACTCAACAAGAAGATATTGAAAAAGAGTTTGTTTTACACTACAAAGTGGTTTTTCAATCTCAAGGCTTAAGTGAGTAATCTTTGATGGCCATGCAAACCTATATTAGTGTGGTCCCACGAAATATTTCTAATGTGTAAACAAGTTTTTTCCATTGGATGAGTTGATTGTTTCCTTGTCGAAGATAGACAACAACAAATCATTGGGTCTGAGCAGATTCTCATGTGAATTTTATAAAGTTGGTTGACAACTTGAGATCTTGTTAATCTGGGACTACCTCAAGTAATCATCAGGGGAAATATAAACAAAGGCATTATCAAGTTCATTCCTAAAGACAGCGAGCCCAAGTTGATAACCAATTGGAGGCCAATGAATCTCCTAAATCTCTTGTAGAAGATTCTAGCCAAAGCTTTGGCATTGAGTGTTAAGCTCCACATATCCTACCTAAGATCATCCACCCTAAGCAAGCAAGATTTATCAAGGGACAATTCATTCTAAGCCCACTACACAAGCCTCAATGCCCTTTTAATCAAATTTGACTTCAAGGACTATAATGGAGTGGAGCAACACTTTATTTGAGCCATGTTGAAGGCCCTCTACATTTGGTCCTTTCTCTAAGGGTTGTTGAGACATTGTTTGTTAAGGCATTAACTTATCTTCCATAGATGTAAATCCAAAGAGGTGGGCATGTTTTTATCAATTCAGTATAGTTTTTCGCCAATGCATACCTTTCATGTCATGGCAACTAAGACCCCTAGATATCATATAGCAAAGTGTTGTCCAAGGCTCACAAATAGAATTCCTTTTCCTAAACCAAATGTTGGCCAACTTGCCAATGGGCATTTTAAATGACTCAGTTAAAAATACTGTGGAATGCCTGCAAATATTTCTCATAATATCAGGTTCAAGCATTCAAAAGATAAGACTCAATGTAACAAGAAGAGTGTAGAGATTCTCAATGCGAATTTTATAAAGTTGCCTAAGTCTTTGACGATCTAGAACTACGTCAAGTGTGCAAAAGGTCCAAGAGAAAGCAATCAATGGAGGCCAATCTAAACATAGGTATTATCAAGTTCATTCCTAAATATGGAAACCTTAAGTTTATCACCAATTGGAGGCTTGTGACTTTCCTATATCTCTTTTAGAATATTTTATCCAAAGCTTTCACATTGATTATTAAGCTAAACATATTCTGCCTAATATCATCTACCCTAGGCAAGCAAGGTTTATCAAAGGGAAATTCATTTTGGACAATATTATTGTGGATTGTGAGGGCATGTAATGGGCCCACTGGTCAAGCCTCAATGTCCTTTTCATGCAAATTAATTTCAAGAAGGCCTATGAAGGCCCTTGGGATTTTGGTCCTTTCTATTAAGGGTTGTTAAGGCATTGCTCATTAAGGCATCAACCTATCTTCCATTGGTGTACATCTAAAGAGGTGGCCATGTTTTTATCAATTTGATAGGGTTTCTCGTCAACGCATGCCTTGTATGCCATGGAAACTAGGGCCCTTAGATATCGTATAGTTGTCCAAGAGCTCACCAAGGGAATTCCTTTACCTAAACCAAATATTGGCCAACTTGGAAATGGGCATTTTAAATGATTCGTTTCTCACTATTATGGATGAACAAGAGTTGGCAGCAAATACTATGGAGTGCTTGCAAAATTTTTGCACAACGTCAAGTTCAAGCATTAAATAAGATAAGACTCAATGTTACAAGAAGAATGTTCACGATAAGCCAAACTTACTCTTGAACTAGGATAGGCAATTGATTCAATTGGATCAACTACTTGAATTTTGGGGCATCTTGTTGCATCTCAAGCCTCTCTACAAGAACTCTAAGATATGGTGATCCAAAGAGTGGAGAAGAAAATCGAGAAGTAGGTTACCAAACCCACGACACTAGTTTCCCAGCTACAAATTCACACCAACATTATAGGAGCAACACCAATAAGCAGAGAATCATAAACTTAAGAGTGTGTGGAAAATTCTTGGTGCGACCTAACACCGCTTTGTGTGTTTGGTCTCTTATTTTGGAGGGCTTCGTTATAGGGCACCATTTGGTTAATCTAGGTACCCCCTAATCCAAATGTTATTTTTGTAGTCAACCTTAGTCTCCCAAGCATCTTGTCTAGTTTTATCCTTTCACTAAGTATACCTAACATTAGGTCTCAACCTTTTGTAACCATTTTCTCCCCATCCCCATCACCATATGGTTATCCCTCCTATGAGACAAACTACCCTAGACCATGGAGTTTCAATCTGCATGGAATCTTATTAAAATTGAAACTTTGTTCCAAAATTGGAAAAAGAGATATGATACAAGTTAGAACCTTTAATCAAGTCCCTAAAGATAGGTGTTTTCCCTAGGCCAATAATGTTTGCATTTGTGTAAATCTCTCTCTGCATTGCAATCTCTGGTGATTACTTTTGACAATGTAGGTACAAAAGGAATAAAAGTTGATCAGTTGTTTCTTACTCTCACTGTATGGAAGCAAATGGTACTGACCCTTGACTAATTACTTTACTTATAACAGTTCCATATTCAAGGTGTTCCCCTGATGATTATGTCCAAATTGAAAATATTTCATTGTCACAGAGTAGCACAAGGCAAGGGTCTGCATGATAATAGACAAAATCCTCTTTGCTAGCCAAGTAAAGGCAATTATGTGTGTAGCTTTTTGACAAATTTCTAACCATTTATAAATTTTCATCAGAAAAAACCTACTTTAAGTTTAACCTCATCAGTCAAATGTGCAAAGCTATTTCATTATCAGGGATGGCCATATCTGCATGATATGTACACAAATCTCTTTTCTAGCCAATTAAAGGAAAATATGAGTGTAGCTTCTTTTGACCATTTCTAAATTTCGGATTCTAGAATATCTCCTTTAGGAAAACACTATTGGATCCTCGTCAGTTGTTTATCCAAAACATGGTAATAAGATATCTTTGTTGAGGGGTGTTACCGTTCAAACTAGCAGTCTAGGTTTTGTTGCACAAATTTGAAGTATAGGCTAGTGAATGGTAAGCATGGGAAGGATTGAAGCCCAATGTCACTTCAGCTCAATCTCTCAACTACTTTGGGAAGTCCTCAACCTAGGGGAGATCCCTAATGAGGTACCTGTCAATACACACACAAAGATACCTTCCAACAACCAATCAATAAATAATAAATACAACTAGATCTATAGAGGAGTTGACCTGACTCAATAAATAACAAAGATATGTAGCACAATAATATGTTGCCCAAGAGACACCTCAAAAAAGTGCACCCTCAATGGAAGGAGGTCAAGAAGGTCAAAGCGAGGTCAAAGATGGCCTCACAATCAAAACGCAGGCTAGGGTTTGTGAGATTTAGCAACTTCATGCTTCCCTAGGCACAGTGGAGGGATGATGACGACCTTGAGGATCTGTGGAAAATATAAGGAGGGCACACCTCTTCCTTGGAGCAAATTTTCAAAATTTGCATTATTTTTCAAGTTTTTGTTTTTTTCTATTTTTAGGGTTTTTCTAGGGTTTTTTATTTTTGGGCTTTTTATGGACAAAAATGCAGCTAACTAACATGTAAATGCAGCCTAACTATAATACATTAAATGCTGAAATTTTGAGTAAAAAAGGTGGACAAGAGAAGGGGATTATGATGTCATCTTAAGTGCTTTGAGAGATCGTGGCTAGTGTCCCTCTAATATATGCAAGATAGGGCATCACCTAGCAACCTATAGGGTTTGGTAGATGAGCCTAATGAAGGAAAATGGAAGAGTCCAAGGCCCTAAAAGCAAGAGGAAACCCTAATACAAGGTGTTTCCTTCACACAAAGTTGATAGAATATTGAGAAAAAAGCCCCAATTCAGAAAAATGCAGCAATACACCACCATTCAATCCATATGAAGCATTGACTTACCAATATTCACCAAGATATGAGCAAAGAAAGCTTTAGGTCATTCTCGAGCATGTGTTTAGCAAACAATTCTAGCATCAACCATAGCATGTGCAAAAAGAAGCCTTAGATTCATGCACCATTCACCATCAAGCAAGAAGAGTCATCCAAGAGAGGTGCGCATCACCAAGGGAGCTCATAAAGTAAGAGAAAGAGAATTAACTTCATAATAGAACCCTTCTCTTATGATTTTGCAATGTGGAGAGGATGTTTATTTATACCTATCTCTCTTAAATATTTTAATCTGAGCCTACAAGTCTAAAACATAAAATAATATTATTCTTAGGGTGAATTCTACATATCAAAGGAATTTTACTCCCAAAAGTACAAAAATGATAAAAATAAGCTAAAATAGGCTAAGAGACAGCTTCACTTGATGAAACAGGGAGCCTTGGGGGAGTTCATGCCCCATCTAACCCCAAAATGTTGAAAGTCCCTCAATGCCCCCCCTCCAAGACACTGTAGGCTCAACTGGTGGGCAATAGCTAGGAGGTGGTGCACTAGGCTAGGAAGGTTGGAGAAGGGGTTTCTGGATGCTACAAAAAATGTCCAAGTGGGTGCAAACAATGTACTAATAGGAGATAACAATCCTTTACAAAGTGCAATCACCTTTGCAAATCAAATAACCACGATGGGCATGTGCCCCAGTGGGTCACCCCCAGAAGCCCCGAAGCACCAACCCATGGGCATAAAGCCCTGCATGGTGGAGACTTCATCACGCTGAAGGGTAAGTCAACAAAGCCACTAAGCTAAGTACTTTTAAGAGTGAAACCAAAGGGGTTGGCCATGTACAATATCCATACAATAAATTCCACTTTGTCCTGTACAATCAAAAAAAATTGACCCCTTCGCTCTAGCCTTAGCTTCATTGGAACATTGAAGTAGTTCTAGTGCGTAACAAGGGGTTACCATGCAATGTGTTTTTCAAAAAAGATTTTATAATGTATAGAACTTTAGATAAGCCTGTGTTTTTTATTCAATATATGGCTAAGATGTCTCAGTTTAGGAGTTACCATGCTCAAAATCCTATATTTTTAACCCAAAATATCATGTCTCTTACGAGATTATCATGCTTAGTTTAAGATAATTTCATGATGGATAGAATTTCAAACAATTGTGTATTTGAACTTGCACTTACATTTACAAAAATAAGACTATTGATAATTATTTTAAAAGACAAAACTCATATGGAAAGTACGGATTTAGAATCTGAACATCTAAAACCAGAAAGGGCCTGGTTTCCTATCATCAGGTTATGTGAATCCACGACAATATAGTTGAAGATAGAATAAGAAGTGGGAGCAGTGCTATCTTAGTACTAACTCCACTTCCCCTGCACAATGAGTGGTAAATGATCAATTTGGATGTTTAGTTGGTTCGACAATTTTTGAGGTTTTGCATTGATAAAGGGCAAACACAACTTTCTAAAAATTACACAAAACTATTTTAATGGACATATATAAATTCTAAGTCACCAAGCATCACTTTTCACAAACGACATTCTGGATCACGTTTAGTGATTAAGTGCTACTGAGGTTATAGTTGTATTTTCAGGGAGATATAACAGAATGACAACAGATTTGATATGACGTACCCAAAAGAATTACGCAGAACAGCACACTCATCTCTAAGGAACTCTGGAGCCTCCATGCAGCCTGTAGCCCAGGCATGCAGACACAATCGGATACATGCTTCATAAGCTATGAGAATCTGCCAAGAACCATGACCACTGCAACAGAAAAATGTAAGATCCTCATCAACCAAAACAGGGAGAAACAAATAATTGTAAAAAAAAAGCTCAAAACTGAAAGACAAAAAAAGTTTTAAAAGGAATTAAAATTTACATGGATACGAAATATCTACTTCAATTGAGTTTCTATGAGCTCCTACTGGTTCTACAAGCAAGGAATAAAAAGCAAACATAAAGCAACCTGACATAAAAAGTTGGGAGATGGTCAAGGGAACTAGCTTTTCTGTCTGAGGTTCGCACTCCCTCTTCCTCAGCAGCAGGTCTGTAAAATGAAAACTTTGTCAATATCGCAAAATTGAACTTTCACTGTTATTCAGAGTCACAATCAATGACATGCCAATCAAACCATGTTGCTTATTATCTTTTATAGCATGCATGTCAACCTGATTAGATAGCCTCAACAAAACCGTTTCTAAAGACAACAGTGCAGGGCCGCAGGCATATCTAATTATTTACCCTGTATATTGATCATTTATTTCATGTACTCTGCAATTATTTTGATCTGTATTCATGTCATATGTTGGACTTGACTCCGTTGATCCCAGTGGCAAGCTACTCAGTGGCCCTGTCTTGACTATGCTATCTTTTACCGACCGCATGGATAAAGATGATACTGGCTTCTGATCATTTGTCTCGGATATTTCAGTTCCAGATTCAAACATTGGTGGTGCACTGGGTGTTCCTGTTTCTGACAAGTTCCTGGGTTTCAGACCAGTGATGTCACAATCCTGCCACCAAATAGCAGGGGAACCTGACGTTAATGTTCTTGCTCCTGTTGTCCAAAGGAACCATTAAATTAAAAAAACAAAAATGGGGACAAACAATATCAAATACTTGGGCTTCCACATCGGGCTCAAGTGCCTGATCTCCAGTTTGATGAATGCCACTTGGATCCATCTTCTGCACAGACATGTTGTACGACATTGATCAAGCACCACTCATTGTAAACCACAAAGCAAATGGCAACCACAGTAACCTAAGGCCTTGATTTCACCAGAGTGATTCAGACTGAGGTTCCGGATCGTAAGATGCATCAGTTAAAGCATCAATCCTGTGTTGTTTGTGCAGGTGAAATGGCTAAAAAGTATTTGAAACAGTAAACCCAAAGTTGCAAATGCAAACACAATGCCCTACATATGTTTGCATAATGAGAAACACAAAACATAATAAACCAGGCATTATTGCTAACCTCATTAGCCTCTAGCCCCTGCCCTCTGCAATCTGAATGTATGCGCCTCTCTTTGCAATAATCCGCAACATTATCCTCTTTCTCCTCCGGACCGTCTATATCCTCAGAAGATCCAGTGCCAGAACAGGGGCGCTGCCTGTTGTAACGAAACAAAAATTCGTCACCCGCAGATTCCCCATGTAACTGGGGATCCATTTTTCCTTTCGCCTCGTAAGGACCACTCTTAGAATCCGACATCGAAACTGAGTCAGAATTGGGCTTCTGCAGTCTATCATACGTATACCTGCATCTGTACTCATATCCGGCATTGCGCCGTGCCGGCTTAAATTGAGCCCGGTCTTGCTCAACGCCCTTATAGTCATGCAATAGAGGGTTTTCCTGCAGATCGGAATCCCAGGAATCCCTTTCCTCGCCAGATGAGTCATAGAAGTCCCGGTCCGGCGCAGAACCAACACTCTCATCATCATCATCAACGACATCTATTACAACATTTCCACTCAGATGGGGAGGAATGTGTGAGCTGAGCAAGCCTGAATGGTAGTGAATGCCGGACAGTTTTGGGGCAGGAAGATTCGCAGGAAGACCCCAGTTCTTGGTCTTAGCAGAATGGGCAGCATTGTATATCAAAGGATCGGTAACAAGGTTTGGACTGATATTTTCAGAGGAATATACATTGGGTTTCACATCCAAGCCCTGTTCATCGATATATGATAGAGTTTAATCAGGAAAACAAATATTTCAAAGGCGTTTCAATGCAGAAAATTTACTTGCAGAACATGAAGTTGGATCATGAACTACTTACCTCTCGGACCCAGTTCAGGGCTTTTTCATCCAGACCATCAGTGAACATCTTCTCTTTCTCTTTGATTTGGGTACTTGAAAGCCGGCAAAACCCTGCTCACCAAAACCCTCGCCTTCGACCTGTTATCTCTGCCGCCTTGGTTCTGCAGGGAATTTAATTCGCATAGCAGGATTTTGGTTGAATGTGAAGGAGACAGCAGGCATGGGTGGCCTCTGCCTCTCACCGCACTTAACGAATGAATTGAATGTACAAGATGAAATGAACTCAAGCGACTTTCCAACGGCTAGATGTTTTTGAACATTATTCAAACCCATAGTCAACGCTCTGATTCCCAACGGTCCATTTAGATATTTGACCTCGTTGCAATTTTATTTGTATTTTATTTAAAATAAATAAAAAGTGCTATTTTATTGGATTTTGGTTTTTCATTTTGAGGAGTCAAGAGGAGAATTAATATGGAAGAAAATGCAAATGATTTTATATTAATAATAAAATTGTATTTAAAAAAATTGGATTGGTGAGGTATATTCTAATAATAGATTAATAATAGATTATAGATAAATAAGTTAAAAAAAATTACTCTAAATGTTATTTTATTGAAATTTTTTTAAATTATTAATGATGATGTTTAATCATACAATTTTAAATAATGATTAATGATTATGTTTATTCACACAATTTTAAATAAAAACTAATATATAAAATAAAACTTTAATATAAAAATGTTCTATTATATTAAAATAGTTTGCAACATTATATAAATAGCTATACAATTTTAAATAAAGAATAATAATATAGAATAAAACTTTAATATAGAGATATACAATTATATTAAAATAATTTGTAACATCACATAAATAGTTATAATGTGCAATATAGCATAACTAACCAGAAGTTAAAATTGCATTACAAACCAATCTCATAGAAAAGTTCATATTTTTTTGTTTTTTCTTATTTTGAATAACAACATTTTTTTTAAAATAACTTTGTGTTTATGAGGTTATAATAACTTTCTTTTAGAGTGCCTTGCGTACACCCACATTAGATCTCAGTTTCATAATCTTTGTTGCAATACCAACCTTCTTAACCTTTTAACATGTCAAAATTATAGTGAGCTTGGGACGCTTCTCTCAAAGTTCTTTGAGCATAGGAATACAATTTTAAAACAAACTAAATAATTTGTTTCTTTAGGTCCAATAAACCAAAGTTTGGTCTCAGGGGACGTTAACCATCACCATCATCATCAATAATTCCATGGCTTTTAAGTCTATATAGAATGTCTTAATAAAGTAATGCTAGAGATTGCTTTATGAAAAGATTAAGTAAAAAAAACCATATAATTCGAACTTCACTTAGTTTGAAGATAAAAAATGAGTTAAGTGGAGAAATTCAACTTTTATAATAAGTCTATTTTTTCTTAACAAGGCAAAGTTTCCCTGTTTGAAATTTTAGCAATATGTATAGTCTTAAAATGGTTCAATACCCCCAAAAGCAAAGCTCACATCAATCATGGGAATTATAACTTTCTAGAGTAGTTTAAACATTATATAATTTGGATATTTTATGGTTATTATCATCAGAATATGGTTATACAATCTTTGTCCAATTGCAAAAAAAAATTATTGAAATTGCATTTTTGAATCCATAAACGGATTCAAAGCCCTCAAGTATCCTTATTGCACATTGATTGTGCAATCTCAACAACTGATATATGCAATTCTAACCATGCTTCTAAATCTTTTGTCGGATTTCGAACAAAAATTAACAGAAACGTATATCCAGAAAAGGTCCAAATCATAGCATGTGTATACCACCACCCAACAAAATTTGTAATGAAATAAGGAAGTATTTCTACCATAAAATTGTTGAATTTGTCCACATATTAACTTACTAAGAGAAGAAGTGAGTTAATAAGTGGACAATTCAACTTTTCAAATTCAAGGAAGAATTTCTGCCATAAAGAAGTTGAATTTGTCCACTTATTAACTTAGTACATATGTATTATCGTGGACCTCCTTTATGGACACTATGCAAGATGTCACAATGTCGTGTCCACACGATTGTCATGTCACTTTGCATAACTTTGATCATACAAAATGAGTTAATCTTATTGCATATAAACCCTTGATCTAGCAATAAATTTGATAAAAAACAAAGAGAAATTCCAAACATTAACAAAATTCTATTATCATCCAAGATATGTATACACTTACATATTGTTTTTAGAGATTTGTCCAATTCTAAATCTACTAAATTATCAAAAATTCAATCAAACTTTCTTAATAATAAAACTACATATACTCATTGCCAAAATTTCAATAGCTAAAAAACAAATTATTACAAAATTAAAACCTCTATATACACCACACCACTTTATATAAACCTAATCTCATTGAGAACGAGCATGTACCATAACATTATTGAAAAAGTGATAAACCTTAACGAGAGTAACACATAGTTCTACCAAAGATTCCCAAGTACTTTGAATCACATGTGAAGAATTTTCCCCAAAATTATAACACATTGTTCTACTAAAGATTCCCCTAGTACTTTTGAATCATACAAATGGACTTTTCTTGCAAACACTTGTGGGTCCCCCCACTATGAGGGAGTAATAAAAAATTAACAGTATATGGCGAGAAAAGTAGATATTTTTTAATGAAATATCTTCATCGTTTTAAAGAGGGAGAATCCTATTTAACCGACCATTTGCACCGATCGGACGACCGCGGTCGTCGGATGTGACCGCTCACGCGATCGCGGTCGTCCGATCGGTTCGAAAGTGAACTCCTTTAAAGAGAAGCCTTTGTATATTTAATTAATATGAGATATATAATTTAATTTTTTTATTTTATTTTATTTAATTAATATGAGATATATAATTTAGAAATTATTTTTTATTTTATTTTAATAATGGTTAGCATTTGTAATAAAAAAAATTATGATCAAATTATATACAATATAATGATAAAAAATATATACAATTTTATTAAACTAAAAAATGAACAATTTTATATCCAAACGTAGTGTTTTGACAAACTAAGGAAGCAACCAGTATTATTCAACAATGCATTATATTCTTCAATTTCTCTTTTTATAATCTAAATAAAAATTGAGTGGTTTTAATGCTAAACTCAATTAAGATAACTTAACAAGATCAATAGGTTAGCTACAAAGGAAGCTCAAGGCTATGAGGTTGATGATGAGGCCATAGGAGTGCTTAACAATGTGAAGAACCCCACACTTGTCCAATCTAATATTGCTCACCTCCAAACTGTTGTATAGCCAAGGAAAGCACAAAACAAGTAAACGATAAAAGAATGAAAAAGATAAGGACAAGGGAACTGCGAATGGAAATGCTACGGGCAAGAGGATATAGATGGAAGAGCACTAAAGTTGGAAGTTGAAGAGTTGGGGATGCTTGGCCTTCCAACTGCTCCTACCAAGACCATTCCATTATAGCCTTTTGTATAGCGTTAGAGAAAGGGTTCTTTGGAAGAGAGTGGAAGAGCTGGATGAGAGATGTATGAGACTGTAACCTATGGAAGCTACAAAGAGCCAAAAGATTATTCTAATTCTACAATTGTTGAGAAAACAAGGCTTAGCAAAGCCATTTGATGTTGGTTTTTGCTTTGGGTTTCTGTTGGTCACTATTTTGATGTTTATTTTTGTCATAAAAACCCCTGTTTTTCCTTCAAAGTCCATCCATATCCCTCATACTTTATCCATATTTCCTTCAAAACTGACTATATGAGGTATAATTGTCACTTCTTTTCATGAATTGAGTTTTGCAATTTTAAAGTGTTAAAATTAAATTTTTAACATAAATTATAGGATTTTACAACTTCTCGTAATCGCTTCTAGCTTTGCATACTTGTAGGATAGTTGGGTGTGATCTGAAACATGTGGCAGAATCCATGATGTCTAAGTATGGATGAATATCTATTAGCTTCATGAAAATGGCTTCTCATGTGTCTAGTCAACGTTGGTCAAACCACGCCACTTATACAGGAAAACTCTGTTTTCTAGCATAAAATCCGAGTAGTTTTGAGATTTTGTGGGAATTTACTCATTTTTGTGGATCTGAAGGATGAATTCGACCCTCTAAGAGAAAATATAGGATCTCATCCTCATATCAAGAGTAATTTTAGCATTTGTGGTTGTAAACCTTTTGTATAAATACCTCAAAGCATACATAGTTTGATAACTTAAGGATTTGGAATTTGTACTTTGGGATTTAATAGAATTTGCACACCTTCGAGTTGTTAACAAACTGGTGTTAATTCATGTTGTTGGAGTAGTTTATCAGTAGTTAGTAGATTTTATAAGATCTGATTGTGTTCAAGTGTGCAAGTGAAGCATTAGAGGGCCCCCTTTGCCAAGCCTGCGCATTCATTCTTTTTCCATCTTTTTACTTATGGTATGTATTGCATCTTTATTTATTGTAGCTTTCTATTGAATTCATATTCATTATAATATTGTTTAATTCAAGCTATGATTCTAGCATTTACTAGTTTAATGATTTTTAGGATGCACATCTAAGTTGTTGTAGCATTAGCATATATTGTGAGTTAATTTCTAGTAAAATAATTCAATGTATAATTTTGCCTTCAACAACTGGATGTTATAGTTCTCTATGCTTTTTAATATCTCAAATTTAGAATAGTTGATGAATAAAATGTTGATGGATGTTAAGGAATCTAATGATATTATCTCATATAAGGGAGTTTAGTACTTCTTAATCCTTTTTTTTTCCACGGAAAAAAAATCATAATTTTATATATAGGCATACAAAATTACATTCATCAGATGGCGCAATTAAACTAATTGCCCATACTCTCAAAAAATAAAAAGTCATAATTGATCACAAATGATCAAAATACCCAACTGATCTTTATTACATATAGATATTCAAAAATATCATCAACATGTATCAATTCATGTATCAAAATACAAACCTCCTATACATCAAAATCTTAAAATCATATAGATCATAAACAGTCAAAATGAAACCCAGTGTCTTAAAGTCATACAGATCACAAACAACCATGGTGTTACTACATAACAACCATTAAACATTATACTCCTTCAGCCAGCTAAAAACTGCCTTTATGACCTTTCAAAATATCTGGAAAGTATCAATACGATCATTCCCCTGAAACTCATAAATGTGCCAGTAACCATTCTGAACTTTTGTTCCAGCACTTGCCAATTCATCAGCCATAGTATTTCTTTCGCGATAAATATGCTTGAAGTCTGCATACTCAAACAAATCAGATATTCTGATGACTTCAAGGACTATTTGAGAAAGCTCAAGATTATGAATTCCGATTTTACCTGTTACCCAGTTAATAACCAACAATGAATCACCAAAAATCATGATTTTTGAGATCTGCTTACCCAAAGCCAAAGAAAGAAGTAATTTAAGTGCACAAATCTCTGTAAAATTGTTAGTACATGTGCCCAAACCAGCTTTAAATGTGATGTAATGATCATCCTTTAAATAGAGAGTACCCCCAACACCACATAAATGTGGATCTCCAGCAACCAAGCCATCAAAATACCCCCATGGATATGTTTTGTCAATATTCTCCTCAATAATATTCTTGATCTTCAGAGCATCATTCACCTGAGGATAAGTATTAAGTACTCCCATACAAAAGGAATATACATGTGCAGGAGTCAGAGAATAGTCATCAAAACAACTTTGATTACGAGCCTTCCAAATAAACCAAGATACAATCATAGGTAATGACCTGATATGTTTTACCTTATCATTTAAAAGCCAGTTCTTCAAACAGGTTAAAATCGAATCACCAATCCACAAATTATTAAAATTTACCTTAGACTCTATCTCCACCCAAACTGCCTTAGTGAATGAACAGTCGACCCCAAGGTGGTAGTTAGATTCAACATCCAACTTGCACAAGTAACATCTACCAGGTCCCTCCCATCCTTTTTACAAAGTATATCCCAGGTAAGTGCTTTTACCTGAAAATAAGAACCAACAGAAGATTTTTTTATTTAAGGGGGCACTCAAGCTTCCAAATCAAATTCCACCACCAAGAAATTTCCAACTCATTTTTATCCAAAATCAGTTGTAAATAACTAGCTTTAGGTGAGTACTTACCAGATTTTGATTGGTTCCAAACCAGCTCATCTTCCATATTAGTTAATTTGATATTACTAATTTTTAAGATTGCCAGATACCCATTCCAGCATAATATATCCTAGTTGTCCACTAATCCAAGTATATCTGAACTAATCCAGCCCTGTTCCATTAAGTAAGTCACACCTGGACATCCAATATCTTTCAGGAAAAAAATACCTGCTGAATCTAATTTATCAATCAAATGAGGAGGTAACAGGTTTCTCCATTTACATCCAACCCATGGATCCATACCTATACGAACACTTGCTCCATTTGCTACCTTCCAAACAAGGAAATCCCTAATAAGATCAAATGACCAAAGCACAGATTTCTAGCAAATAGATATACCTCTTTTCTTTTTTCCATTGGCTCTGATCCAATCCAATAAAGACAGAGGCCAAATATATTTCTGAATAGCAATTTTAACCCAAAGGCCCAAACCATGAATAATATTCTAAAAACTTTTTGCCGTAAGTGCCTTAGCAAATAAAGTAGGTACTTTCAGCCCCCAGCCTCCCAAAGATTTTGGGTTTGCCAAAACCTTGCATGAATTCCATGGAAAACCAAAGGAAAATTCATAATTACCCGACCATAGAAATTTGAAGCAAAGCTTCCTAACTTTCTCAATAACACCCACTAGAATCCAAAAGTGCATCCAATAAACCAGTAAAGCCTCTAGAACAGATTTTACCAGGATAAGCTTACCACCTTTGGAAAGCCACCTGAAACTCCAATTCTTAATTCTTTTTTCAGCTTTTGCAATCAACCAGTCCCAATCTTTCAGTAAGTATTTGCAAGGTTTGAGATAAAAGCCAAGATACTTCATACTACTTACAATTTTAACAACAGAAATTGTAAAAATGTTATGTAAAGATCAACTCTATGTCATCCAAACCGGAATAATAAAAGGAGGATTTATCCTCATTAATCACCATCCCAGAAGCATTACAGAAATCCATCAAAATCTCATACAAAGTGGATAAAGAATTAGCAGATCCATCAGTAATCATAACAATATCATCCACAAATAGGACATGGGATAGAGTAATATTATTGCCAAAAGAAATTCCCCGATAAGTCCCAAGCTCCTTAGCAGAAAGAAGAGCCCTACCCAAACCTTCAACAATAATGAGAAAAAGAAGAGGTGCAAGTGGACAACCCTGTCTAAGTCCCCTCCCAGACCTAAAAAAAGTTGATGCAACTCCATTTATCAAAACAGAAAAAGATACAGAGGATAGACTACTCATAACCCAATTGATAAAGGATACAACAAAACCCATCTTAGATAAAATAACCTGCAAATAGGTCCAACTGACCCGATCATAAGCTTTTAACAAATCTATTTTCAGAACCACAGATTTTAAGACTTTACAATGAATAGTGTGCATTCCTTCCTGAATAACACCTACATCATCATGAATCTGTCTACCAGGCAGGAATCCAAACTGTTCACCAGAGATATATCTACCCAAAACACTGTTGATTTTGATAGATATAATCTTTCCAATGATCTTATAACTGTAATTACATAAAGAAATAGGCTGGAAACCTTCAAAGGATGATGGGGAGTTAGATTTAGGAATCAAAGCAATGAAGGTCGAATGAAATACAACTAGAATTTTGCCATTCTTTCGAGAATCCTCAATAACACAAAGTAAATTGATCCCCAGTACCTCAAAAAGCACCCTATATACCTCAACAGGAATCCCATCCAGACCCGGACTCTTATCATTCTTACTCATAGCAAGTACAGACCGAATCTCCTTCAATGTAACAGGAGATATCAAATCATAATTATCCTCATCAAAAATAGTAGTAGGGAAATTTTCAGTCATTCTCATAAGTTTCAGAAGGTGTAGATTCTCATCATTCTGAAACAAATTTTCAAAATGTTGAACACTAGCCCCAGCAATAGCATCAAACCCCTCCACAATTTGGCCATCATCATCCTTAATCTTCCATATAGAATTTATATTCTTTCAATGATTGGCAAATTTGTGAAAAAAGGGGTAGTATCATCCCCACATAACAACCAAGTAGCCCTACTCTTCTGTCTAGCCTCGTGTTCACGAAACAAGAGAATAATCCTCTTTTGTGATTCCAACACAATCAAGGATGCCTTATCCTCTTCAGAAGCAAACCCAAAACCAACCTTGTTAAAAGACTCTTCCAACAATAATTCAATTTCCACTAAATCTTTAATATCTTTCTCTTTTTTCTTAACAGACCAAGTAATGGAAACATCCTTAATACGCTTAAGGTTAGTAGCAAATTGAGATGCAGGAGACTCAGAAAAATTGTCATTATACATGATCCATGTATCTTTCAATAAACTAACCAAGTTTTCATCCGTAATCCAATGAGCATTGAACTTAAAAGGACTCCTATCCTTTAATCCCTTATTCAACACCTGAAGAAAGATAGGATTATGATCAGAATCCCCTCCACATCCTACCCATTGACAAAAAAGATAATCATGATCTAACAGATCAGCAAAGCCTAACAGTCTGTCCAGTCTCTTACAAATACTATCATCCCCCACTCTTCTGTTAGACCATGTAGGGAGCATGAAGGATGGATCAGTATCAACGAGACCAAAATTCTCCATGGTTTTAGTAAAAAATTATGATAAACAATCCACTCTTGCCCTAACACCCCAAATCTCAAATAAACCCAAGGAAAAATTCAAATCCCCTCCAAGAATAAGCCTATCACACTTAAGGCAGCCCATATTAAAAAAATTATTCCAGAACCTTTCCTGGTCAATATAAGGCCCATAGATATTAACAAAACACAGATCCATGTTAAGTTCAATAGAAACCAAAGATACACACAAACCAAAACCCACTGCCCAGGCATTTAGCAAATGGAACATACAACTCCTCCATCCTAAAAGAATACCTCCAGATTTGCCCCTGGCATCCACCGATATGAAATTCCACCCATTTATCATAGCTTCCAAATCTCTCACAATCACAACCCCATCTCCCATAGATTCTTGAAGAAAAATAACATCAACATGCTGATCTTCAATCAATCTACAGACCGCTAGTTTTTTAGGTTTACTAGCTAACCCACGACAATTTAGGGTCATAACAATCACAAGTAAACCATAGTAGGGGCATACACTGCTCTAAGTGCCCCAGGGTTAACAATCTCTTTAATGACCTCCCCAGGAGAGAAACCACCTGAACTAAAACAATGTGGACCAACACCAGATACACCCCTAGTATCAGAAAAAGATTCCCCCACAAATTTAGAATAGGACCGAAGAAAATAACCAGGACCAGAAACAATCTTAGGCTTAATAGGAGATACAAACCCAAGATCCCCCAGAAAAGATACAGGCTTAAATCCATCCGCCGACCTACCATCATCAGAATCCTTCAAATGCCAATTCATATCAGAGGTCTCATTATCACCACTAATTAAAGCAGAACATAGAGGTTTAAGAGTCTTCAGAGCAGAAGAACTATCCGCCAAATCCAGGGAATTATCCATTCCTTCACCCTCAGAAACCACCAAATACACATCGGCAGAAAGTTGTTCAGCAAGGAGCACCCCATGGTTTTTAACCCTCCAAATAGGTTTAGGCTTAGGGGCCGATACATAAGAATGATGTCTATTGAAAGATAAATGGCAATGAGAAATTAAATGTCCAAAGCCATGGCATCTATTACATCTAAAAGGTATACCCATGTAATCGAGAGGTTGGATAAACATAGAATCCCCATGTTTAATAACTATATCAGCTGCTAATCCTTTACAAATATCAAGAAGAACCAGGATCTTCCCCAAACAACACACACCCGATGCTAAAAAAGACAAATCCGCCTCCAGAAACATTCCTAAGGTATTCCCAACCAATTTAAAGAACTCAACAGACCATAAAGCAAAGGGTAAGTTCGACAATTTTACCCAAATGGGCAGTGTATCATACCTTTCTGTTCGAGGATCAAAGAGTGGCGTCCAACGCTTTAAAAGCAGACAGGAACTGTCCCATTTCCAAATAGCCGCAAAAATCCGACCAGCATCCTCTTCTGTCTGAAATTTGAACGCTATCCATCCTCGAGGAAGGATGAATACATCAAGAATGGTACCAGCAACTTTCAACCAAGAATCAAATACCCATTTATTAACTCCTTCTGAACAGACTCTTCGCTCACCGAATCAACCCACAAGGGTAAGAGCATTTGTAAGAACAATCTCATTCAAAGGGATATCTTCACCAACAACCAGCAAAGGAGAGATGTTCAATTTCCGCACTGGTCTCTTCTTACACTTCTGCCTAGGTACGGGACTAGCATAACCCCAAAGAGATGGACTCTGTTCATCAATATCCGGACTGAGAGATGTCGAACCATGTAAATCCCCCAAAATATCGTCGTCAGGAGAAAGAGCATTTCGAAACTCAGACCTCAAACCTTCAAGATTCGAAAGATTTACAGAGTCTTCCACTGGCAATTTCTTTAACGCCAAACCATCAGAACCAACCCCCAACTTAGACCCTGTGTCGAAACCCTGCGCCTTACTAACAAAAAACATAACCGGGCTATCCTTACCCAAACCCAGAACAGAATCAGGTAACAGTAAATCCTTGCAGACAAAGGTTGTTTCATAACCAACGGAACCCTCCTGCACCTCCCATCCGGCAAACGAAAACTGGTCCAGACATACAGGTGGTACCATGGCTTCTGGAGCAGCAACCATGACCGACGAAACCTCACACAATGAAACCGGTTTGCCAAACTTAGGTTCATTCACCCCAGAGGGCATTAATGCGCTCCGCCCTTTGGGAGGAGTACGAGCCAAAGTCTTGAGTGCAAGAAAAGACATAACCGAAAAAAACCTGCAAAAATTAAAGGAGCTGGAGACAAACCCCTGTCAGCGTAAGAACCAAGAACGAGAAAAAGTGAACACCGTTCTGGATCAAACCCCCAAAGGTAAATACAATAACAGCCACATCGCTCCAGAGATACGATCTGTATCATCCATGTCGCTCCTAATCAATACTCCAAAGGTACATTTTGTCAATGCTCCAAAGGTACGTTATGTCATCAAACTTCACCAAACTACATATACATGAGACCACCATAAAAAGCATCCAAAAGTTATAAGCCAGATCACTGAAAAATCAGTACTTCTTAATCCTACAGTGTGATACATCTTAGATTTATTTCTTTTAGACTAAGTTTAGATCTAAAACTATATACTTTCGATGTGCTTCTAAGTTTTACAAATACTAGATTGACAATTAAATTATGCCCTAGTTTATATCAATAGATTAGGACAACATTTTTGGCGTCGTTGTCGGGGAAGCGCATTTAAAGATAGACTTAGAAAAGTTCATTTTAGGTAGCTTTTATAAATAAAATAAAATAAAAAACACAAACATGAAATTTATTTTAATTTTAGTTATGTTTCCTAATGTCTAGACATAGAGATGATAAAGGTATATTTTTGAAACAAAACCCTCCAAAAACTAATCAACCATCACTAGGAGCAGGAACATCTATATCTGAGAAAAAAGAATTGACTACACCAACTACTGGAAAATTCGCTTTGGAAGAATTAGAAGAAAAACAACGTTCAGGACAAAGGTTAATTCTCATTTAAAGACAAACTTTGTTGGTTCATGAAGTAAACAAGAAACAAACACAAGTAGCAACATTTTTTGCACAACCTATCCTTAAACAATTAGAAAAAGTTGAAGAAAAATTACCTCCCATCCATAGTGAAAAACCAAGAGAAGAATTAGAAAAGGCTTTTGAGGATCAAGAAACTTTAACTGAGGAACTTTTGGAATCTAGGATGGTTGAAGAAGAAGCCTCAAATATACCAAGAAGAGGACTAACCGCAGAAAAACATGGAGAGTATGACACACAAAGGGAAGAGGAAAGAAGAAGAAGAGAAAGAGAAAATGAAGCCAAGAGAAGAGAAGATGAAAGAATTGGAAGAATAAAAGAAGAGCAAGAAACTACTTTCATATTCCCAATCTTAGATATTAGTGCCATTCTAAGAGCAAAGGTAAAAATGAAAAACATTTAACCATTTGTTTTACCTAACTTTTATGGTATGGCTTGTTGTAATCTCACAGATCACATAAGGTTACCAATAATACATACAAAAATACATAGAGTATTCACAGATACAAGAGACAAGAACTGATAAGATGAACAGATTATATTATTCTCAATAGATCATACAAAGCCAAGAACTGAACTACTTTCTTGAGTGGCTCAACAGCCTAATATACAGGTTACAGACAGTTACAATCATAACTACATGTCGGTTCACCGAACCGACACGACTATTAGTTAACAGACTAACTACTGTGTTTACTCAGCCGACCGACGTAGTCGGTCTCTCGACTTAATCGGCTGATCGACTAAGTCGGTCTTCGTTCAAGTCGACTTATGTCGACTTGCTCCTTCTACATCTCCCCCACAAACAAAACATTTCTTCGTCCCGAAGAAAAGGGGAGGTAAAAAAATAGATTTAGAAGTACAAAAATAGATTGCAAAGGGAGACTGCTACTGAGGTGGGCTGTGCAAGCGAATAGTTGGTCTCTTCTGCACACAGACTTCGACTATTGCTGGCGCTGTGATGGCAAGCTGGTGTTGAAAGTCCGTCCATGTCTGCAAGGCTTTCTGAATGTCGATAGTCAGAGTAGTAAGATTTGAGAGTTCCGACATCTTCTCTGCCATTGCCATTTTTGCAATATTTTCCATGTTGGGGCCCAGCAGCTGATTGTGTTCTTCCGCAGTCTCAAGGAGTCTCTTCATCTGCGGACAGATGTTGTCGACTTTCTCCAAGTTGGGAAGGGCTTGCTGAACCCACTGGTGTGCCTCACGTTCCAACTGCTGCAGCTTAGTGTTTTCCATCACTATTTGATCCTCGATTGTCTGCCTCAGTTCTGTCTCAGTCGACTTCCTTCTTTCCAAGGCCTGAATGCCTTGTCTGGTCTGCCTCGTCTGACTATAGACCTGCCCATAATGAGTAGGCCAATCTCGGAGTACTTCCTCAGTTACAATGGATTCCTCCATGTGGTCTTGTAGAAGTTTGTGAGCCTCCGAGAATGATGTGTGTTGAGTCAGGAGCAGTCGGACAGTTTCTTCTTTTTGCCCGGCCTTAGTCTCGTGGAGGTGCGTCTGTATGGTCGACACCAAACCTTCAAACAGCTGATATGCTCTGTCCAGCGGTCGGTCGGTAGCAGCTTCGACAGGTCCTGGGGTAACAGTCTGTACAAGAGACCTGCACTTGTCGAGGAACTCGGCTTCTTCTGTCTCCTTATCCTTGAGTTGTTTCCTTAGTCGGGTCGTCCTCCTCTTCGACTCTTTTGCTAGGGTGTTGAGTAGCTGGCCAACCTCTGAGTCGGTCAACAAGCTTACATCCCGTAAGCTGATCCTTAGCTGATCGGGTCTAGGAAGAGGTTCTGTCTTCGACTGCTTGTTCCTCACAGAAGTCGTCGGCTATCTTTTCGAACCACTCCGAGAGATTTGTACGTCCTCCTCAGATCAGTTTCTGGAGTAACTGTGCTTCTTTAGTCTTGTCCGGCTTTCTCATCCAAAAGCTGCTTCAGTAGATGGGGCACGGTTTCGACAAATTTTTCGTGAGTTTCAGTGAAAAATATGGCTTTTGCTTCTGCGACTGTCAATCTGTTCCTTCTTGCGTAATTTTGTAGATAGTTAGCAATTTTTCGCTCCCACCAGTCCTTGATCTCCTGCTCTGGTATCATATGTGAGCATATATTCCAGTTATGTACTACCGGCAACGGAACCAATGTTGTAATCTCACAGATCACATAAGGTTACCAATAATACATACAAAAATACATAGAGTATTCACAGATACAAGAGACAAGAACTGATAAGATGAACAGATTATATTATTCTCAATAGATCATACAAAGCCAAGAACTGAACTACTTTCTTGAGTGGCTCAACAGCCTAATATACAGGTTACAGATAGTTACAATCATAACTACCTGTCGGTTCACCGAACCGACACGACTATTAGTTAACAGACTAACTACTGTGTTTACTCAGCCGACCGACGTAGTCGGTCTCTCGACTTAGTCGGCTGATCGACTAAGTCGGTCTTCGTTCAAGTCGACTTATGTCGACTTGCTCCTTCTACATGGCTTCTGAAGATCCAAATTCATTCTTGTTTGAGTTTGACATTTTATGTCGTACTTATGGATACACTAATTATACACATAAGCTTCATATCTTTCTTGCTACTCTTAAGGCAACTACATTAAAATGGTTCCTGGGACTATACGAACATACTATAACCAAATGGGATGACATGAGAAAAATATTCCTTAAGAAATATCAAGAATATTGTAAATATAAAGATTCAAATGATGGTATTTTTAGGGTGTCTTAGCAAGAGGATGAAATTTTAGAGGAATATCTTGAAATATTTCTATGTGACTTGCAAAAATTTAAACACAACTCTTTGACTTCTGATATCACTCGAACAATCTTCCTAAAAGTTATACGAGATGAATATCTTGATGTTCTTAATGTAGTGCGAAAAGGAGATATTTCTTACCTATCATTTGATGAAATTTCATAACTATGTCAAAAATACTCAAGAGGCAAAGCAAGAACTGGAAAAAGAGATGTCATTTCTAAAATTACCAAATCAACAACATGAAGTATAACAAGAGCCGAACTTGGAAATTTATTAGAAGATTTCAAAACTGATATTTTAATTACATTAGGGACACAAGTTGAGAGATTAAAAACTAGAAAAAGGAAAAAAAACAAGACCAAGTACTATCAATTTTATGTCCCAAATGTTGGAATAAGCATCCATTGAAAGAATGTCCTCTAAGTAGTATTCAAATTTGTGGACTTTGTGTAGAGAATCATATCATTGATGATTGTCATGGGTTGAAGGAATTGCATGCAACCCATATGGAAGAGATTCAACACATGGAATCTCTTTATTATTTAGCACCAAAAATACCTTGGCAACTACCTTGTTTCAGCTATGTCTCAAAATCCTACACAACAATTTCTTCAAAATTATCAATAAATTGTTCAAAATTCATGGAATGCTCCTATGCCTTGGCAAAATTGGATTCCTCAGCAAAACCAAAACCAACCTTCTCAAGGTTGGTGAGGATATGCTTATGGAAATCAAACATACCAACAACCCTACCTGCAACCATACCAACAACCCTACCCACAGTCATACCAAAAACCATATCCCTAACAATCTTTTCCTTATCAACAATTTCAACAAAATCAACCACAAAATTCATTTTATCAACAACCATTACATGCACCACAACTGGGCCCAACCTCAAAAATTCCAGTTACCTTCTAATCAACCCCCACCTAGACCAACTTCGTTACCAACCTAGCCAGTGTCAAATCCTAATAATAAAGTGGAAAAACCCATGTATAACATTGATGAAGTAACATCATTTCCTACATACTCAATCCTTCCTATTCAAAACATCCACTTAAAGTATGGGAAAGTTTTACAAAAGGATTCTCATATTATCATAGAATAATGGGTATAAGAAGAGAAGATTCCTGAAAAATCTAACACAAAAGATTTGCAAATAGACAATCAGATTCAGAAGAGTAAGACAATGATAACCCAAGCACCTCTTTTTCCAGAAAAGTTAATCAGGGAAAACATACCAATATCTCTTCCTGAGTTTGATGTCTTAGATGAATTGAATAACGTCTGTGTAAAAATTCCTTTATTGTAAATTATTAAAGATATTCCAATTTATACAAAGACAATCAGAGAATTATGTCTAAAGAAAACTAGCAAAACAAAGAAAGATCCACCAATAATTCATATGATTGGAAATTTAGCAGGCTTAATGTCAAACACTGTTTCAGATGAAAAATATGTTGATCTAGGGATTCCAATGGTAACAATAACTATCAACAATTTTTTAATTTCTATAACAGTAATTGGCTTAGGTGCAACTATCAATGTGACGACATTAGAAACAATGAAATATTTGAATCTGCAAAATCTTCGACCAACCACTACAATCTTAGAACTAGTTGATAGATCTAAAGTAGTGCCAAAAGGTAGACTTGAATATACCATAGTTTATTTGGACTCTTGGGAGTATCCAGTAGATTTCTTAGTTCTTCAACCAAAATCTAATCTAGGAGGACATTCATTGATTCTCGGAAGACCTTGGTTGGCCACAGCTGATGCTTTCATTGGTTGCAGAACAAGAAATATGATCATTTCACATGGAACTGAAAAAGAAACAAATCATACTTTATCCTCCTGCTCAAACGCCTTATGTAGTATATCAATTAGCAAGGCTTGATGAAACAAAACAACAACAAGAGGACGTGATTCAACCTATTTTAAGTATTAATCAAGATTTTGATTTAGGGGAGGAAAATAATGAAGATTTGTTAGACTATTTCATTTCTGAACTAGATATCTCTGACCAATTAAGAAACATCCAATACATTGTTGTAGATCAGGCTTTATGACAAAATTTCAGGAAAATTGCACAATCAATTCTTTAGTCACCTCATTTTTATTATAAATAGGCCCCTTTGGCCTCATTTTGTATTCATCTTGGCACGAATGAGCGTAGCAGCCACATCTCTTCTCAGAGATAGCTACCACCATTCTAGCAATTGTATTACAGTCTGTTCTATTTCCACCATTTAATAGAATATGTGTTTACTGTATCTTTGTTATCTTTGCAAAATGTATGTTATTATGATTCTATATATGTTCTTTCATTTCGTTCGCACATAAATCCAGATCAGTGGTATCAGAGCAATCTGCTCTTTGATTGTTTCTCGGTGCATGTCCCCGACGAGGTCCGAGTACAGAGAGTTTGGTCTCGAACTAGTTTCACTTGATCATTCTCGCCGTCTCAAACGACCTCCCATGGCGGAAGAAAAGAGAGACGACGGAGCAGGAGATCCTATCAAGTCGCTGCTCGAGGAAGCCCTCGAGCGACAGAGGAACGAGATGATGGATAGTTTTGCCCAAATCCTTCGGCGAATGCCGGCCGTGGCCAGTGCATCTTCAACGAGTAGCCGGTTCGGGGATGCAACTCCCTTTAAGGTACAAGTTAACTTTGATATTCCTTTATTTGAAGGCAATATTGATGCAGATGCCCTAGATAATTGGGTGAATGTTTTAGAAGGGTATTTCTCTGTTCACAATTTTTTCGACAGAGAAAAGATCACCTTTGCGCTCCTTAAGGCAGTCCCCCATGTCCAAAATTGGTGGGGTACTTATTGTGAGCAAAACTTATCAGACGAGTCTGAAATGTTTGAAACAATTCCCACTTGGGCCTCTTTCATAGATGGCGTCAAGGAACAGTATTACCCTGTGGGAAACTATGATGACCAGTACACAAAATGGACCATTCTGCGTCAAGAAAGGGACCAGACGGTGTCGGAGTACACCAACAAATTTCATACTCTGCGGACAAAGCTGAGTATCAAAGACTCCGAGCGGCACTTGATTCTAAAATATCGCAGTGGTCTACATCGGTACATCCGAACTGAGATGGACTTCCTCAACATCTCTTCACTTGGATCCGCCTATCGGTATGCTGTCAAAATCAAGGAGAAATTTCAACAAAAGAACAAGCGAGACTCTGGACCTGCGAATCCACCGCAGAAGCAAGGCAAGGGAAACCCTGGCCCGCAAAACACAGCCAAAGAAAATGACAACCAATCCCCACCACAAGCAAAGAAGGGAGATCGAAAGACAAAGAAGGACACTAGTAAGTGGTGCGAATTTCATAAAAGCCCTTGGCACAACACTGATGAATGTCGCTCAAAGCAGTCATTACTGTCCGAGATCAAATCTTCAGAATCAGATCCTGATTCTGATTCTGAACCCAATGCCACAGCCGCAGACAATGGGAGGCAGATCATTGATGCAGACTCCACTGCCATTGTTGCTACCGCACAGATTCAACTAGAGAATCCTGAAGAGTCAAAGGCAGAAGAGCGCCTATTCCACTCGCAGATGTGGGTGAAGGGGATACCTCTACATTTTGTTGTTGACAACGGCAGCCAAAAGAACCTGATCTCAGCAGAAGTCGTCAAGAGATTGGAGGTTCCGACAACACCACACCCGCAACCTTACAAAATTGGTTGGCTAAGCCAAGGACGCGGTATCCGCATTACTCAGCAATGCCTCCTATCTTATGGCATCAAGCCTTTCCAAGACGAGGTACTGTGTGATGTGGCCCCACTTGAAGTCTGTGATGTTCTTTTAGGACAACCATATATGTGGAAGCGTCATGCTGTATATGAGTCACGGCCTCGCAGTGTCATTGTCACTTTGGGAGGACAACTCTACCGGATCCCAGAGACAGTTGCACCTAACAAAGTCTCGCAAGGTAGGAAGATAAACTCCCACATCAGAAAATTATTCCTCTTCACAATTGCATCTGAAGGAGAACATAAGATCACAGAGACCTCCACACCCTCTGCACAGGGTGTCTCTGCTCATCAGACACAAGAAGAAGACAGAGCCATTGTTTCCTCATCTATCCAAGTACCTCTACAATACAAGGCCACGCATTCAAGGTGCTCATCCAGAAACAAATCATCCAGACAACAATTACAGCCCTCTCGGGATGCCAAAGAAAAGCAGCCTCTTCACTTCAACAAATGTCGCACCAGGAGATCAACTCGACACACAGTTCGAGATATGATACGGGATTCGACGCAATGGAGACCATTGCTTCCTAAGGAGGGAGGATTGATCCAGATGGAGATCGGTGGCCACCCACCTATTCCACTGGCTCAAAACAATTGTCCATTGTGGAAGTTTCCTAGTTATTTTTCTGCAGTTTTTCGAGTCCTAAACTTTCGGAGTCATTTTGAGGCCTTAAATGACGTTTTTTGGAGATTCGGGGCCGAATGGTTGCCATCGGCATGCATTTGGCCGACCAAAAGTTTTAAAGCTTAGACAGACCTTTCCAACGAGCTATCGAACGCCTAAATCAGAGATCGTATGCAAAAGATATGACCCCGAGAAGTTGACTGTTCAACTTACCACCGTGGGGCCGCAAACTTTATGACGGTTCATCTTCTAGGGTTACGTTTTGGGACTTTTGGGGTTCTCACCTCATTTTTATTATAAATAGGCCCCTTTGGCCTCATTTTGTATTCAGCTTGGCATGAATGAGCGTAGCAGCCACATCTCTTCTCAGAGATAGCTACCACCATTCTAGCAATTGTATTACAGTCTGTTCTATTTCCGCCATTTAATAGAATATGTGTTTACTGTATCTTTGTTATCTTTGCAAAATGTCTGTTATTATGATTCTATATATGTTCTTTCATTTCGTTCACGCATAAATCCGGATCAATCCTGCAAAAATACAAATCTTTGTGAACTTATCAGAACCAATAAATCAAAAATATGTGAGAATTTTTATTGTATATGCAGGATATTATCTAAGATTCATTGAAAATTTTAGTAAAATAACATTGCCATTATTAAAATTACTTGCAAAAGATGTACATTTTCATTGGGATACTAGTTGTCAATTTGTCTTTCAGAAGCTCAAAGAAAAGCTATCATCGTCACCTATCTTAAGATGACCTAATTGGCCTTTGCCATTCACATCTCTACAGATGCACCATATACTACAATAGGGGAATCTTTGGGTCAAAAAAAAATCTTATGACTTATGTTATTTATTTTATTAGCAAGAATCTAACCCCTGCAGAATTGAATTATACAGTCACCGATAAGGAAATGTTGGCAGTTGTACATGTTGTGAATAAATTTCATCACTACATCATTGGTTATGAAGTATTTATCCATACAAACCATTTTTCCAAAGGTATCTCATGAACAAACCTATTACTACTGGCATGATAACAAGATGGTTGTTATTGATGCAGGAATTCAACATTATTGTCCTAGATAGACCTGTAAGGAAAATTCAAGTGGCATATTTCCTATCTCGATTAAATAATTCTGGTGAGATTGTTCATGTCTCGTATAATTTTCCTGATGAACACATGTTTTCTATTTTAGGTTTAACTCCATGGTATGCTGATATAGATAACTATTTATCATCAGGAAAATTACCTCCATCTTTTTCATCAAAAGAAAAGAAAAGAATAATTAAGCAAAGTGCTAGATACACATGGGTTAATGGAGATATTTTCTATACAGGATATGATCTTATCATTAGAAGATATGTAAGACAATATGTGATATTATAAATTTTGAAAGTTTTTCATGATGAGCCTTGTGGTGGCCATTTTGCAGATGAGATAACAACATACAAAACACTCAACTTGGGGTACTATTGGCCATATCTTTTCAAAGACTTAAAGAAATATGTTAAAAGTTGTGATAGTTGTTAGAGGATGAGAAGACCAGTACCATCTAATGAAATGCCACTTAAGCCACAAGTTCTCATAAAGCCATTTGAAAAATGGGCTCTTCATTTCATTGGTCCTATCAATCCACCATTAAAAGGAAGGAGGTACATCTTGGTATGTACAAATTATGTTACAAATTGGGTGGAAGCCAAATCATTTCCAAGAGCAACAGAACAAATTGCAGTCAATTTTATCTTTGAAGAAATATTTGTGAGATTTGGGGTTCCTAGAGAAATTGTTACTGATCAAGGAGTATAGTTTACTTATAAACTGGTACAAGACATAATAGACAAATGCAAAATCAAGCATCGAAAATCAACACCCTATCATCCTCAAGCCAGTGGACATGTAGAATATACTAACAAGACTATGGAAGCAATTATGATCAAGACAATTCAAATGCATAGGAAATATTGGTCATATAAGCTTAATGAAGCTTTATGGGCATATAGAATCACTTGGAAAAACACAATTGGTTTCACTCCTTATCAACTGGTCTATGGTAAGCAAGTACTTTTACCAATTGAATTTCAAATTAGTAGTTGATTTAGGAATAGATCTTTGTGAGGCACAAAGGTAAAGGGTCATGCAGTTGAATCAATTAGATGAGATGAGACAAGAAGCAATAGAACAAACCATTTCGGTACAACAACAGAGAGCATAGTGACATGATAAATTCATCAAGAAGAGACAGTTCAAAGTAGGATATTGGGCCTTATTATTTGATTCAAAATTCAAAAATTCAAATCTAAATTTACAACTCATTGGCTTGGTCCATATGAGATTTCAGAGGTGTATGATAATGGCTCAGTCAAAATTCAAACAATAGATGATGAAGCAAGCACATTCATAGTCAATGGATGTAACATACCCATATAACCTGCTAAACATGCATAAAATAAAATTATTTTGTATAAGGCATGGCCATGAATATCTCCTTTAACCATTCAATCCTATGCTTAAATGTTCCTACAACATTCCTTTCCGCAATCAAAATATTTCTAGGATTTAATCTTTCTACCTTTCACCTTCCACTTCGGAATGTGGGAATCATAAACTTATCATGTGACGAGATCACCTATCCACATTTCCACCTTCCGCCTTCCCCCTTTCCGTGATGGAACTCGAGAATAAGAAACTCAACCTTTATCAAAATCCTTAATCCACTTTCTGCCTTCTTCCTTCCACCTTCCGCTGTGGACCTCGAAAATCGGAAAACCCTCGAAACAATCACTTTGTCTTTCGACTTCCACTGCAGACCTCAAAAATTGAAAAACCATCGAAACGATCACTTCGTCTTTCAACCTTCTGCCTTCCGAATTCTGGCTTTCCGCCTTCCGCTACGGACCTCGGAAATTGAAAACTTAACATGCGATGGAAGCACTTATCCACATTTTCTCCTTCCGCATCCTGCCTTCTGTCTTTCGTAGATAGACTATGGTTCACGAAAACCAACGGTTGGCCTCATTTCTCCTTTTGATTTCTGCCTCCCACCTTCCTCCTTCCGCCGCGGACTCAGGGGTGCAGAAACATATGTTTTCTTTAGTATTTTCAGCTCTTTCCGTTTTCCAACTTTCAACTTCGAGTAGCGGAAGTCCTGAAGTACGACACCTTTACCCATTCTCTTTCTACATGACTTCTTCCATGCCGTTGATTCTTAAAGGGTCAATCTCAACCATCAATATTGAGGCTCAGATCTCCGTCGTTCATCCTCGTTGGGCCTACCCGATTTCGTAGATCTGGAAATTTTATTTCCCCACGCTTGTTGACATCACGAAATGAACCTCCGTCATAGATCTAAATCCTCAGTTGATATTCAACATTCATCTTCTTTGGGTCTATCGGATTTGGAAGATCTGTAAATTTCATTCATCCGCACTTGTTGAGTTCTCAAAATCTACTTCCGCCATCAATTTCCAACATCATCAAATCTCGGTCATCGAAACATGCAGGGTGTTCAAGATTTTACGAATCTGAAAACTTAATTTATTTGTGCATGTTGAATTTGTGGAATCCACTCCTGCCGTCGATCTCCAACATCGCCAAATATCAACCATCGAAACATGCAGGGTATACAAGATTTCACAAATCTGAAAACTTAATTTATTAGTGCATGTTGAGGTTGTGAAATCCACTTCCGCCATTGATATGATTCCCTCAATCCATCCGATGACAGACTCTGGCTATGAGTTAACCCTTCCACCATTACCAAAGATACACATAAGTCTGAGCATCTTTCCTTAGCGAACTTGGCTACAACTTTTGATCTTCCCCTTTCCCATCTAGACCCTCCTTTCCTTAATCTTCCTTTCACTGGCCTGAACTTTTGCAGGGAAAAGGGGTAGATACAAGTGTAATAAGTCTCAATCCAACAATATGAGTATTATCCTTGAACTTCATTAAGTCGGGGATGGTTCAACCCAGAACAAAGGTCAAGATTCCCCACAGGGAACGAATATCCTAGGTGTTAAATTGGGGGAAATATATACTGTGCCAATAACTCTTACAGACGTTATGACACCATTAGGCAACCCAAAATCATCAAAACAAGTCATGGTCATCCATACAGAGCAGGATTATCCTTTTCCAGGAACTCGTCAACCTATGAGTTCCAGTGGGTTAAAAACAAACATAATAGGTGCATTCCATACCATTAACAATCTACAGAAACAATGCAATCTTAATAATATGAGCACATCCCATTCATCAATCCTACTTTGCATCAAAAAAACTAAGGGCATTCTCTTATCATTCAGCAACATTGAAGCATACAAAGATACATCTACAGACATGCCCTAAGCTTATCAGTCAAAGGAAATCATGCGATAAACTGGTGATTCTTTTTAAAGCACTATTGCACCATTTTAGTTGCCATTTACCATAATAAAAGGTGCCATCATCTAGCAACATAATATGAAAACAATATTTCATAAGCATTATTTCCAACAATGAAACTGAAGCTACTATTTATCATTTTCCTGAAAATGAAACACATATTTTCACATAAACCACATACCTGAAGTTCAATAAAATATTAGGAACAAAACCTATGTGGTGAAACCTAGTTATAAATGAGCAGCAATGAAAAGGGAACAACCACGTTCCACCTAACCATAGATTAGGCACAGATATGCCCTATCCTTAATCACCCTTGAACTAAACTATGCATGATGAGAGTGGTGAAATTCAAACTCAGTCTAGTTCCCTAGTGAGAAATCACTTGCCTAACACAGAGTGCTCACATAACAAGTATTCCTTCTTCCATCATAATCCCCCGCGTCCTCCTCCTAGTATATGCTTCCTTATTTATAGTTTTTGTTTTGCCTAGGTCTTTTATAGCTAATGACCACTTCCCCCTCAAGAATTTTCGTTTTCACTACATCTTTGATTCCCTAGGGTGGGTCTAGCACCATACTAGAATTCCCACGCTTGGTGTAACTTCCCTGAGAGTGACCCTTCACGTCCCACATTCTCGCATGCATAGTTTTCTCATTTAACATGGTTGTCCCTATCATTTATATTTTTTAACACAAGCAAATGTTTTGATTACATCTGTCCTTCAAGGGCCCGCTGGCGATTTCATGAACCAACCAAACAATAAAGTAGTAAAATGAATGTTACATAAAATGTTTGTCTATTGAGGGATATTACATCCTCACCCCCTTATTGCAACACTATCCACAATGTTCTTAGTCTTCTTCTGGAGCTTCTGGACATAAATCGGCGTGCTTCTTTCGCAGTAACCCCCTTTAATTCCCAAGTATCGTTTTCTTCCTGTCCAACCTCACATACAGAATTGATATTTAGCATGTCTTTGATGACTTGAGTTGTTCATTCTATTTGTCCATCTGTCTCATCTTGGGCTCCAATCTTGTAGACAAAGTTTTTAAAGCGTTTGATGTAAACTTTACATCCTAGTCAGAAAATTACCCTCTTTGTCCATTAGTTAACTTTACAAGAGTACAAGAGCAACTTGCTTGACTTATTCTACTATTACAACCATAATTGGATTATGTTGATGGAAAACCTGTGATGAAATCCAAGGTTATTACCTCCTAGTTCCATTTGGGAATGGGAAAACCTATTGAATATCGATGTTCAATCTTCATCTGTTGATACCCCAAGCATTTAGACAGATAATTAATTAACTCTACCTCTAATTCTGGGCCAAAGGATTTGAGGGTTGTCATCATCTTTTGGTAACTAGGGTTACCTGCATAAGGAGGTTTGTGCATCTCATTTAAAATTAACAATTTTAAACCTGCATCATCATTCATGTATAATCACATAAAATCGACAAGAAGATGATAAACAACCGAATACTTATTGGCATTTTTAGTTCAATATTCAACATTTTCCCCAAGGTCATGTTTTCCCTCATCTCACTTGCATTACATACAAGCATGCAGTTCACATGAGAGGTCATCATAATGAAATTTCAATCACAAAATTTTTCAAATCTACTTCATACATAAATTTAAATTTCCCAAACATAAGGTCCTTTCCCTTTGTTTGTGTCCTACAGACCATAATTCACGATTTTTTGTAGTCTCTTACCTGACATGTTTCGTAACATCAAACAATTAATAACATTGATATTCAAATCAACATATGAATTTACAATTCTACAGAAATTAGATTTCGCAACCATGAGGCCAATCCTCATATTGTTTGGCTTTGGAGAGTGGAAGCTCTCACCCTTATTACTTACACTTGCTGCCCAAAACCTGGACATCCACACATTACATGCCATATTTACACAATTCTAGAATAGCAAAATTTTATAAACTAAAATTTACAAATATGTTTTGTTCATAAATTAGATTTCACCGTCATGAGATCCTTCTGATAACATTTGGCCTTGGCACATGGTAGATTCTGTCATTATTTTATGGGACATACCCACACTACCTGCAATCTGAAACTTCTCACCATCGAAGCAATAGTGAGCATCCCTGCATACCATCATTTCATCGCAGGAATTACAGTGATCCTCAAAATTGCAACACGCAGTACTATAAAAATAATTACCAGGTATTTTCACCTTATTTATGCAAAAAAAATATACTTCTGATACTCATGATTTCACAATCATGTTCCATATAATTTTGTCCTTTCAATAGAGCATTCAATCAAACATGACCACCTTTTCCATGCAATTATTTTCCTTGTATTCATAGCAGTTCATGAAATGATCTCATAACTACCAATAATTCTATCATTTTAGCTATTAAAGAGTTTGTAATGAAGTATTTATATCACAACCATGCATTCACAAAATGCATCCATATTTGCCCACACATACCTTGGCATCAAAGTTCCAAGCGCTCCTAGGATGAATTCTTTTTTCAGAAGTTCTAACATGAATATATACATACATGAGGGTCATCTTCTCACATAACTACAAGTTCACATGCAGGCTTCCTCAACACACACACACACACACACACACACACACACACACACACACACACACACACACACACACACACACACACA